>JARHVA010005162.1:685000-1122500 GCA_037957365.1 Torreya grandis
CTATAGTTAAATGTGTATTTTATATAGGTGGTATAAACTAAAGTAATTATTTATAGTACGGGATAAATAATAATGTAAAATTCATTCAGGCATTTGATAGAATAAATATATGCTTTGATTACTTCTATGTTTAGCATGTTATGTGATATGATTTCTAGTAGGATGTAAATTGTATGAATAATTTCGCTATGTCATGTTAATCAATCTTGCATTGCTGATACTAAGTAAGGAGAGATGGATTTCAATGGATTACTAAAATCATAATTCCAAATGAAGGCAATTTGATCAAGTGGCGTGTATTAATTTTGACTGATCTATAGATCACTATTATTATTATTCTTGAAAACCTTAGCCAAAGTATGTTTAATGAGACATTGTCATTTCATGAGTATGATTTACATGTTGGTGTGATATCTTGCAATATAATAGGTTTCTATGAGATATTGTATGTTTAGTTTTTGAAATCATATAACACACAAGTGCTTGTCTATCTAGATTACTATGTCATCACTATCTATCATCTATGAAGGGAGGGCCATTCCATAATGGGATTATTATGAGGGATAATTGGTTTGTCATTAGTGTGTAAAAGTGCTTGGATGATGCTCTCCCTCACCATAGTAGTACTTCTTTTGAGATGACACTTGATATTGCCATAGATACTGGAGAGTCTAGAGAACTCATGCTCTAGGGAGCCATGTATCTTATTTATGTACATTGTGTCTAGTTAATTATAATTAGTTTATATATTTTTATTATGATATTTTTATTATAATGATAGTGATGAATTTTATTAATTTATAGTTATCACACTTAGAGTATTTTATATGATCTCTTATTAGAGTCTCATATGTAATCTATTTATAGTATATGTATTTAATTGAAAAAAAATCATGTGTTTCTAGGTTTAATCGAGTGGGGTTGTTACATGTGGTATCATAGATATGGCTCAAACTATATGACCTAATAATTCCATTAGAATTTTCATATCCTTTGATTTATCAGAAAGGAGAATATTGAAATGTGGTGGTATATTGAGTGTGTACCTTAGAAACATTTTTACGCTCTTGGAGTTGTTAAAGGATTGGTTTAATGAGTGTCTCAATGATATTATTTGTATACAAGGTTTGGGTAGGTAAGTATATATCATAGTTAATGAGTTGTGAACAATAGTTTCCTACCATGATTTTGATTATTTAGATCGAACACATTGAGAGTGATTACATATTTACTAGGTAATCAAGTCACCTTTGTCATTTGTGTTTTATGTTGTGAGTGTTTGTAAATATTGGGATGATTCTAACTTAAGTATATATGTATTAATTTTGTATCTTATTTACACTAATCCTATAATACAATTTCTAGTTTTGTACCAACTAGTGCAGTGTGAATTTTCTTGTAGTATAGTGTAGATGTCTTGGTTGAGAATTCTTATGTATTAGGAGATTGTTTATGGATTGGCACCCTTATGTTTATGTGGATTAGTATGAAGTTTCATATCTCTTAGTGGGCATGAATGTGTGTTTTTATTTTATCACCCTCCTTTGGAATCACTACAAGCCTACTAAGAGGTATCATTTTTCTTTTCATGGTGTGGATTTAGTGTTTCCTTAAATGGCAACTTGGTTTTGAAATTTTGTTTTGACCATATTCCATATATTTCATGGGATAGTATTTTCTAATTCTTATTAAGAGAGAAGTTTTAGGATAGGATGGATTAATGCATCTTTGTGGATTAGTATTTTCCTTCCGATAGTGGATGTAGGTTATGATACTATGCTTACAATTTTGATAGGTAGGTAGTGATTTTGGAAACTTAGATTATGATGTTTTATTTTTACCATGTGAGAGTATTTAAGAGTTTTATTGTTAAAATTTAGTTTTAATACTTTTCACTTGTGACTTTTGGAGTCACTACTTTATCTTCACTTGTGAACTTAGACCACGTGGAGTGGCAAACCTTGAATTATGTATTAATAATAGATTAAGAATTATAAGTTGATTATAATTATTGTGTTACTATATACCTTTGATTGGAATAATATTATTTATCTTTTTGAATCATATTGTTTTGAAAAGATATTTATTCATGTTTTGTCAGGAGCGAGTAAGGTATGTGATGTACAAAACATCTTGGTAGTCTAAAAGGGTTGAGATAAACTTGTAACTTGTTGAGTATTAGTTAAGAAAGTAGGGAGACATTATCTCACTTATTAATTTATAAGGTTGTAAGTACAATTTGATCATTAAACTTAGTATGTTTTATTAATATTAAAATTATTTACTCTTAGCTATGAATAAATAGAATATGTTAAGTTGTGAAATATGATACGAGTTATGTTTGGCTAGTGACAACTTACTATAATTATGGAATGATTGTATGATTTTTCATGTATGTAAGTTGGTACAACTATAATTATTTATCATATATTATTTATTTATATGATATGTTAATATGGAATTATGATTCATTGAACCTTGTTCACATTTTGGAGATCATTAGTTCATAGAGACCTAAGGGAAGAGTGGTGAATTAGGAATGATATTACTAAGCAATAGGCGTGTATACTATTTATTCTCATATTGACTCAATAGTTATTGAGTTTGGATCTAATGGATCGAATTGTCAAATCTAGGGTTACATAGATGGACTTATCAAATTCAATCATATGGACATACGCATGTATATTATGGAACATTTATTCTTTAGTTTTGTATACATAAAAAATGTAGTATTTCCAAATCCTATTCATCATCATACTTGTTATGAGCTCCATGGAGTAGTGGAAGTATTGACATGTTGTACTTATCGTGAGATACATGAAGTAGTAATGCTATTAACTTATATACATCATTCTTACCGGGCTCCCTAAATAATTTTATTCAAAATGAGAAAAACACTCTCTAGGTTAGAGAGATGTGCAAAGGGGATTGAAGGTTTTTTGGAACTCTCAATGGAATTTTTTTTTTGGATTTTATGAGGATCTCATGTGCTTTTGAGAAGTTAGTGAAATTGTCATAGAGAAATGTGGTATCCTTAGAGGTGTTAAAAGTGGTCAGTCTTATAGTATATAGGTTTATCTTACCAGTTTTGGACTCCAAAGTGGTCATGATGAAACCATTTAGAGTAAGTGACACTATGAAAAATTATTTTCATAATAAGGAAATTTCATAGAGCAAAGTCTTATGGGACCAATACTATGAGAATCGTACTACTTGGGAGATATACAATGAGTTCTACATCTAATTTCCATATTTATTTGTTTAAATTGATACTTTATGCCATGTTATTTTTATGTTGAATAATGTTTTAATTCAAAATTAATGTTTGAATAAGAGTCATCCTATATGATGACTAGATTTAGGGGGGAAGGATGTTACATCCTGATTCCTTACTAAGTAAACTATTTGATTATCTATGGATATTTATATATGACAAAAATTGGATTTGGTTATTTTTAACTAAGATTTGAGATATATGATATTATGGGACAATATGATATTGATTAGGTTATATGATTGCCTGGATATGAGTTAGTTTTAGTGTTGATTTATTATTTTAGCTATATTTTATGATGTATGTATATCATGATTGTTATGGTCTAACTATCTGATTGTTGTGAGGTTGACATAGGATAAATCATCACTCAAAGTGTGATAGAGGGAGATAATAATTAGAGAGGGTGATGCAGATGGAAATGTTAGAAGATGATAGAGAACTGGCTAGAACCTTGCACACACCATGTTAGAAAGTACATGTTAAATACTTAATTTGAATGGTTAGTGTTAGTATATTCCTTACTTTATCTACCTTTAGGTAATTATATATGTGTACATTAGTCCATATTTATTCTTAGGTGATGTAATCTTGTGTGATTACATGTTTTTGAGTGTCTATTATGCATCATGGTATTTTTGATAATTAATGTTTTGCAAGAATGCAAATTTGTGTGGTTAGAATAAATGTTAATTTATTAACTAAAGAGTTATTCATTAAATTTTTTTGATAATAGAGATGCTAATATATATTAATTTTAATAAATTGATAAATAGAAGAAGACATAAATAAATGGGAAATAAAAATAAAATAAAATCACATAATGGAATAAAACAAATAGAAAGATAAAATCAATCTTTAAATAAATTGTAATTCTCAAGTGGAAATAAAAATATAAAAAAGGAAAATCACAAGAAATAAAGCTAAGAAAAAAAAAATATTAAAATAAAGGAAAAGGAAAAAAGAAATTGTAGAATATATTCTGGTAGGAGGAAATGAGGCACAATATAGGAAAAAGATTGGAGGAAAAGAAAAGGAAGACAACACTAAGGATGTAGATAGGAGGAGCCAAGAAAGATTTTTGGATCACACTGTCTCCATATGAGTTACATATTAAGGTAGTTGATGTCATTTAATTTATATGGTTTGATTTTTATTAGTGGTAGACTATAATATTTGAACATAGAAAGAATATGAGTCTATCAATAACCATTATATTTTCTAAATTACAACTTGCTTGACCATCATTATATATTTGGCACTAGATAGGATATAATCTATCACTAGATATGGGTATGTGATATGATATTAGACTTTCATTTATCATATATAACTGACCAAAAAAATAAAAGAAGACTTTCTATATTGTCTAGGAGCAAATATGTATTCAAAGACATGATATTATTAGCAATATACATACATACATACATACATATATATATATATATACATATATATATACATATATATATATATATATACATATATATACATATATATATATATATATATATATATATATATATATATATATATATATATATATATATATATATATATATATATATATATATATATATAGCTCATTAGGACATAATAACCCCCAGATCTTTATAAGATATTATGTCCTAATGACCTAATGACCTATAGTTAAACTAATGATATGTAGTCACCAACCTCTCACTATGGTGGTAGTCGAAGGATTCCTTACCCACTCTGCCCTGCCTTGTCATATTTTGAATCTAAAATGCAAATTCTCTAGATTTATATGAATCATTGTATTTATTGGCATATAATAGTGACTCATATTTACCATCAAAGACGTGTTGTATGAATCACTAGATTCCTTAAATATTTACTACTATGACTCATTATTACATAGTATCATCTCATTATTACACAAAAATTACTCATTAAGGTACAACAATGATTTATGCTATACAATGGAGTGATATAAAATTAAATAATAGATATCACTAGCCTAGATTTACAAAATTATTTAAGTATTAATTTGAATATTGTGCTTATACAAGTATTTATGTATTATAACAAACTCCATGCTACCATTTAAATATATTATAAAATAATAGATCGAGCTACCAAGCTATATATATATATATATATATATATATATATATATATATATATCACAAATCAATAATTTGTAATTGAATCATGTGTGCATGTCATGGAATTAGGGAAGATAATGAATAAGAATCCTTCCTAAAAATTCTCATCGATCTCTAATCAAACTTCTTAATCTTAGGCTTTGGTATATAGAACACCCTTTTAGCTATGTCTAGGGTACTTGGGTTATATAAGGGAATGGAACACATGTACCTTACATTAAATATGTAGAAATCATATAACAATAGATAATTAAGATATGCATTAAGTCTCTCATTTTTGATCCATATATATATTTGTGTGTGTGTGTGTGTGTGTGTGTGTGTGTGTGTGTGGGTGCACGTGTGCACATATGTGCATGTGCATATATATGGCATTGAATATTTGGAATATTTATTTTTTATGGCATCCCTTACATGTGAATCCTATATCTAGATATGCAAGCATAGATATGTCTTTGTTGTATCCAACATGTTTTGAATATTTATGAGTGTGTAAGTAATATATTCAACAAGTTGATAAAATCAATTTACATAGGGTAATCTACATAGGTGGTTCTAAGGAACTATGTGAGTGTTGGAATGTTATAAACAATGGAGATCTAATATGAGTATAAAAAGTTGGTTAACTATGGTAATTTATTCGTTAATACTCTAGGAATATTACTATCTATTATAGGTCATCAATGATTTGGAAATTTTTAATGATAAAGTCATTTATTAGAGTTCAAATGACTGTTAAAGTATCTAAACCATATTTATATATTGGTAATTATTTTTATGTAAAACATAGCATGAATATAGTTGTGTGTGTGTGTGTGTGTGTGTGTGAGGGTATTCATATATAAAAATAATCTACACATGGTTTTATCAACGATAATAACATTATATCTCTTATTAGTAAGGATATAACTAGTATTGGTATAAATAGTTGTGGTATTAAACATTTATGTTGCAATGTTACATTGTCTCTATATTATTCTTTAACTAATGATATATCTATTTTTGACATAATTACATGAGCTAATAATTTAGATTGACAGTTTAAATACAAATAAATATATCTATATGAAATCCATGAGGAGGCTAACTCTATAATTTGGCTATGTTTTGAACTCTAGGTAGAGACTAAGTAATGTATCTATAACATAATAGTGTTATACAAAACATGTTGATAGGGTTAAACCTATAGAAACATATAAAGATGAAATGAATAGACTAATGTAGAGTATAACCATATAAAGGAACCTTGAAAATTCCTTATATGGGGAATTTGAAATAGAGGTTGTTTTTGTTCTATTTTGAGATCTAATAGTAAAGCAATGAGAAAAAAAATTGATAGAGGTCCATTTACTATTAGTGTGTGTATATATATCTAGTATTAAAAACTTATGTGTAGTATATATTGTGATTATATTATGAACAAGTGTTTAGACATATATAGAATATAATAGTGCATCATGGTGTGTGACTATAAGTTATGCTTCTTTCAAATTATAGTACACAATTTATACGTAATGGTATACCTTAGTGGTATAAATTATACTTGCTTGATTATTATTTGTGATTATAAGACATTTGAATCTTAAAATTGTAAGATGGGTTATTTGTGACTAAGTAGTGTGTTCATGTACAATGAACTATGATTTATCAGATGTCATAGAGTATTTTATTTTAAAAAGTATAGTTGAGATGTATGTTATATCTAGGTGGTACAAATGGTGATTGTTATATCTACACTCACACATATGTTTGATAGATTAAATGTAAAAGTGTTGGTTATTACTATGAATAACATGTTTTGTGATAGTATGACTTTATGTATACATGCATACCAGCTTTGAGAGTGTAAAAAACTATAAGATATAATATTTTATGTTCTATAGAAATTGTGACTTGCTTTATTATATCTATTTGCTTGAATAGAGGCTTATGTTTCCATGTATTTAATACTACTTTATATAATTGATTATGGAAAAATTAGTAGTTATGTGTTAGAATAGTAGACTATGGTAATATGTGATATCATAGGTGTAATATGTTTGTAAATTAATTATTGTAGTTGGAATATATAGTTAAATGTGTATTTTACCTAAGTGGTATAAACTATAGTCATTATTTATAGTATGGGATAGATAATAATGTAAAATTCAATCATGCATTTGATGAAATAAATTTATGCTTTGATTAATCTTATGTTTAACATGTTATGTGATATAATTGCTAGTAGGATGTAAATTTTATGAATCTTTTGTTAATGTTATGTTAACCAATAACACATTGTTGATACTGAGTAAGGAGTGAGATGAATTTCATTGGCTTACTAGAATCATAATGCTAGATGAAGACAATCTAATCAAGTGGTGTGTATAAATTTTGATTGATCTATAGATCACTATTATTTATTATTCTTGAAAACTTTGGTCAAAGTATGTTTAGTGAGACATTGTCATTTCATTAGTATAATTTACATATTGGTGCAATATCTTGTAATATAATGGGTTTCTATGATACACCACATGTTTAGTTTTATAAATCATACAATACATGAGTACTTGCTTGTCTCTCTAGATTCTTGTGCTATCACTATATACTCATCCTTGAATGGAGGGCCATTACCTGATGTGATTAGTGAGGGGGATTGTTAGTTTGTCGTTGGTGTGGAAAAGTAATCAGATGATGCTCTCCTTCCCCATAATAATACTACTTTCAAGACAACACTTGAGATTGCCATAGATACTAGAGAGTCTAGGGAACTCATGCTTTGAAAATCCATGGATATTATTTATGTAAATTTTATTTATTATTGGAAACATTTTTATGATGATATGTAATTACTATTTATTATACATTGAAAACATTGGTTGTAGGCATGTATCAGCTCTGTCTGGTTAACTATAATTGCCTTATATATTTGTATTATGATATGTTTCTTATGATGATATTGCTGAATGATTTGTGATTTATCATGATTCATTTACATTTATCACACTTATAGTATTTTTATGATCTCTAATTAGTATCTTGTGTGCAATCTATCTATAGTGTATGTGTTTAATTGAAAAAAAATCATGTATTTCTAGGTTGAACCCAATGGGGTTATTATAATATTGTATAATAACACTCTAGTGATGGTGAAACATGGAGTGTAGAAAGATTGGGATTTCAACCTTTAGATCATGCCTATTAATATCCCTTTTCCATGTATTTGGAACTAACCATACCAAAAGGTATATCAAGGGCACACCTAGATCAAATTATTTTATCTTAACCTAATACCTGTTGGTTGTACATGGAATAATCATGTAAGGAACACAACATTCCATAATAACATCCACCACATACCTTTTAGGGTATTATCAACTAGATGTTAGTTAGTTACACACCTATCTTATTAGTATAGGTTATATTATCTGATTTGATTTCTCCCATTGTGTGCAAATTATTTGAAATAAAATCCAAATCCAAATCAATCTTAGTCCAAATTTAAAGTAATAAAAACAAAATTATAATCAATATAAGTCTCACTAATCTAAACCAATTCCCATTCTGGTATTAATTCTAATCAAACCAATCCAACCAAACCCCATCTAGACTCATGGTACATAAAATTAATCTATAAAGATCCCAAATTAAATATTACATATTTGAAAATAAGGATGATTTCCTTTTATGACTCATATAAATAGGTTCTTGATTCCCTACAAACTACAATCTTCCAAACCTAAGTTTCATAAAAAAAATAATCAAACCATCCCACATTAAAATTAACAAACCTTTACTATCCATGTTATTAATCTCAAGAAAACATCTAATCAAATAGTTATAATATTTATCAAAAGATCCCCAATAATATTATAAAATGAAAATTTATTTTGGCACCCCTATCTCAAAGTCAAATTATACCCAAACATCTATCCAATAATAATATGGTCCCTAAGCCATAATAATAAAATCATATCCTATAATTACAAATCCCAAGAACATCATTTTTCATTATAAAAAAACTACATCCATATCCAATCATGGATTTAAATGAATATAATATACTCCTATCAATAAACCCTTAGAAACGATCTTTCACTATCTAGTCACTAAAAACATGATCATGTATCCACACACCAAGCCTTTTGATAAAATCAAACCAAAAATTACTTGGTATAAAAAAGTTTAATACTACCAGATTCAAAAGATAAAGGTAAATTCTATTTATATATTCTTGAAACTAAAGAATTATATTCAATGTTTTATTGACTATGGGGCATTAGATTATAACTAAGTGTATCCATATCTAAGAATCATAGCATGGGGATATACCAAGATCCATTTATAGATCAAAATAAGATTCCTCAACATATAAATCAAGGTTAAAACACTTCCCTAATTCATACCATCATTGAATTACCCATCCTTGACAAATAACATATATTCAGTAAATGAATTTTTACCCAATAATTATTATTTTACTAATCTCACAACTTTGACCAACCCATTATTGGTCCATATATCATTTATCAATTACATATTTTTAATAGGCCACCAATATTTGACAAACCCATCATTGACCAACAATCCTTTTTTGGCCCATTGAAAAATCTCCCCCATTATTGACACTTCCTTTCTATGAAAGCCTTTATTACCATGCATATGAAGGTTCTTGTAGACAAAAAAATATAATAGGTTATCCATGAAAAAAAAATCATAACATCTCCTACCAATAGTATTAAAACAAAATAATTATCTCATGGCATTGGATACAAACCCATGATTAGTCCATATGATCATGTCAATGAATCTTCTATGATTATTAAGGAAGTTTTCACCAACATCAAAACATGTCACCTTAGTATTCTCTACAAGGATCATGATACCACCAATTATTTATGTGCCAACCATCCTTTCATTGACACCACCACTCCTTTCATCCATCCTAAAATTTAATCTCTTTCACCCATTTATTGAGGTCAATAAATTCACAAACTCACATAATTCTTCCATAATGACATTGAAATGACAAAATTCATGGTAATTTGAGATGATATTTAATCATAATATCCAAACAATAATTTTTGAATATACTTGGAAACATCAACATATCTTTGGAAATGGGAAGATTTATTCAATCAAATCATATTAGACAATACAAAAATTATAGTCCTTTAGTGAAAACCTCTTTGAGGCACTCTTGGACAATCAAGATGAAAATAAAGAACATCAATGCATATATTTTGGTGAAAACCTATTCAAAGAGATAAGAAATTAATATCTCTATCACTTTATAATTATATCATTCAAATCAACATCAAAATAATTGATAATTAAAAAACATCACAATTGTAGTAACTCTTAACCATAAGGATTAAAAAAACTTGTTGTCCTCCTGAGATAATTTTCAAATGTCTTTGATTCCATAACATCTAAAATCATGAAGTAGTTATAATAAAAAAATGGTTTTTATAATTATTAGTCCCATTAATCTTTAGCCTCTAAAAATTACCACATACATCTATAGAGACACCATCAATTTAAATCCTTCACATAATCCAATAATATCCCTCATATAATACACATCTTGATTCCCCATCATTATCAACATACTCTCTCATAGATGCTATGATTGTAATTTTTTAAGATGTCTGAAGGAATCCAAATCAATAATCAAAGAACATAACAACAATATAATAGTCAAGCCCAAACCATCAACATGATCCTTATGGATAATCTATCTAGAATAGGTATGTTTTAAATATCACAAGGGGGTCAACATCATACACCTCGAATGCTTCCATATTTGAGACGAAAAAAATAAAAATAATAAAAAATGAGAGAGAAAAATAAAGATAAATAATCATCCATATGTGAAAAACATTTTTATGGCACCTTGGGCAATTAGTATGATAAAAACTAGTTTTTGGCATCATGCATAAAAAAAATTTCTATAGGTACCTTGCACTTAGGGATAAAATCCACTCCATCCTTATGTCTTCATCTTATAATTCTTCACCCATCCATATCATCTATTATATACATACTTATAACATGAAAATATCCTTGTATCAGTCTAATTCTTCCCATATATCTTCATGTTTGACCTTGATAAGGAAGTAGAATAAGTCTAGTGACATGTTTTAAAAACATCATAGTGTATCTTCAACTTGGTCATTTGACATTTAGATGATTTTATTATTATACATTGTGTTCCTTGGATACCATTAATCATCTTTTACATGCCCCTATTCATATTTAATCCACATGTTTCCATCCCTAATCATCATAATTTACTCCATCATGAATCACTTCCATCCACTAGCACTTCCATATTAGGTATTAGAACCAATTTTACCTTTTCTAGTAGTCCTTGTACATACATAAAATCTAAAAAAACAAAAAACATATAGA
This sequence comes from Torreya grandis, assembly GCA_037957365.1. Classification (NCBI taxonomy): domain Eukaryota; kingdom Viridiplantae; phylum Streptophyta; class Pinopsida; order Cupressales; family Taxaceae; genus Torreya; species Torreya grandis. The sequence goes on from JARHVA010005162.1 coordinate 696,803, forward strand.
AAATATATAAAATCCAAACAATTGAAAAGAATCCAAAAAATCCAAATAAGAGATATAAATTTAAAAAAATACCATAAAAATACCTAAAAATCTTAAAAATAATAAATAATAAAAAATATTTATAAAGCACAAAAACCCAAAAAACATAACAAAAAAATAAAATGAAAAAATGTATATATAGGACATGTAATTACTTCTTTGATTTTGTGAGTTTGCTCTTTTTTTTTGTTAAGTCTTGAATTATTCCATATGTGTATTAAAATAGTATCATCTTGGTTTCACATATCATGGTGCATCATGCCATGCAATTGTACTTGAGTTAATCCATCAACATACAGTAATAGTGTAATTAGGTTTTTCCATATCAAGGTGTATCTTATCACATTCCATAATAAAAATAACTCAACTAATTGGAATCATGATCAATAATGGAATAATTGTCCCTACACACCATCTACATCAATAATCATTCCCACATCAACAACATACATTCATATCTCAACATCATTTTCTTTAAACTAAATATCCATATATAATAAGCATCCTCAAGGCCCATCTATCTAGATAAAAAAAATCTACTTCTTTGATCTAAGCCAATATACTAATATTATCAATCTAATCATATCCAACCTAATATAATATAGTTCTACCTCCCATCATTAAATATTGGGGCATCCTTGTGTGCCTATGTTTTTGTTTAGCTTATTCATTTTATAAAAGCCAATATACCATAAAGATATCCAATCCATTTCATCCATAAACATGTTCATCTCATCATAAATATATGAAATTTGTTTAATCCTTGATATATTATTTCAAATCAGTCAATTAAAAAATTATCCATTCAATCTAATCTCACATCTTTCAGTTCCTTGCATATATCCTTGCTTGGGGAAAATCAAGTGTTTAACTTGTCATGAAGATATATCACTCCCAATACAAGACCAATATGTTTTAGGATATATCATTCCCAAAATGATCCCTCACATGTATCTTTGAATAGGGAGAATATTTATGTCATAATCATAAATCAAAGTATTTAAACATTATCTCAAGTGGTTTAATATCATATATACATCACATCCATATCTATCATCATTATGTTATCAAATCATCACACTATGTTACAACCTAACCCTCTCTCTTCATCATTCACCACTTGATCCTTTAATTTTCATCCCTTCCTCTCATTTATAGATCCCATTTATGTCCTTAATCCCTACATGCCATCTTTATGGGGCACCATACCTAACTAGCTTATAAACATCATCATTTACCCTTTATTGTGTCTATAGGGTCATCCTCATGTGCCTATTTTTTTAGCTTCATCATATTTTAAAATAAATTGCTCTACCCATCATGTCCATCAAAAATATTTAAAAGAGGGGGAAAATGTAGACACCTAAAATAAAAAACCCTATGTAAATTTTAAATATCATCACCTCATTCAATAATCACACTAATAAAACCCTAATCCTACCTACCATCACATTCTAATCTTATTAATAACTAACATCCCTAGCCAGTCTAATATTAATCAATATTACACCTATCACATTAATAAATTCCATACATAATATTTTCCCATACCACCAATGATAAAAACAAGGATTTATGACACTAATTAATCATGTTAACTAGTTGATAATATAGTCCATGCACAATCCATATTTTCAAAAAATAAAATAAAATTGTTTTCCATCTCTAATATATAATGTCATCACATCACATCCTTGAAATTCACATGATCAATATTCTCCAATATTAAGGAATATCATCCCAATCCTCAAGTCATTACAAACTAAAATCCAATGTGATTTAAATTTTAAAGGGATTATGGAATGTGAAACCCTAGGTTGCTAAAGTTCTAGAATAATAAACTAGGGAACCACTAATTTGTATAATAATTGATTTAGCTGACTATTATATAAATATAAAATGAATTATAAGAGATATAATTCGCTGGAAATATTTATACTAACTAACTAACTATAATTTATAAGAGATAATGGTCTATATATAGTGTTTTTATGCTTGTCAAGATGTGAAATAGGTCTAGGTTAACCCTAAAGATTATTAGATAAATGGAAAGATATCCATTGGCATGATAAGGAGTAAGGGAGAATTATCACTACCATTTGGTAGATATCATAGTGAATTATAGTCCAAAATATCATTGTAATGTCCAAGTAGTATGAATGAATGAAAATGAGACCTAGGTTCCTAGGGGGTGGCTTAGTGTTACTTTTGGTATATCTAGGAATGGGTTAGACTCACACAAAATTTGGAAAATGATCAATAAAATCCATACGATAGGTCTATGGATAAGCTAAGGATAAGGTGGTCTAATGTGACACTCATTACACTAAAATGACATTTTATATGACTAAATCCCTTCTATTTATTCTATAAATTCAATAAAGTTAAATGACTAAGATAAATGAAAATACATGTACCTAGAATTACCTAAAGGTGAAGCCCATGAATTTGGCTTTGATTTTATGAAGTATGATATATTTCATGTCTTTTAAAAAAAATAAGAAGGAATAAATCCTTAAGATACATTTAAAGCAAAAAAAGATTGAGTAAAATATGAGAGAAAGAGGAAAGGAATGAATACAACTCATTGGGTACACAACCAATGCTAAAACCTGGTGATATATTGTATGTGCATATAGATGGATATTGAATGGTTATAAATTATAATAATTTGATGGATTATTCAATCCTCATGTATGGTTGGATCAATAATTCAAACTATCCTTAACTCCATCATTTCACACCCCTACTCAGTGGATCATAATCTGTGATTAAATTAGACTGGACTAATGGCTTGTTCAACCCTCTTATGTAGGTGGATTAAGAACTAATGTCAGTTATGAATCCATTAGTGCCTACCCATATTTATTAGATACATCTAAAATTTAATTTATTAGAATGTAACTAAAGATGTATGATGCAAAAAAAACTATATAGGATGGATCTAGGGCCACTAAAAAACTCTAAAATGAAAAATGGATTAGGGGCCACTCAGGCATTCTAGAATGTAACTTATAGAATACTCATTAATTCCAATCATTTTAGATAGAATAAAGAATCAATATGGTGTAAATTTGGTACAAATGGTGTCTAGAATAACATATGGATATTGACATGGAGATACCATTTTGTCTTAGAGTATTGGTGTGAAATTAAACATATGGGAATGATGTGTTGTGCAAATGACCCCAACTCTGATATCTATGCATTTATTTTTTGGATTGAGTCATAATAAGCTATGTTTGACTATATAAAAATAAAACATGAGTGATCATGTCATGCATGATTCGCCCAATCTTATAAAAACTTGTGTAAAATGTGCAAAACCTGAGTATAAATTACAACATATTTGATAATCTATGTCTAAGACTATGAAAATTTGAACTTTAACTACTATACCTTTATAATAATTATGGTTTTTATATTAATGGGGCTACTGGATAGTAGCATTTTCCTTCAATCAATAGTACACTATGATAGTGTCCTCTGTGTTGTGTTTTTAACCAACTATGTTATTTCTGTGCAAAATCAAGGCAATCTATATGTGACTATTTTCACCATGTTTTTATAAATCTAAGCTCTACATTATGTGTCTATGTGATAAAAAATGTGTTCTAATTGCATTAGGATGGCCTGATCTCTATGACAAACCTGTATGAATTCCCCCTATTTTTAGGGGAGTTGTTTAACCTCTAAAATAATTGTCTTAAAAATAAATTTTATGTGTTATACTAAAATATATGACATCTACGTGATAAAAAAATATAATGTGTGTACATGACATCAAAATGTAAAATAATTTGATCATAAGTTGGTAATGTATGATGTGTGTTATATATAATTCACATGGTTTTCAAGCTAGATATAATAATGTAAACATGTATATGAACAATAAATCTAATTATAATCTAAGTAACTACCTAAGGGGATGGGGCATGATGTACATTAAGGCACCCAAGAGGAATGGGAGATGCATGAGGTCCCTCATGGCATCAAAAATTTGATATGAATGTAACAATAAAGAGGCAAGTGTCTTAGCCATAACACATACATGATCTCATACAGAAACACACATGAGGCATAAAAATTAGGCCAAGGGGCCACAATATAATGGACATGGGCACATATCACTAAGTCTAAGAAAATAATACATATAAGGACATGTTGAAATGTTTGCATACACACATAAGGACATGGTCACATGTTCAAAGCATACACAATGAAAGGAAATGGATTAGAGGCATAAAACAATGGCATGTTCAAATGCCCTTAAATAGATGCAAAAATAAAGAGATACAATCAAATCTAAAATAATCAATATAGAAATGTAAGTATGCATGAACATGTGGTACAAATCTATATAAGATCAAATATGTACATAATCTAAGTTTGTAGTAGTGGTAGTTGGTAAAAAAATCTATGTAGTATAGGATGATCAATATCAAGATATAAGTAAAGTGAAATTTATGATATGGAGTATAGAAAGATATAACTTGGCAAACTGAAATCTATGTGTTATAAATACTCTAATGGGTGAATGTATCAATGTTGAATTTGTGTATTTGTGTATGTGCCCCCAATGGGTATATAGTATCAAATATGGATCTATTTAGAGGACCTAAGAACACTCGAAGAGAATGAGTGAAACATGTATATATAATAAAAATGACTAGACTAACATAGATAACATATGTAATACCTAAAAAATAGAGGAAATGTAAACATGGAAATGCATACAATCTAAAATTTGTATTTTATGAGAAAGTATCTATATGTTTTTGTAATTTTGAACATATTATATTATTTTTTATTTTCTAAGTATAAGATATGCACAATAAACATGAAAATGAAACTATATATAAGTAACAAGGTAAGATAAACTATATAAAAATAGAGAAGAACATACTAACTGATGAGTCTTGCAAGAGACTCATTATCAAGGTATCTTATATCAAATAAATGAATAATGACTACATATTCTATGTGAGGAGGTATTTGATATATGTGAAATAGATTTATTGAGTAATATGTAGATGAAACTACCTATGGAGTGGGGCTATGAACTTGTGGATCTAATTGAATATGCTTGTGAACTATGGGGCTCTTCGAGACCCATCTAGTAGAATAAGTTGTGATTGGTGTGGGTGCTATATACTATAACACTAATCTAAATAGTAATGGGTAGAGAAAATATCTCTAGAATATACAAAATTTCTTTGATGTAAGGTTCTCTTTAATAAATGTCTCTATGGAAGAATATATGTATATGATAATGTTATAGGATTAAACCTCACCTGCACTAGTGTCTCAAATTATATTGGAGTTATGATAAAAAAATATATATTTAAATATGTAACTAGTGTTTACTATGTAACTAACTATGGAATACATAAATGATACTCATATGGAAGGTCCTTGACTATAACCACTTGATTAAAATGTATATACTTAAGACATCTATGTACGATGGATGGAATGTCTCAAAGATGTTATATCTAAGGCCTACCCAATAACATGTCAAATGTGTCAGCACTAGGTACCACTATGAATATGATGTCCATATGTGTGGGACCAAACTATAATAGAATTAATATCTCCCTAATTGATCTCTAAACATGGCCATTGAATCCATAAATAAATGTATCTGTCTAAGAAATATCTTGGTTTAAATATCCTAAATGATGTAGAAGTGTAATAGTAGACATATTAATGTTTGACCCATTATCATCCATGAAATTTTGAATAAGGTGATTATCAATGTAAGCTCATAAAAATATTTCATATAAATATGAGTCATCATCAATGATCTATTAATCTAAGAAAGTGATGAGAGGTCTAGCTGGCACTATAGTATGATACACATCAATGATATTATTTGGAGGGTGTGTATCCATTTTATGAGTAGCATAAGATGCTAGTGGTGGATGTTCCTAATAAGTATTATTTAAACCTAAAGTGCCTAATATATCATTATTCATATGTTTTGTAAATAGATCAAAAAATATTTTCAATTCTTTTGCTTCCATTGTTTTTGATCTCAAAGCCTTTGCCAGGGTGCTCACATCAATGATATTAACATATATCAATTCTTTTATCTTATGTTATAGACTAATGAATCTATATATTATGGTTTTATACCCTATGATAGTTTTAAAATTTATTAGAATAATAACTCCCTAGAAGAGGCATGGTCATATCAACCTCTTTGATGTGAGGGAGAGATATGACATTGCATTCTAAGAGTTGTTGAATAACATGTACTAGCAATTTAAGAATATTTGTGAAAGGTATCCTTAGAAGAACTAGTAAAACCATGCAAAGATCTAGATTTGAGGCTACCTTAATAGTTGTCTTTTGATCATTCTTATTTTTAGTGGGCCTCACCTTATATGGGGGATTATTATAACTCTTATTAGTTGAATTTAATCTAGGACTAGAATTTTCCCATGGATAGAATCTTAAATTCCTATTCTTTCACTATATGGCAAAGATCTGTAAATGATGGAAACTTTTTGAATAGTATAACTTCATGTAATACCAATAATAAAATCTACATTAATATGTCCTAGAGTTATTTATCTACTATGGGGCTATTCATCTTTCCTAATATAGTTTCATATCACAACACATATTCAGCTATTGTCTCATTGGATTTTTGCTTGAATTGTGCAACTTGAGCATATGAAACCTTAACATGAATATTGATTGAAAATTTTGCCCAAAACATCTCTTCTAGTGGATTAAAGGATGTGGTGGACTAATTAGGAAGATCCTAGAACCATTATAATGCAAAGTATTTTAACTTGTAGGGAAACAAATTAGTTAGGGTCCAATCATTCAACACATAATCCAAACATGTTACATGAAAATCATAAAGATGATACTCTATGTCACTCTTACCATCATATAGAGCAAGCTTGGGTGACACAAATATATATGGAAAAGGAGATACCTCTATATATTATGATAAAGGTGTATGTAGGATCATATGAGAATATAAGGCATAAGATGATGTAGTAGCACCCTATTAAATATGTAACCCCTTAGATTGTAAATAATTGATCTCCTACCAAAGGGATTATACATCTAAGGAAGAGGGATTTGTAATAGCTACAAGAGGTGGTGCCACTAGTGAGAGTTGGCTAGTTGTAATAGGATTTTATAAAATTTGAGTTTCCCCTATAGTAGGTGTAACAACATTATTATCTATGGCGTTAGAGGATTAACCTATAATGGATTTAAGGAGATATCCCTAAACAATATGGATAATATCATATTATATATCAGGTTTTTAAGAAATGAAATCTTACAAATGTCTCTTATCAATTTCATCAAATCATTTATTGAATTATGCCATTGTAGGTTGGCAAGTAGGAAAATAAGTTTTATATTTCAAACCTTTTAAGCAATTAAATCTATGACAGATTGTATAAATAGAACAATGAAGTAGATATGAGATTTTGAAATTAGATACTAAGTATAGAAAATAAAAGGACACAAACCCTAGAGAATGTATAGATAGGCTTGGATGGAAATTTAAGTAAGTTATGTTCACCAGATGATTTAAATTTTAAGGGGATTATATATTTTAAAATCCTAAGTTGCTAAAGTTTAGGAATAATAAATTAGGGAATACATATATAAATATCAATAGCAACTTATTTTTATAATAACTAATTGTTCTATAAATAGAAATTGAATTGTAAGAGATGTACTTAGTTGGAAACTAATTGAGATGGACAAGTGACATGATAAGAAATGGTACAAAGATTATGCAAGATGTCTAAATAGGAACTAGGAGTTAAAACCCCTCTTGGATAATATAATGGTCCTTTAGATAGTATAACACTGTGATAGTGTCTGATGTGTTGTGATAGTGTTCTTTTTCAAGTAATTATAATGATATTTTGGGTGTACCTTTAATTCATTTTGGGGAGTCTGTGCCTATGTACATAGGTATTGGTTGACTGCTTGTTCCCTATTTTGATTGATTTGATTTGAAACCTTAGGCCTCCATGTTTTTTAGGTATTTTAAGAGCACAAGTAGAAAAATAGTGGCCTTAACAGGGTAGGTTGGATGTGACCTCAACACCCCATATGTTAAGCATTTCCTATATACCAATACCATAAAAGGGGATCAAACTTGATGTAGTTCTTCCAATCTAATTAATAGTGCAAGTGTAACTAAATAATAGTATGAGTGTCATTTTGAGTGATTTAAGTGTGACTTGATACTATAAATATGATTAAATTGATCTCTAGGCTATTATAGATCGGTGTACATAGAAGCAAGGAAAAATAGGGATCATTGACCTTGATTTGCATAGCTATTTCTAAGTTTTTATGAGTATTTACATCTAATTTCCATCCAGTATATAAGTGAATTAAATTGGTGTATATATAGCATTTAAATAATTGTTAATATCTGAAATAGGTCTAAGCTAACCATAAGGATGCTTAGAGAAATGGAAATATATCTATTGGGATAATAAGAAGTAAGGAGACATTAATGTTACCCTTTAGTCAATAGTGTAATGTGTTATAGTCCAAAGGATTACACTAATGTATAGGTGGTAAAAACATAAGAAAATGAGACTTAGGTGCCTAAGGGGTGGCTTCGTGATAATTTTGGTATATCTAGGAATGGGTTGGACTTGCACAAAAGATAAAAAAATGATTAAGAGAAACCCTAAGATAGGTATATGGATAAACTAAGGATAGGGTGGTCTTAAGTAATACTCATTTCACTAAGATGAAATTTTAGATGACTAAACAATGGAATATCATCACATACTAGGGAAAATATGACAAAATCTAATCAATCACATTCCTCATCTTATATACTCAACTCCAACATTTATTTCTCATCCCCTCTCATTCAATTACATGTAGGACTCATCCTCAACCATTGATTTTAGATCAAGTTCAATAGCTTATAATCATCATGAAATCTTATAAATTGGAGCTCTCCCACCCATTATAGATAAGAATCTCTTTCCTAAGTAAGTTATATCCATTTGGAGAAGGAAATTTACTATCAACCCATCATTGCATCAAGACATTTATACATCTAATAAGGGGACATACTACTTGAATGTATGCATTTTTCCTATTGAGCACCCATAAAATACAATTAAATAGGAGTAAATAGACATAAAAAGGGATGCGTTCATTGGTAAGTTAAGGTATATCTTTCCCCCTTTCAATTTTAATCAAGGTCTATCAATCTATAGAGTAGAAATTTAATTTATATTCAATTTATAATATATTATCTCTAATTTGGATGTATATAATAGGAAAAATATAGGATACTTCATGATATGGATTATGGTCCTAAGCATATGATATCATATGGTATATTTAATATATGTAATTATTCATAATTATGTAATCATATATAGTAAATGTTACCTTTAAACCAAGATGTGTAACCAAATAATAATCAATCTCACAAACACAACATGAAATGATGACTAGAGTATCATTTATGTATCATAAAATATAATACATGATAAGAAAAACATACAATAACACCAAAAAACAAGTATGTGCATGCAATCAATCAAGAAATCATAGGGTAAACAAGAGATCACATAATGCAAGAATGTAATAAATAATTTAAAGTGATAAAATGCATTCATCTAAGCCACATGATGTACTATATATCAAGATATGTATAATTAAGTGTATACAAATCTATATGATAATAGAAACTAGGAAGGATAATATCATCAATCTACTAAAAGTTTCCCTTAATATAGGCATTCCCCTAATGGAATAATTCCCCTAGGTGTAGGCATAATTAAGATACTAGGATACTATAAATCCATCCTCATATATAACATTTATATCCTAAATATAACTTGAAAAATACCATGAGAATATAATGTGTTACATTTATATGTAAAGATATAGAAAAATGTAGACAAGAAATTATATGTAACCATGTGCACTTATGTAACCAACAAAGATAAAGGAAAATTAAATTTTTATTTATTATTTATACTATGTTTTTAAATTTTATGTTTTTTATAATAATATACTAAATAAATAATAAATTCAAAATTTTAAGGAAAGAAAAACATAAAACAATCTAAGGGGTTAAAACAAGGAAATAAGGAAGAAAGATAAGAGGAAACAAGAAAAAAGTTATGGGAATAAGAAATAAGAAATAAAATAGGTATTATTGGAATAAAAATTAATAATATATGGGTTAATTATTCTTATAAAACTTTATTTAAATTACACTTAATAAATCATGAACCATTCAAATAAACATATAGATCTAGCAAGAATAATCAACTATCCACATAAGCATGAAACATAAGAACACATCATACATATGGGAAATAATCAAGGGAAATAAAAACCACTAATCTCTAAAAATTTAATATAGTAATACAATAAAAATAAATAAACTTAGTGAAGCACCAACTCTACATGGAGCACCAACCCCACATGGAACACCAACCCCAACTAGCCAAGCACCCACTTGTAAGGAGGCACCAACTCAGTCACATTATTATTTTGATCACCTTCAAAAAAATATGTTTCTCAACCAAATAGTGATAACCACCTCTTTATCTCTTCACACTCTTATCCCTTTCAAACGATCTTCTAAGCCTCTTTGCTCAACTAGGTCTCTTCAAGACTGATTAGGTCATATGACCTTGATCCTCATATGAAAACACATTATCAGTTCTTAATTAAAAATCATATATACTCCTCTTATGGTCTAAAATACCTCCTTATACTCAACAATGTGATATTTTATTTTATTTCACTTTTTTTAACTAAAATAAGCCTAAAACTGCTTTGTATATATACAAGCCTCTTTCTCATACACCTCATGGTTGACCACACACACTTAACGTCTTAGGTAATCAATATAATATGTCTTATTAAATCTTTTGAACATGATTAAATAATAATTTGGATCCATCTTGGTCATCCATAACTCAATTATGCCTTATCTCTCTATGAGTTAATCTCTCTATTAGGACTCATGGAGACCTAATTGCATTAGGTCTATCTCTTAATGCCATAACTTGATTCTCTTGGACACAAATGGATTTATATAACACTTAAAAACCATTCAACCACTTATTAAAGTAAATATTCTGACCTACTACATGCTTTTTTAGATCTACATCCTTTATTTGTACCTTGAAACTTTTTTTAGGATAAATTGCCCTATTAGACATGTGTGCCTCAAAAAACTATCTTGCAAGAATTAAGCTCAAACACACTCAATCCACTAAAATATGATAAAAAAGTATATATATAGAGTATACATGACCTTAGGGTAATTAATAAATTCATTAGACATTTCCACTCAAAAGATAAGTCTTGAAGAACACCTCTACAAGTAACTCACTTAGAACTGCCAGATTACCTCAAAACATAGGCATGGTGACATTAACCTTCAACATCTATATGACCATTTAAAAAAAACTTACAATGAATGAACATGATCCTATGACATATCCAAAACATCTTCAATTAAATATTTATCTTTCAGACCAATTTGTTGACCTCACCACACACAAACCTCGTTGAGTCAAACAAATCATTTTGGCTTCATCATTTTCACCACTATACCTAAATTACAATTTCTATACCAATAATGAATAATAAATTTACTCTTAAAAAACATATCCATGCACTTTGTTTCATAATTATATCATGAAAATGTATCCTAATTCATCTTCTCACTACTACCTAGGTTTTTCACTATTTACAACATTAGGCTTGCTAGCGATTGGACAAAAAACCATAATGTACATCAAACATGAGTATCTACCTTCTTCATCCATCTATTTTCTTACTATGTTCAATGCAACTTTTGACTTCTATAGTAACTTATTTAGAAATAAGCCTATAACTCAACATGTTCTCTCTCCTCTCTCTAACAAAAACCACTTAGAGGTACTTGGGAGAGTAAAATACAAGATCCAATGGATTAAATAAGCATACCAATCCATTATGGAACTTTTTATCAACATCTTCAACACCAAGTCCTTATTAGGGTTTTAATAGGGTTTAAACCCATTTCTACTCTTAACGATCATTTATAAAGCATATCCCCTCAATAAAAAAAGTAATACCTAAAATTTTGAGATATGAACCTTCCCCATATACCATGAAATTATTAGGTTCCCATGTAAATTTTTAATGAGTTTATGAGCACATGAAAATCCTTCTTGGGTTGAAAACCTTTCATTCTGAGCAATCGAGATACCTCCAAATAACTTTTCATACCATGTCCTTCAAACTAGAACCTCAAACTATATAAACACACTTAAAACAACATACCTCACCATTTAAAATGCTTACATGATCTAAAAAACCTTGAAATATGATCATAACACCTCATTAGGCCACATTCTCTCTTTGCTCTCAAGACCTTGACTTGTAAACCACATTAAGCCTTAAAATTGACCTTCATGCCTCTTTACATATACTCTCAACCTCACTCACATACTAAAGTAACCTATCTCAGGATTAAACACTTCCATACAATATAATATGTCTTTAAAATAGATCATAATACCTCATTAGGCTAGGTAGGGTCTAGGAGTATTCTAGGTGCATACATGGACTGAAGGTCCTACACCTATAGGCTCATCCTAAAATTTTAGTGAGTGTTCTTATGCCTCAAATAAATGTTCAAAAAACTACTAATGCCTTTGTGTAGTCATCTCACCAAGCCACCATACTCATACCTTCTCACAAAGTCTCTTCATGTCATGACTAGGCTTATGATACTTAAGCACTTGATGCCTCAACCTATTCCTTCTATGTCATGACCTCAACAAGAAAAACATCAACCAAGAAGATATAATAAATTACACCTTACTCATATCACTATACTAATCTATTTCTAATGACATCAATCTTCCACATCCTCATACAGACCTATAACCACATGACCAAGCATCATATGATTTTATAACTCTCTTTCATGATCTATACCCTTATATAAAACTTGTCATCAACCAATAGAGAATACAAGTTAAATAAACTCACTTGGTCACATCAAGCTCATAAGCTCATACCTCAAAGACCACTCATCATGCATCTTCCCCAAATGTACCTTGACATCAAGGACATCCACCTTGACATCAATCTTGACATAAATGATAACACTTCTAAAAAAACTCCCCCTTTGTCATTCATGGAAAACACACTAAAACCTAATCATTATCAACTCCCCCATTTTTGTTTTTTTTTCCCTTTAACATTAATGATAAAAGGAACATTTAAAGGTCTGAAACCCTCTTCGCATCCTTTAATTTGCTCCCACGGTCAATTTGTGGATGATACTATTTTCATGGGACAGGCTGAAGTTTCAGAAGCTAGAATTCTAAAGGAAGCTATAAATCTGTATTCCTCTGCCTCAAGACAGCTGATTAACTAGAAAAAAAGTGTTGTATTCTTTACGAATACCCCAGTTTATAGACAGAATAAAATAGCAAGGATCCTTGAATGTTCCATAGGTGCTTTTCCCTCTACTTACCTTGGTCTCCCTTTAGGGTCGAGAGTTCCTGAAGCTTTCTGGGAAGGTCTTATTAATAAATTCAGTAAGAAATTAGGGGGATGGAAAGGCAGTCTTCTAAGCCAAGGTGGAAAGCTTATACTACTCAAATCAAGTCTTCAAAGCATACCTACGGACGCATTAAGTCTATTCAAAATCCCTACCAAATTTGCAGAAGCTATTGAAAAAATTCAGAGAAACTTTCTTTGGTTAGGTACTGAGGAGAAAAGGAGAATGCCTCTTATAGCATGGGATAATGTATGTAAACCTGTTAGGGAAGGTGGACTTGGTATAATGAAAATTAGAAGTATGAACACAACCCTCTTAGCTAAACAAGGGTGGAGGGTTTATCAGGAAAAAAAAGAATGGAGTAAAATATGGAAGCACAAGTACTTATTTAAGGCTAAGTCACTCCCTGAATTCTTTTCTACTCTAGACATTTCTCATCCTTCTGCCATATGGGGGGCAGTCCAGGGAACAAAACATATTCTAGAAGAAGGAAGTTCATGGAAAGTTGGAAATGGTAAAAAGGTGAAGTTTTGGGAAGATATTTGGTAAAAAGGAAAACCTTTACAGGAAGAAATCCAAGATAAAGAGGTTATAGAAAGATGCAAGCAAAGAGTGGGAATTATGGTTTATCATTACTGGCAGAACAACTCTTGGGTTAATCTAACTAATTATGATCAAGATCTCAAGGAAATTCAATTATCCCTAAATGCTATATCTCTATATCCTAACCTTGAAGATAAAATTGTTTGGCATAAAGAGCCAAGCGGACAGTTTAAAGTCTCTTCCATTTTCACCTCTAAGGGAAATGGTAGCAATCAATTTTGGACGAGAGCCTAGATTAAGGGGCTCATCCCTAAAATCAAATTCTTTTTCTGGGCCCTTCTTCAAAACAAAATATTGACTTTGGATAATTTACAGAAACGTGGAATTAATATTGTCAACAGGTGTATTCTATGTGAAAAAGACTTTGAAGATAGAGATCATCTGTTCGTGAATTGTTCCTTCACTCAGCTTGTTTGGAAGGAGATTCTCAATTTGTGGGGTATTACATGGATTCACCACAAAAATGTGGAATTATCTTTCAAAAGTTGGTACTGCCCCTCAAAGAATCCTAAAGTTCTTTTTTTATGGAAACTTACTCTCCCCCATATTTGGTGGGGAATATGGAAGGAAAGAAATAACCGAATCTTTAGAAATAAATAACTTCCTGGATGGGTGGTAGGACAGAACATCATAAGAGCTTTAAAGGAGAATTTCTTATCACAAAAGAATCCAAGCTCAACTCTTCAAATGGAAAATCCCTTGAGGATGGATAATTCTATTGATAAACCTAATAATCCCAGAGTAGGAGTTACTTGGAATGTTCCCCCCCAAGGATGGATCAAAGGAAACTTTGACGGTGCGGCCAAAGGGAACCCGGGGAATGCAGGGTGTGGTGGAGTGTTGAGAAACCATATGGGAAAGGTTATTGATGCTGTAGCTATCCCTATTGGAAAATCAAATTGTCACATTGTCGAAGCTACTGCTACCCTTCAGACTCTCAAAATTGCTGTGGAATCGGGATATCCCAAATTGTGGCTTGAAGGGGACTCCTTGAATATTATAAATATTCGTAACAATATAAATATAGTGTCTTGGACCATAGAGAATAAGGTAATGGAAATGAAAACTTTAATTAAAAAATTTGAAGAAGTGATCATTACCCACACCTATCATGAAGCCAATGGTGTTGCAGATTGGCTAGCTAATTGTGCAGTCTGGGCTGGTCAAACAGTGAGGTGGCATGAAACATTAGTAAATAATGTGGATTTGAGGGCGCTCATTCTTCATGATGCAACCCATGCAAAGGAAGGAGTATAAGAAATAATATTAGTAGGAGGAGTGGTGGTGTGGGGAAAGGACAACAATCATTAAAGAGTAAGGCCCTCAAGAGAGAGAAGAGGATCCTGAATAAGCACAATCAAAGTTGATTTTCCTATCAACTCAGCAACAAATGGGATTATTGTAATGACCGTTGCAATTGGGGCTCTAAGAAAATGAATATGGCAAGCGAAAGGAAGGGATAACCTCAGAAACAGGAACCTAAGAGCTGTGAGGAATGGAAAGAAAAACATGATGTCTGGAGAATTTTGCAGAAAGGAAAAGTTGCAAGCTATTTGGAAAGACTTCATGGATCAAAACCGCATATCACTATGGCTTTTTTCAAAAATTGGAAGGATGAAAGGGTCACCCTGCATGGTGTCACAGTGAACTTAACAGAGGATTTTATAGCTGAGGTTACTGGGCTGCCTACCGATGGACTCAAATTCTCCAAACAGACAAGTATTTCAAATGAGGCCTTCTGTAGGTTCACCAAAACGGAAGTGGAAGAGCAGAAACTGGTCAAGAATGGGGATTTCTTTGAACTGGATCATATTAAAGGGATATGGAGGGATGTCTTAAGCTGCATCAGGGAGTACTTCATTCTGGACAAAAGAAGTAAGCGTGTGCACAAATTCCACTTTGTCTTCCTTAACCATTTCAGGCACAAGGTTAGTTTGTCTTTTCCCTTTTATCTACATTTCTCCTTGGTCCAAAGTTTATATGCTCATAGGAAAAAGGAAATGTGCCCTATCCATCATGAAGGCCTTATTCTGTTAATCAAAGGCTACTGTAAGAATAATGCTATGGTTAAGCACCTAAAACAGGGGAAAATCAAGGATTCAGGGAATAGAAAGAGTGAATGTGTCACTGAGAAAGGCAAAATCAAGTTCCATAGCACTAAAAAGTAGATTGTAGAAGAAGAAATAGAACGGGAGAGTATTGATAAACCCAGTGAGGAAAACTTGGAGGAAGAAGAAGGAACTGAAAGTCGGGATACAAACTCTAATGAGGATGAAGAATGTCCTAATAAGAATGAAAAAGATGATGTCAATATAGAGGAGGATTCTGCAAACAGAACTGAAGATACTGAGGAAAACCAAAAAAAGGCGGAGGCTGATTTTGTCCAGGACGACCCTGTTGAGGACCCAGCATCAAAGAAAAAAAAGGAAACCACAGGGCAGGATGATAATCAAGATATGTAAATGGAAATTCAAAATGGAATGAAAGAGCGGGAACATAAGGGTTCAGAAGATATCACTGAAGAAGACAGGAACAGTCCTAATAAATATTCTAAGGATTGGAGGGGGAAGAAACTGAATGATGAAACACATACTCCAATGAATTGGGTTAATTGCAAAGCAGAGGATTCTTCTCAACTTGATTCTTGGATGTGTAGGGAGGTTATGAACCTCAAAAGGAAAGTGGAAACAATGGAAGATACCCTGAAAGAGGTATGGAACAAAATCAACAATATGGATAATTAGATAGGAGAGATCCCAGCCAAGCTCAAAGCCTATGAGAAAAACCTCTGGGAACTAATTAAGGACAATAGAATGAAAATGGAGGAAGCTAGGTCCAATATTTGTGCTACTGCTATCAATATTGGTAAAAGAGCCAGTGAGGAGACTAAAGCTCTGGAGGGACCCAGTAAAAGAATGAGACAAAGTACTAGAAAGAAGGTAACACAAAGAGGAGCAATGCTGGAGGAAACCACTTCCTAGGACACTATTTTGAAAGAAAAAGAAACAATGAAAATGATATTAGAACTGGATGAATAATCTGGTTCCTCTTGCTGGTAAAGAATCTGGTCCAGTTCTTTGTTTTCCTATTGTCTTCCTATGTCTATGGTGGTGCCAGATCTCTATTTTTTTTGGGTTGTGACCGGTTATCTTTCTGGTGGTTTCAGGTCCATTCAAAACCTATTTTTGCTACATCCTTGTAGTAGTTTTTAGACTTTGTCTATGTTTTGGTTGCTCTATCTCTTTTCCTTGTACTAGGGTTTTGGGGCCCCTTCAAAACCTACTTTTACCATAATCTAAAACATTAATGATAAAAGGTCTTCAACAAACTACTATATGTAATCACGCCTTATTTCAACAAAAGCTCAACACATAAAATATGAAGAATTAAAATAACATGCTCCCTCTTTTTCCATGTATACATCCTTCAAATGAACTCAAATCACAAGACCACTCACCTTGTCTTTAACATGATTGATATGACTCAAACATTTGATCACATACCAGGCCACCATATTATTAACATCAACTGAATAATTAAGGACCCCCCCTTTGTCTTCATAGCTTGATATCACTACATGAGTCATTAATAATCATAGACCTTTCTCAAAATCCTTCAAGCATATCTCATATACCAATCAAATACATAGGATTTCATCACACTTCCATCTTTGTCAACAATAGCCAACTTGTCTCTATGTTCATATTGGTCTATAGACTAATCCATATTCCATATGTCTCTAGACTCAATCCTATACTTAGAATTACATTCCATACCATGACTCTTCATGAATTGATAGACATAATCAATGCTCATACTAACCAAAATTCCTTTCACCTTGTCATATACATGCAAGATACAAAGAAAACAACTCATACCTTGAAATATAGAAAACTTGGAATCCTCTCAAGATGAATCCTTCTTTGACTACAAACTCATGCTTCTAAATATGAAAGAGTGTCTTCATGAGGCATAATGTAGTCACCCCTTTCAATAGGTCTCTCAAAACTCCATGAACTTAGGAGATTACTAGATCTCTAAATCACTTTCCTTAGCTATCTTGTAATGACGATATTCAATTTACCTCCCTATAATCCATTTAGGCTTGACTATAGCATTCAACTCATATACCTTGTCATCCTTATTATCTTTGAATACCTTGTCAACACATGTATATAATAAGTGTTCTTTACATTCCTTCACTTTTGATCCTTACTCTATCTTAGTAAATAATCCATCTTAATCATTGGGCTCAATATGATCAGTCTTGACTTTTTTTGGCTTCCATACAAATGTTTGGCCCTTCTCATGCACTCTAGGAGATCCATGTATAATTTTAAATATTTAGGGCCTTCTAACTCCATTATGATAGAATATTGAAATGTATTCAATGTTATGGAAATTATAGCAAACAACATCACTCATATATGTTAACTAATGTGGACTATGACTCCTTCCATATTAATATTAGCACTCACTCTTGGGGGTTTATTTTAGTATTTATTTTTTTATTTTTTAATGTGGTCTAATTAGCTACTAAAAACAAAACAAATGCAAGGTTTTAAATATTACCTAGAGATATGGATGGGTTTGTGCACCGTTGATCAAGCTTGTGGGAACTCCTCTTTGGATGGGGAGGGATGACCAAAAAATCACATTAAATCACAAGAAAATGGATTAATATAAATATGAGTGGCTTTCCTAGTAATGAACTAGTCCCAAGAAGTGATACACTTCCTTAGATGGATGTCAACCCACATTTAACAATCAAGTTTATAATAAACATGACATTACAAAGATATATATGGATAAGATATAAATAGACAATGACAAATATATCTAATCTATAGTAAGATTAATGTGATCAAATTAATTATCCTAGAATTAAGTAGAAATATCAATGTCTTCTTGAATTATAGCTAATTATTCATTAATGATTACTTGATTAGGTGTGAAAACCATAGTACAAAGAACTAATTCAAATGCAATGTCACTTTGATCAATGAATTTTTTTTGTTGAACAACGGGAAGATCAAATATGCTAATAATATCTTGTGATAATCTAGGTAGAGTCATCTATATGTAAAAGATAGGTTTTCAAAACATAGAATGCAAGTTTTGATAGGTTTTTAAGACTGAAAATGTTATGAAAATAGATTACAAGAATGTTTTGAAAGTTTAGCAGGGATCGATGATGATCCTATAGGATCAATGTTGATTCAGACAGATCAACATTGATTCTATATAAAATTCTAAACTTTAAAAATAGACTATAATAATGACTTATACTATTGATAAAATAACTAAAACCAAATGTAAAACACTAACAGACAGACACACAAGATTATAGATTTAAAATGTGAATGAATTGAAGTGCAATACTAACTTCTATGGCTGACAATAAAACTTGACAAGATGAGTTAAAAAACCTTCAAAATCCTTTGATAATCTCTCCAGTAAAGGTTCTATAAGATATCAAGGTATTGACAACATTCTTAAACAAGTTGTAATGAGATTTTGGTAGAGTTTCAAAGTCCAAAAGCACAATCACCATTCCTCCTGAGCCATGGAGGTTTGTTGTTTATATATGGATCAATTTCAATCTAGGAGAATCAACATAAATCATAGAGGATTGATGTTGATTATCCTAATTTGGTTAAAAATTGGGTTAGGCTATTTCAAACTACATGCCAAACTTAGTGAATATAACACTAGGTTATTTGCACAAGTTTTTGATGAGGGCAAGTTGTTGGAAGGTTAAATGGGCTTTAATTTTATTTTATTTTAGGATTTTATGGTTAGAAATGGTAAAAAAGGGTTAATTACTATTTAACTATAGTAATTAAATCTAATTAAACTATGTGGTAAAGGTAAACAGGTAGAGTGAATGTAATTATTTTAAAATAAATATCAATGGGGGGTTGTTGTGTTAGAAATAACATAATAGTGTGACAATGTGCCAAGTTAATATACAAGGGTATTAAAAAATAGTATCTACATTTACCCTTTTTTGTGGAGTGGTATACAAAGTGGGCTGTGAGGCAAAAACTATAAGGTGTCTAATGCCCCAAGTTTATTATGAGAAGGTATTCCCCCTCAAAAGGGGTGCTAAGAAGTGAGATGAAATGGATGATGGGTTTGAAAAATATGAAAGTTAAAAACACAATGGGTGAGTGGGAATAGACAAATGGGTGATATAAAAAGATAATCAAAAGTGTGGATGATGTAAATAAGTGCCAAAATTACACTAAATAGAATAAAAACTAATACAGGCAGTAATGCCCCAAAGACTAAATTGAGTAAAAAAATGCTATAGCTAAAATAGGTGGGCACAAGTAAAATTTATCAAGAGAACAAAGGATATGAATGGAGGACCATAGCATTTTATGTGTGTGGTGTATGCATTACCTATAGACAAATGTTCTAGAGACAAAATATACCCTCAAAATCTTATAATGGAAAGATGCTGAAAAAAGGGGTATGCCTTTAAGGAGATTGGGGAACTGATAAAGGGTCAAAATCCTCAAATCAAAAGTGTAATAAGAGATAAAAATGGGATAGTTGAAGCAAAGGCAACAAGATGAGGTTTGGGATCTAAATTAGGAGCATGTAAAATGGCCCATAAGTGCAAAAAGTTCAATAAGCCAAGACAATTGACATTGATCTAAAAGGGATCGATATTGATTTAGGGGATCAACATCGTTTGGAGTGATTGACATCAATCATGAGAAAGGCTGTATATATGAATTTGATGTGTCATAAGGCTCATTTATCTATCAACATGAACAAGCATCCAAGAGTAAAATTTGATGTGTGTCAACCTTTCAAGCAAATGTGAGAGACAATAGAGGTGAGCAAGAGCGGATGATGATGAATTGTAGTATGGGGTAAGTGTTATGTATTTTTGGTTAAATTTAGTAATTTTATTTTGAGTTATCTCACTTTTAATTATGGATGAAATATACACAAACTAAATTCATTCCAAAAAGTTTTTTATCTCTTTTAAATTTAAGATGTGAGAAGAAATAAAGAAAAAGAATAATGAAGGTCCTAAGAAATGGTAATCTAAGGATGGTTTTAGGTGTTTTGTTTTGGCACTAAAAATAAATCTATATTGGTACTGGTATGTGGCTTGATACTTGGGGCTTTCTCCCCTCACCTCATAATCCCACAACCAGTACGGGTTCTTAACCAATATATACCAATGGTCTAGAGATTATACTCAGCTAGATAACTAAGTTAGTCTTCCCCTTGGTGGTGAAATCCAAGTGGGATCACCTATAAAAAGGTTTCCATGAGGTGATGAAATCCCTATCAATTTCCTTATGTCAATTGTTTAGATGTGTTAATTTATGATATTGATTTTGCTTGTGTGTGGATAAAGTGATGACTATGATAGATTACTACCTATATTATTTTATGTGAAATAACCTAAGAAAGAAAGATGGATGCAATGTATTTTAACCTTAAAAGGAAAAAATGAAAATTTTAATGTTCTTTGGATGAGTTCACACAAAGAAAGGGAAAGAAAGCAAATTCAATAATTTTGAATATTTTAAAACAAAAGATGAGATCGATCTCCCACTGGGGTTGCCAGAATGTTTTAGTATTTTTTTTTAGTTTTTAAATGTCATCTAATTAGCTACTAAAAACAAATTAAATGAAATGTTTTTAATATTACTTGGAGATGATGGGGTTGTGCACCATTGATCAAGATTGTGGGAACTCCTCTTTGGTTGGAGAGGAATGACCTATAAATCACACTAACTCAAAAAAAATGGATTAATAGAAAGATGAGTGAGCTGCGTGGTAATAAACCAATCCCAAGAAGTGATACACTTCCTTCAATGGATGTTAGCCCATGTCATGAAATTACAAGGATATATATGGATAAGATATAAATAGATAATTACAAATATATATAATCTATAGAAAGATTAATATGATAAAAGTAATTATCCCAAAATTTATTAGCAATTACAATGTCTTCTTAAATTATAGCTAATTGTTCATTAATGCTTTCTTGATTAGGTGTGAAAACTATAGTATAAAGACCTAATTCAAACATAATGTCACTTTGATCAATTAAAAATATTTGTTGAATAATGGGAAGATCAAATATGCTAACAATATAATGCACTTATCTAGGCATAGTCATCTACATGTAAAAGATAGGTTTTTAGAAAATAGAATGCAGGTTTTGCCAGGTTTTTAAGACTGAGAACATTATGAAAATAGATTGCAAGAATGTTTTGAAAGTTTAGTAGGGATCGATGATGATCCTATATGATTTATTTCAATTAGATGGATCAACATCAATTCTATTTAAAATT
Source organism: Torreya grandis (assembly GCA_037957365.1). Classification (NCBI taxonomy): domain Eukaryota; kingdom Viridiplantae; phylum Streptophyta; class Pinopsida; order Cupressales; family Taxaceae; genus Torreya; species Torreya grandis. The sequence continues at coordinate 719,324 of JARHVA010005162.1, forward strand.
CTAAAATTTAAAAATAGACTATAATAATGACTTATATTATTGATAAAATAATTAAAACTAAATGTAAAATAGTGACAGATAGATGTAAAAGACTATAAATTTAAAATGTGAATGAATTGAAGTGTAATACTAACATATATGGATGACAATAAAGCTTGACAAGATGAGTTAAATAACCTTCAAAATCTTTCAATAATCTCTCTAGTAGACGTTATACAAGATAATAGGGTATTGACAACATTTATATGCAGGTTATAATGAGTTTTAGTTGAGTTTCTAAGTCCAAAAACATAGTCACCATTCCTCCCGAGCAATGGATTTTTTCTATGTAGATATGGATCAATGTCGATCTGAGAGACTCAACATTGATCATGGAAAATTGGCTTAGGATATTTTAAACCATGTGCCAAACTTAGTGAATATAACACTAAGTTATTTACATGGGTTTTTTATGAGGGTAAGTCATTGGAAGTGTTGTTGGGAGGTTAGATGGGTTTTATTTTTATTTTTTTTAGGATTTTATGGTTAGAAATGGTAAAAAAGGGGTTAATTACTATTTGACTATAGTAATTAAGTCTAATTAATCTATGTGGTAAAGGTAAATGGGTGGGGTGAATGTAATTATTATAAATAATTATGAATGGGGGGCTTTTATATTAGAAATAACATAATAATGTGATGATGTACCAAGTTAATACACAAGGGTGTATAAAACTAGTGTCTACAGTGTCTTATACACTCTCTTACTCTATGACCAAATTGACTACATAAGAAATAATAACCATTGAATTAATTTATATAAATTATGGAATTAAGTTGTCTAATATAATTTGTATTCATATTATTCCTATGGTTAACCTTCTGGTTCATATTAGCATTCTCCTTGTTTTCCTTTTGATCTACTTTGAAACCAAGACCTACCTTTTCATTTTCAAACTTCTCACTACTCAAAATTTCATCTATAGGTTTAGTAATCTTCTCAAATCTCTATTGTGTCTTCAACTTGACTGATGTTTGATCTAGTTATGCCTTCAAAGAATCCATTTTTGTTTCGAAATTGATTCATTCTTCCTGTTTGGTTTTAAAAATTGTAGTGATAATTTCAATCTGAGTTTATAACTATTTTATGATCTCTTCATGTTCATTAGTGTTGATTCTTAGTTTTTATTAAAACATATTAATTTTATTCTTATAACTCTTAACCAATTACCTTAGTTTATGATTATTCCTTCTTTGGAACTTTAACTCCTCTAGAACACTCACCAATTCTACCTCAAGGTTCACTTCAACCTCTTCTTCATTTGATTCTTCATCATCCATAAGGCCTTTCCCTTTTGAGAAACCGTCATTGTCTATTTCTATATACATGAATGAGGTTTAAATATTGTCATGCTAATTACTATCATCATCACTATCATATGTACTTATGTTACATACATCATATTAGTTATTATCTTTTTTGGTATAAAAACTTTTCTTGTTCTTGAATGACCCTTTCTTGCCTTCATACTTCTTACAATGTTTCTTACTTTTGTCAAGATTATAGACCCTCTTATCATCAGCATGATTTTCATCATGTTATTCATTATGCTCAATTTTATCCTTGTTAAGACACTTAGATGCAAAGTTACCAATCTTAACATATTTGAAGCATTTGAAAGGTAACTTACCCTTATAATTGTATGATCCAATCTTCAATTTCCTAGTGAACATGGCTATAAATTCATCATCATCAATATATAAACATACCTCATCCTTCACCTTCTTATATTTTGAATTCTTCTCATCTTTGAATTTACTTTCCTTCTTAGGAGGTATTCCTTCATATGTTCTTATCTCATACACAGTCAAGATAACATGAAGCCCATCCATCTAAAGTGTATCTAGATCTTGCATTTCTTCTATTATAGACACTTTTGAATCATTTAGAAGTTATGGGTTTCAATAATTTTTGAAAAACTATAGAATCTTTCACTTTTTCTCTGATACATATGATGACATTGACAACTTCATCAACCCTTAATAGGTAAGATGTAAAGTTTTCATCCTCTTTCATTTTTAGACTTTCAAAATACCTATGGTTAGTTTGCAACTTTTCCAAATTCAATTTGGTGTCTCCTTAATAAATGGTCTAAAAAATTTCCCAAATCCCTTTGGTTGTATGATAATGTATGAACTTTACAAATTCTACCTCTAAAAAACCACACAAAATGGCATTCATTGCCTTTAAATTGTTCTCATTTACCTTCTTGCCTACTGAATTAGTTGGTAGTGTAGAGGGTGGAGTGAAACCATCAAAAAAAATTTACATATGTCATAACCTAAGGACATGAGATAGGTCTTCATTATAATGCTCCAAAATGCATAGTTAGTCCCATTGAAGAGAGGCACCTTATTAGTTGAGAAACCTCCTTGTGATTGTTGACTAGATATGCATGTGCTTCAAGAATATCCTTCAAGATATTAGGATTGATTCAAAGGTCTAGGATTTGATACCAATTATTGGAAGAACAATGACTAGTGGGGCTGATTCAGTATTCTAAGCCTTTATTTCAATTACACTTAAGTAATCATGAACCATTCAAATAAACATATAGATCTAGCAAGCATAAACAACTATCCACATTAGCATGAAACATAAGAACACATAATATATGGAAAACCCTCATGGATAATAAAACCCACTAATATATATAAATGGACTATAGTCCTATAATATAAAAACTAAACTTAGTGAATCACCAACTCCACATGGAGCACCAACCCTAACTAGCCAAGCACCCACTTGACTAGGCTTTAGAAAGCACCCATTTACAAGGAGGCATCAACCCCTAGATTATTTAGCACCAACTCATTCACCTAATTTTTTTGATCACCTTTAAAACACTATGTTTCTCAACTAGCTGATTATCACCACCTCTTCAACTCTTCACACTCTTATCCCTCTCAAACTATCTTCTAGGCCTCTTTGCTCACTAGGTCTATTTAAGACTGATTAGGTCATATGAATTTGATATTCATATGTATGCACACTATCAAATATTCATTACATATCCCATACACTCCTCTAATGTTAAAAAATACCTCCTTCTACTCAATAATGTGTTATTTCATTCACTTGCACTTTTTTTTATACTAAAATAGGCCTAAAATTGCCTTGTATATATATAAGCCTCTTGATCATACACCTCTTGGTCAGCCACACACACTTAACCTATTAGGTTATAAATTGAATAGGTATTAGAACATATTTTTAACATGATTCAATCATAATTTGGATCCATCTTATTTGTCTATTACTCAACTAGGCATTATTTCTCTATTAGGAGTCATGGAGACCTAATTGCATTAGGTCTATCTCTTAATGCCAAAAATTGATTCTCTTGGGCCCATATGGATTTTTTTAGCACTTTAAAACAATTAAATAAATTATTTAAATAAATCTTCTAACCTATTTCATTCTTTTTTAGATCTGCATCCTTTGCTCATACCTTAAAACCCACTTTAGGACAAATTGCCCTATTAGGCCTATGTGCCTCAGAAAATAATCTTGGAAGAATGAATCTCAAAAATAATCAAGCCACTCAAATGTGATCAAAAAATTATGCATATATATTATATATGACCTTAGTTTCATCACCAAATTCATTATACATTTTCACTTACAGGATAAGGCTTCAAGAACACCTCTGTAACTCACTCACTTAGAACTGCCATATTACCTCAAAACATAGTCATGGTGACATTAACCTTCAACACATGTATAACCATTTTCAAAGACTCAAAATGGATTAAAATTATCCTTTAATATATTCAAACCATCTTAAAGTATAAACATCATATGTTCTAGTAGCAACTATTGATCTTAAAGACCAATTTATTGACCTCACTACACATAGACCTCATTGAGACAGACAAGTCATTTTGGATTCATCATTTTCACCACTATACTTGACTTCTTGTTAGGATAAAATAGAACATATATTTATCCCCAAATCATATACAAGAGAAAATATGAAATGAATCAATCAAACATACAAAAAATAATCATAAAGATGCACAAAATAGGAGACATCAGATTTAACATGGTTCACCCAAGATGGGATACATCCACCAAAATTGTCCAATATATTATTTCCAACAATACAAGGGAGAAAAGAATATTTCAACAAACCTTTTTACACATATCTACCTATTTCAAACTCCTCTCTATGTACAATCTATTTCATCTTTCATCTCACCCATGTAATAATACATTTTAGGGCCAAAAACTCCTAAACATAACCTCTACCGTCAGATATGGAAACCTTTAATCAATGGCCTAGATTGACTATGAAATTAAAATTTTATAAGGAAATGTTAATAAAATTTTTCTTTAGGGGCATTACCCCCAAACCCCCACTGGGGCATATGGCCTTTATACCCCCCCCCCCCCCATCAAGGGGGTCATCCCCCTCAGACACTACAAGGGGGGATCCCCCCTTACAACCCCCCATGCCATCATGGATAAAAATAATGGGATCCAAAAATTGGCTAAAATAATATCAAATGTTTAACCTCTGATCTTGGAAGATAATTAGGTTCCACACCTAATAATTTCCTACTTGGAGACTAATTGCAACAACTCCATCACTATTGCATCCACTGTACTATCTAGACCTAGACAAGTTCATTAATTTACTTATCATCCATGAATACCAATTAAAGTTGAATAAATCTTCAACTTCTCTCTTTTAACCACATTGGTCATCATATCCATAGGATTTTTATTGGTATGTATCTTCTCCAATTTTAGTTTCTCTTCCTCTATCACTAAATGAATGAAATTATACTACAACTAAAAATGTTTTGTTCTAGAGTAAAAAGCTATTTTTTTGGCTAAATGGATTGCACTATAACTATCACTATATAGAGTAAATATTTCTTGACTATGTCCCAATTCTTCCATCAACCTTTGTAATCAAATTATTTCCTTGCTTACTTATATAACAAAAATATACTTAACCTCCATGGTTAAAAGTGCCACAACCTTCTATAATCATGATACCCAACTAACTATTGTACCACCCACTATAAACACATACCTTATAGTTCTTCTACCATCCAAATCACCTACCATATCTGAGTCAACATATACTATAATGTCACATCTGATCCACCATAGCTTAACACTATATCTATGGTCCCTCTAAGTAATGAAGGATCCATTTTACTACCTTCCAATGTTCCTTTCCTAGATCAATCATGAACCTACTCACCACTCCCACTTCATGTTCAATATCTGGCCTTGTACACACCATTATATATATTAAACTATCAACTACTAATGAGTATGGAATTTTAGACATTAGGTTCTTTTCTTCTTGTGATTTTGGATGTTGTTCCTTTGTTATTTTAAAGTGTATAGCCAAAAGTTTCCCAACTAATTTTACATCCTCCATATTAAATCTTACAAACACTTTTTTGATGTACCCTCCCTATGATAATTATAGCTTCATATTCTTTCTATCTCTAGTTATCCTCATACCAAGGATCTATTCAACTACACCTAGATCCTTCATAGAAAAGATATCATTTAACTATTTCTTGAATACATTAATACTTTGCATGTTGGAACTACCTACAAGAATATCATCTACATATAAAATCAAAATAATGTAGTTACCATTTTAAAAAAAAATTAAATATACACAATGGCCTGAATGACATTTACAATAACCCTATTCTATCATAAAACTATAAAATTTTAAATACCACTATCTTCGAGAATGTTTTAGGCCATACAAACTCTTCTTCAACTTGACCACCATTTTCTCCTTACATTTAAATTTTTATCCCTTTGGATGATCCATATATATTTCCTCCTCTAAGTTACCATGAAGGAATGCAGTCTTCACATCTAACTGTTCAAGGTGCAAATATTTTACTGCTACCAAACTTAAAACAAATCTTATATAAGTCATTTTAACTACTAGAGAAAATATTTTGTCAAAGTCTATACCTTTATTTTGTGTAAAACCTTTAACCACCATTCTAGCCTTGAATTTATTTTTACCTTCATTCTCCTCCTTTATCTTGTATACCCCTTGTTTTCCATTAGAGCATAATACTCCTCATCCATAGTTTGCTCCCACTTATCCTTGGCATTAATCTACACTACTTCATATCTTTATAGCTCACCACCATCAATAAGTAATAAATAATATAAATAAGGAGAAAAAGATCATGTGGTCTACATAGTCTTGCAAATCTTCTAACAGGGGTTTGAGGTACCTATTATTATTACACATTTTGATCAAGAACCTCTAGGACATGTTTTTATGTAATGTCTTCTAATATTGTATATTCCCTTATGGATTATTCTTTCTTATTTTCCTACAACTAGTCCATGTACATGACTTTTTCATGGAACATAACATCTCTACTCTTAATTATTTTCTTATCTTCTAGATTCCACAACCAAAATCCATAGTCATTGTGATCTAGGAATTTGACTAAAGAGAGGATGGTTAGTATTGTGTTAGTTTCAAAATTAAAAAAAATGAAATAAACACACTAATAAAATAACATATCTAGGCTTAGACACTATGGAGAGCTTAGTTAATAATCATGAATGAAACACACAACTAAAATGCAAAATAAAACTCTTTTACCTTCCTTTGATGCTAAAAAATTCTTGTTGTGGTGGCTTTCTTGACTTATGCTCATGAAGTAATTAACAACGGAAGCTTGACAACCTCCATCTCTCATTGGCACCTTTGGCTTGTGGCTTGGCTTGGATTGGAATCAATTTGGCATTATAACACTAATTTCTTGAAGCTTTTTGAAACCAATCTTGCATTATAACTTTGCACTAATTAATCTTATAAATGATGTTGTGAGGCCTCTTATTTATAGATTTTTGGATTTGATCAAAATGAACCTCAACTATCCATATCAAGATTGAGATGTGTGGTTGAGTATTAATTAAATTTTTGGAATTTTGTAATTATCCTCATTATGTCATTGAAAGAAAGGGAAATTAATAGGCATGGAGACCATCATGGAAGGTATTAATGAGGCATGGGAGGCTTGCATCTTTATATTTGTGGCATTTATGACCTAGGGATGTCTTCCCAAGAAATGAGGTCACTTGATGATGTAGATATTCAATATTTATTTCCAAAACAAATTATTCAACAAGTTTCCATAGAATTATTAATTAGGCCTTGATTTGGGTTAGTTAGCTCTTAAGCATGATTAAGCACTTTATGCACAAATTACTCAAATTGATTAGAATGCATTGTTATTGGTCTTAAATTTGAATGGATTTGAATTATAAGTCTAATTTAGATGCATTGGATGCGTATTCCCATTTAAAATGTTGCCAATAATAAATAACAAAGACACAAATCTTGTGTAGAAGATTTGATAGGAAAGAGCAATCCAAAGCACCTAGGTGCAAATTTGACATTTTGACTTGAAATGGACTGATCAAATTTAGCTATCCCATAAATTTCATTACCCCATTTAGGGATACCCTAGCCAAAATCAGAACTTGAATATGTCAATTTCACATCATTTTGCATGTTTTAATGTTTTTAGAACAAATTGTGCATTTTAGATGAAAACTAGCCAAAAGCCTAATTGGAGGTTATCAGTGGCCAATTTTAGGTGTCTATAGTTTGCCCTTGTTTGGTAAGGAATTGCAAGCTATAAGCATAGTATCATCTTCTTAAAGAATGAAAAGGTTTTTCATGCCTACAACTACAATGATGATATACTAACTATATGATGCCCACTTGAGGGAATGGTTGGCACAAGTGGGTTGGAAAACCATCCCTCAAAAATAAAAAAGCAAAACAAGGGGACCAAAGAAACTAAAGATGATGGGGTGAAAACATAATGATAGTGAAAAATTAGTCAAAATCATTGAGAATGTAAGTGGGATGGTGCACAATGGTTTTCCTAAAGGTGGTTATAAGCATTGTACCCTGATAGTGGCAATGTGGTATGATAACATAATAATTTTCCCAAAGTTGGTTATAATCATTGAGAAGATGGATCTACCCCAGTTAGGATAGACAAACAAGATAATAACATGCCCCTATATAGGAAAAAAAAAGTAAAGTGGTAACAACACAATGCTTTGCCCAAAGGTAGTTATAAACATTGAGAAATATAGGTGGGATGATGTGCGATGATTTTCCCATAGGTGGTTATAATCATTGGACCTTAATTATGGAAAACATGATAAAATTTGTCAAGGATGATGATAACTTGACACAGAGGGTAATTATGAATTAGAACAACCTACTGGTAGGGAGATGCTCATCTGAAATAATAAAGATTGAAATTCTTTCATGGTCAATTACTTTATTTAATATATTATTGGGAGTGGAATTAGGATGCTAATGCCACAAAGATGCTACCATTGTTGAACATACTTCTTAAAGTTGAGTTTTGGTATAGCATGTGATGGTAGGCTTTATGATAAAACACTATAAAGAATTGGCCAAAATATGCATAAGGATTGACTCCCATAATCCAATACTCAATACAAAAAAATGAACCAATGATAAAAACCATGATGACAATGTAAAAATATGAATAGGGATGGATTAAAGTTTAAGTGTGGACAAGGAATCACCTAATGAACACACATAAACTGAATCAAGGTAATAGTGCTGAAAATTAAAAAATAGGCAAACAAAAAAATAATGCAATATAAAAACCTATGAACATTTCCCTTAGAAAATAGGTGACAACTTAATAAATGAAATAAATGGGGGAATAGAAGAAAAGGAATGGGGTGGCTGAGCTATTTCCATATGCACTAGGCAAGTGGATGTTGCCTACATAGTTCCATGGATGTAATATCCAATAAAAAAATTCAAACCAAATATAGTTCTCCTAGGGAATGGGAAGAATGTGATAACTGATGAAAACAAATATAATGGATGTGATAGAAGAATATAAATGGTCTTGAAAAATGGAAAGTGCATGAGAGAAAAGGCCAAAAAGGATGGGGAAACTAAATGATAAGTGATTTGCTTGTAACTTAGTAAAGGTTCACAGAATCCTTAAGGCAAAGAAGTGGTCAATGTTTTTGTTCTTTTCTAACAATTTTTGGAAATGTTTTTTGGAATTATTTGGAGTGTCTCAACTTAATCGAGAATGATGAGAAACTAAATGGTTCAATCTCAAAAAATAGTGAGACCATTCAAATTGAGGTTGTTCACAAAATAGTGAGACTGTTCAAACTTAGGTTTCTCACAAAATGGTGAGAGAGTGGCTTAGGTTGCTTACAAAATGGCTAGAGAGTGGGTCAAAGGGGTGACTGAGATAACCTCAACAAGTATTGAGTATTTCCTACATAGTCCTAGATTAGGACCTCAAGTCACTGTAGTACCACCCTTATAGTGGATGAATTTGACAAGTGTGGCAGCCAATTCAAATAAACTAGGCATAATTGGTAAAAGACATAGTATGACATAGGAAGTGGAAAGTTAGTACATCAAGGATTAGTATTTCCCCTAGTTTTCCCACAGGTGGTTATAACTAGGACACAATGGCATAGATAAATGGTACTGATTTTCACAAAGGTGTTTATAATTAGCAATAGGACTGGTGGTAAGAAAGGACTAACAAATGAAGGATACAACTGATAAAAATTCTATCACACCATCCCAAAATATGATCTCTATCTAAATTTCTTGAACCAATTGATGAAATGATCAGATACCTTGATGCTAAAACTACATAATGAATGACAAAAACTAAGGTCAAATGGGCTAGGTTTCAGAACACTTTGGGTTGATAGGTCAAAAGTAGAAAATGGATATGGAAAAGAGGATGGATATGAATGGTATGTGTACAAAGAAGAATAGTGATAAAATGGCATAACTAAAATGGTCCTTATATATAATACACCTTAGCATTCAAGCATAGTACTACTTGAGATGAATAATATTCATTGGCTATAAAAGTTCATCATCATCTGGTGTGGCAAGATTTTATGCTCTTGATCCATAATCTACAGTGATGATGAAAGGCCCTATCCAGTTTGGTTTGAATTTTCCTTTATGTTTCTTCTCAACCATGGTAATATTTTGGTTTTCTTTGAGAATAAGATCACCAAGTTTAAAATTTCTATACTTCACAAACAAATTCTAGTATCTTTTGAGTCGATTCTGATATACTTGAAGATTTTTGAGCATGGATGTGCATTCCTCATATAGGAGGTCTAGCTCTTACAAGTGAGCTACTCAATAGTCATGACCATCTAAGACATGCTTGAAAGAGATGCATAGTGAAATAAATTTGAACTCAATGGGAAGGATGGCTTTAGTACCATAAACAAGTGAGTATGGGGTGGCTCCTATGGGGGTATGATGATTGATATGGTATGCCAAAAGGCAAAAAAATATCTAGAGGTACCAATCATGACCAACATCATTAACAATATTTTTGAGAATGTTGACAATGGTTTTGTTGGATGGCGTAACTTAGCTATTACCTTGAAGGTAATATGCTATAGAAAAGTGGTGTGTGATGTTGTATTCAGTACATAACTGGTCTACATCTTTGTTCTTGAATGATCCTCCATTATTAGATATAATGTCAGAAGGAATATCATAGTGGTATATGAGATGATTGAAATTGAATCTATCAATTTGCTTTCTAGTCATGTAAGTGAGGGGTATAGCTTCAACCCACTTAGTGAAATATTTGATGGTGGTAAGGATATGTTTATGGCCATCAGATGAAGTGGGATTAATATTCTCAATGAGGTCAAGTCCCCATGTATAAAATGGCCATGGTGTCAACATCAGTTTCAGAGTTTTTCTAGGACATGAATCAAATTAGCATGTCATTTATATTTGTCACATTTATTTACATATGAAGTGGCATCTACATCCATTATGGGCCAATAATAACTAGTATGTAATATATTTTTAAATAGGACTACCCTGCTAGAATGGGCTCCACATACTCCTTCATGAACTTCTCTTAACACTAACACTAATGTAGACTCTGTCAAAGTTAAAAAACAAAGTAGAGTTCCATCAAAACTATGATGGAAAAGGGTGGATCCAAGTAAAGTATAATGAGTGGAATAATGAATGAAGGCTTTGGTTTGTTTTTGAGATAGGTTAGGTGGTAGAACGTGGTTATAAAAGTAGTTGTAAAGATATGAGTACTAGATAGAATTATGACCAACAATATCATAAATAATGACAATTGTTTAAGGTTCATGAGTCAGTTCTAACAAATTCTTGACAAAGAACTAATGATCTCTAGATTTATCTATTTATTGAATCAGTGAGCCAATAGTAGCCATGGCATCTATAGTTCTATTACTAGGCCTTAGTATATGTTCAAACTAAATGTTGGTAATTTGTTTTTTAAGAGTGTCAACCATGGCTTTATATGGAACCAATTTGTCATATTTGGTCTAAAAATGATCTATGACTTGATTGATGATTAACTAAGAATCACCATAAACTTGAAGATGAGATATATTCCAATGCACTACTTGTCAAAGTCTTGTAACAAGTGCTTCATACTTGGACATGTTTTTTGTATAAGAAAATTTGATTATTAATGGTTTAGGGATTAGATCCCCTTGTGGTGTAATAAATAATAGGCCTACCCCCAATCCATGTGCAGTGAATGAGCCATCAAAATATAGCTTATAAGGCTACTCCTCAAGGGGTGTACCAAGAATGATCATGATGTATTCATCAAGAAATGAAAACTTGAGTGGTTGTGTGTCCATGAGAGGTGCTTCAACAAGTTTATCTGCAAGAACTTGTCCTTTGATTGCTTTTTGATTGACATACTCTATGTCAAACTTACTAAGAAACATGATCCATTTAGCCATTCTTCCTTGAAAAGTTGTTTTAGATAGTAGATACTTGAGTGGATCTACTTTTGAAATGACCATGGTTTTATTATTCAACATATAATTACACAGTTTCTAAGTTGCAAAAACCATGGTTAGACAAGCTTTTTCAATAAGTGCATAGTTATGTTCATATGTAACCAAGGTACAACTTAGGTAGTAAACAACATGCTCATTTCCATTGTCATAATTTTGAGCTGAGAGTGCCCCCAGAGCATTATCAGTAGCTAATAGGTATAACAAGAATGGATATCCTATCCTAGGAGGTAATAAAATAGGTGGATTGAAAATATAATCTTTGAGTTGTTGAAAAGCTATTTGGTAGTGATCATCCTAGTGAAATGCAACTCCTCTCTTCAAAAGGTGCGTAAATGGATAGAACTTTCTTGCTAACTAAAAGATGAAGGGTTGGATGGACTAGATCTTACCCTGCATACTATGAAGTTACTTCAAATTGGTTGGTGGTGACATCTCGATTATAGCATGGACCTTAGCTAGATCAACTTCAATACCTCTACAAGACATGATGAAGCCAAGTAATTTGCCTGAAGTTACACCAAACACACATTTCTTTGGATTTAGTTGGACTTTATATTTTTTTAGTCTTTCAAATATCCTATGTAGCACTACTGGATGGTTAGCTCTAGTCTTGGATTTTCCGAATATGTCATAAACATAGTCTTCAACAATATCATCCATCATATCATGGAATATGATAGTCATGGATCTTTGATATGTAGCTCCTACATTATTAAGGCCAAATGGCATCACCTGATAGCAAAATGTTCCCCATGGAGTGGTGAATGTTAATATTCTAGCACTATTATGATATGATTATATCTTGAAAATCCATTCATGAGTGAAAGCATTTCATAACCTACCATGGAGTCGATGATCATGTCGATATGAAGTAATGGAAAATGATCTTTAAGACAAGTTTTGTTGATGTCTTAAAAATTAGTACAAATTTTGATTCCTTTAGGCTTTTTTCTAATAGGTACTACATTAGAGATCTATTTTGAGTAGTCAATGGATTGGATACATCCTACTTCTAAGAGTTTTTCCAAATCTTTATTTACTAATATATAAATATGAGGATGCATCTTATGGAGCTTTTGTTTTACTATTTTTACATCAAGATTAACCACAAGGTGGTGCAAAACCAAGGTGAGGTCTAATCCTAGCATGTTAGAATAGGCCCATGTAAATATATCCATAAACTCTTTCAAAAAATCAATAAAGATGTCACATTCTTCCTCAATGAGCGATGCTCCTAATTTTATCCATTTTAGGTCTAATAGAGTCTTGATGTTTACCTCTATTATATCTTTGACTAGGAGGGTCAAATCATCATCTAGGATAGTAGGTAGTGACTTGAATTATTATATTATGTCAAGGTCCTCTGTTAGGACTTGCTCTTTAACTTCTCCTAAGCATGATGAATCTGAGTCTCCTAATGGGAGATTTGGCCATGTAACAAAAATGGTCAAAAATTCTTGGAGTATTTGATCAAATACTTGTTGTTACTCAAAACTAAACTTAGATTCATAGGCAAGTTCATCATTAGTGGTCTCCTGGTCTAAATTCAAATAAGAATGAACACCCCCATCTAATGGTGCCTAAAATAGGTTTTCACCACTAGATTGGCCTTTATCTTTAATTTTTGCCTAGTTAGAAAGCACCTCAAAGAGGTTTTTACTTTGGGACCTCAATGTTTTATTTATTTATTTTTGGCTAAAGGTGTTAACTCGCTCTCCAAAATAGGCTTGAAGATCCAATGAGATTGAGAATCCTGATTTGTGATCTCCCAATGTAACATTGTCTCTAAGGCCTAAGAAATCATAGAATACCTCATCATTCTAAAACTCATCAATTAACATACTAGATTCTTATTGGTCCCAATCTATTAGTTAGGGATAATATAATGGCAATGGATTATGATGAATGACTTGGGTAAGGGTACAAATGGAATTATTATCAAATAGGTTGGTTTTAGCTAGGTTATCAAAGGTGAGTCTAGATTAGACTCTACTTCACTATCAGTATCATCATCACTAGTCGTTGGTGATGGAGTTTGAATAAATTATGTGGGGTCACTCCCAGGTAGTTTAAATCCAAGTCCATAAGGTCTTTCATACTCAGTCATGGAGATGGCTCGATGGTTCCTTGTTGATTTGATCCAAGGCCTCTTCCTTCATAATTATGATGTTGTATGATCCTATTGGGAATAAGATACTTTGCATTTTTATAATAATTAGCCTGGTCATCATTATATAGCCATGATTCATTCCTTTTAAGAGGGTAAAGTCCTAGGTTAGATGCTGGTATGAATGTGACAGGTCCCTTATCTTTATTCTTTAGTTGTCAATGAATATGTGGAATGACTTTAGGTCACCCAAAGGTTTTTAGATTTTAAGGAAGATTGGCGATATGAAACATATCATGGGTCACATATTTTCCTAGTCCATTATCTAAAATGGTGAAATGATTGGAAGCTTTAAGAGGTGGCATGTGGGAAAGGGAATCCAAGGTATTAGGATCTATGTAATTATCTGATGAAAGATCAATAAGTATAGCATTTCGTTTATCCTACTTAGAACTTAAATTCATGCCGTATTGATAATTATAGATTTAAAACTTGGATTCAAGATGATTTTATTATTCATATCAGTGTAAATCTCCTAGAATATTCACTTCCACCCTGAGTGAGAAAACTTGATACATTAGTATAGTGTTGATGAGATTGCACAAATCTCATGTAACCAAGGCCTGCCTAGAAGCATGTTGTATGATAAATCAAGATCCAACACATGGAAAAGTATATCGTGGGTCAAAGGCCCAATGATAACTAGGAAACTAATGGTGACCTATGATTCTCTTTCCTAATTATCATAAGCTTTGATAGCTATTTTCTATGGTTGGAGATCTATCATCATATACCTAAGAAGCTTGATGAGCTTGAGAGACACTATGTTAAGGTTAGATCCATTTTCTATAAGGACACATTTTAATTTATGTCAGATGATACAAACTTCTATGTATAATGGGTTATTATGGAGTGAGCCAAAGGAATACATATCACTTTGGTTAAATGTGACTTATTGGGCTAGAGTTAGGTGTCCAACCAAAGCTTGAAAGTTATCAAGGGATATGTCACTAGCAATAGTAGATTGGATCAAAAACTCATTCAAGATATTTTTGTGGATTATTGATGTTTGTAGAAAATATAAAATATAAATTTGTGCTAATGTCTTCAACAATTGTTCCATAATATCAAATTTCTTGTCTTGGTCAGTAGTGAATGGTTTATTCTAAGGCTGAATGGTTGGTTGGATGACTAACAAAGTGGTGGATGGTTGTGGGCTTGGGGTAGTAATATTCAACCTTTGAGTTGTGATTACACAATCAAGATTAAATATCATACCATTATTGCTAATTGATGTTGGAAATGGTGTGGGACCAGATAGGATAAGTCTCAATTGTTAGTGTACTTGCATGTGGTCACGTGGCAAGAATGAGTTGTCACTATAAGATCCAAAAGTGGAATTCATAGTTTGTTGGTTTACCTATATGTAATATTAGGTTAAGAAGGATTACCCATGTGATTTCATTGAATATTTTTGTTTATAAATGGTTTAAGCTTATTATTACTTGGTCTAGGATTAATGGAGATGGTATTAATGCTACCCCCTAAAATATGACCTATAACCCTATTATAGTCATGTGCAACTACATGGTAGGTTTGTTGATTGTTACTATTTTGACCTTGGTTTTGTCCATTGTTTTTTCATTATAGATTCTACTACTAATTTTGTTGATTATACTAGTTTAGCCTTTGATTCTAATATTATTGATTTTATTACTACACTGTCTATTGTTGTTGTTGCTAATTATTTTATTGATATTGATTGTTATGTCAAAGAAAGGGGTTTTAATAGATCCCAAGAGTTTGATTGGAAGTGGAAGCACCATTATATAGTTTTGTCTCCCCATTCTCAAACATATTCTCAATTAAATGCTTGATTTGGACATATATTCATAGATTATATCCATTAACCTGATGATAGTCATAAAATTCATTTTCATGGTACCAATCAAGGTAAGGAATGCCTTACAGATAATGTTTTGGTATGGGCCAACTAATCAAATTATCATTAATAAGCATATTAAATATAGAATTAATAGGTTATCCTAGGTCACTAAAGACACAACGTGTAGGGATGGTTATGTTAGGAGGAGGGGTTTGGAATGGTAAAGATAAAGACTAATATATTTTTTGTGTAGGTCTTGCTTGTTGTACTTGTGGAATTGGTTGGATAGGTTTCTAGGTAGGATTAAGTTGAAAAGGTGGTATGGATGAGGTTTTCATAGTTTTCACATGACATGATTTAATTACTTCATTTCCCACAACATTCCTATTTTGGTTGAATTGATTTGGTCTTTCTTGATTATTGGCCTACTCCAGTTGTGATGCTTGTGTTTGATTGGGATGTTGGTCATTTCCATGATTGGTACATTGATTTTGATTAGTTAAATTAAGATTTATGACCCCTTTATTGATGAGTACCCTCTCGATCAACAAACCTTTATCAATGATCTCTTTAAATGTATGTGCACATTGTAGTTCTAGATGATAGGCTATCTCACTATGCAAATTTTTAGTAAACATAGAAGCTAATTATTTATCTAGTAAACTATGGGTAAAATAGCTTGCAAGGGCTCTCCATCACTGTAAATAACTTGCAAAACTCTCCCGAGATTTTTTATTTGCTTATGTTAGGTCTACTAATGAAATCTCATGCTCAATATTATAAGAAAAGTGCTACACAAATTTATCATAAAGATCATCAAAGTCTATTGCTAAATTCTTGGGTAACTTTAAAAACCACTCCAAGGCTTATCCAGCTAAGCTCCTTAAAAAGAACAACAAAAGGTATATGTCACTATATACCACTGGTTGACATGTGACAAATAATTCAGTAAAATGAGATTTAGGGTCACCTTTCCCTTTATACTTATCAAATTTGGGTGGTTTATATCCCAGAGGAAATGGTTTTGTAAATACTCCATGTTGAATGGATAGGAACACACATCATCTAATTTAAACTTCTTAGTCTTCTTCCCCACCTAAATGGTAGTAATTACATCCTTCATCTATTACAATTCTTGAGATAGGAAATTGGATGGAATATTGATTTGAGGGAGAATATTGGTTTAGATAGATGGTTGGGAGGTCACAAGTGAAACATTTTAACTAGAGTATGATATAAACACATGTTGGGGTATATTGGCTTGGTTGGGGAATGGACCAAGAATACACATACATGGATTGGGATGTACTTGAAATTACACATTTGGCTACATGATATTCTAGTTTGGGTTGATGATAAAGGTTTGACTTAGGGGATTTTATGGCTAGGATGAAGGGATATTACTATACTATGCCTATTGTGGTTGAAAAGGGATATGCTGTCAACTAATAAAACCTTGTTATTGAGTAGGAACTTGTGGACCAAGACTCTATCTCTGAATTTGTGGCACATTTTGAACCAATGGTTGTCTAGTAGGTACTTGAGAAACTTGGGGACCTCCTTGTTTCATGAATCCATATGAAGAAGTAAAAGCATATTGCAAATTTTGCATCTATTATTGACCAATATTTTCATATTATTGATTAGGCATTACATGGTTTTAAATTGGTATATTAGTCTACGACTGAAGAGTCATGTTTGTTGTTACTTGGTGAGGTGGAATATTTATTTCCCCTAATTGAGGTGGAAATGTATTCATCCTTTGTTGCATTAATACACTAGACTGTGTCTACTATTATGGAATACCACTCACTACTTGTTGAGGGAGAGTAGGATTCATCACATTATATCATTGAGGTGTAACATTAGCCATTGTTTAATTATCTAATCTTGTATATTTTACACTTAATGAAATGGTTAACTGAGGCTAGGGTACAAAAACTCCTATTCCTTGGTATGATGATTTTCTCAAGGGATTAACTATAGGCACATGTTTTTGGTAGTTGTTTTTACGTTAGTACCACTTTGATCAAGATTGGATGCTATTCACACATTATCTACTACATTTGGATCACTATTAAGTGTAGAATCCAAAGACATTTCTTTAATAAATGGCATATGTATCAAGTTATCTATTAAAGTAGTTTGAATAAATGGGTTGGAACTCATATATTCTTGTTCAATTAATTCCATCAACACTCCTTTTGAAGGAACTAGGTCAATGAGAGTCTTACTTACCATATTCATTTGATTAAAATCATGTGTTAAATTTAGGTAGGTTTGGTATGTTGTTTGCATTTGGTTAAAGTGATCTTCCATGATGTTTTTTTCCTTGATTGGATATCTTGGGGTCCTGGTATGTTTATTGGACCAGAGCCATAGGATTGTTAAAAGAAGCCTATTGATCATAAATGATATTGTGGGGAACTCTTACTAGACTTGGTAAATTTTCATGGGGTAATTCTACTAGAGACTTATCCCCTACCTTTATGGTCCTAACCAAAATCTCATCTTTGTTCTCTAACAAATGTCACTCAAACAAAAATGGATCATATATGGAAGCCAAATTAGTAGAATATGGCTGTTGAAGTATTGGCTCATCTATCATGGGTATCATAACTAAGTATTGCATGGTTTATTCTTGGTCTTATTCTATGTAAGGTGGTGTGTTAACCAAATATTTAGCTAATGGATCTTGGATTTGTTCCCCTCATTGATAAGACTTCATCTCATAAGAAATATTATCTACATAGGGGTCTTGCACCATTTTTTCCTATACAACTACATTACTAATCCCTAGATTGTATATGAATCCACTATGAGTGTAGGAATACATGTTGGGATCCATAGTCAATGCTTTGCAATAAAAGGTCAAAGAGTTTTATAAACTCTAAAAAGGATAGAATCTAAAATAAATGATTCCTTCAACTTGGTCTAGATTTATCAAAAGGATCAAAATGTTTATTTAAATATTTGTGAGAAAACAAAATAGCCTAAAATATCTAAAATTTCACTATTCATATAAATATAAGCAAGTACATCGACCAAAAATCAAAATGCCAAACTCTAAGGTTGAAGTGGTTCAAATCAGTTTAGTCTAAGAAATTAAAAGTTGATAGGTTTTTTGGCCAAAAGTGGCTTCAAAATATAGGCTCAAACAAGGTATGTGCTAGGACTCTTTGCTAAATAGCATCAAAATTTAGACTTTAAAAATAGATGAAGGTTTTAATCTAATAGATTTGAAACACTTTTAACAAACACTAGGCATTCAATTCTTAGGCATGAACTTGATCAACTAAGTGTAAGGTATGAAACAAAAGGAACTTTAGCAATAGCTTATTTTATCATAAATAATGGTATAAAACTTTGTTCTTTTTTACAAACAAGCTAGACAAAGGTGAATAGTATAACTATGCTTTAGATAAATGATCAAAAGTACACTTGGATCAGTTCAAATATGTAGGAACAAATTTAGAATTATATGTAGGAGGGTCCTTGAAACAAATTTTTAAATGATTTAGGTAGTGTAATGATGCTATAATACCCAAAATGTGTGACAAAAAACTTTATTTCAAAGACTCTCTAAGGAAAATACATTTTTCCACAATTTTGGTAACATAACACTACCCTTCTTAACTCAAAATGTTGTGGTGTATAGACTTAAAGTGTAAGTGTTTATCATAAAATGGATTAAGTCTATCAAGTGATGATAATTATTATGAGTCTAAAATGGCCTTTAACCAAAATTAGAAATTAAACCTAAGTTCCCTCAAGTTTAGTGTAAATGGCGAACCCACTTAACACATCAACCTTATGAACTTGTAAAGGTGTAATTTTGAATTTAAATTATAAGTGAAGGACTTAAAAAACTTTGGTAAAAGGTCTAGACAAAATTGGGTAGCATAATTGCATCAAAGTGGATGATATGACTCTCAAGCTTTTGATGAAATTTTGAATAAGGAAAATGGATGATCTCACGTGGGTAGCATAACACCTCTTTGTTTAAAGAAAAATGAGGACCATGTGTTTGGTTTGGGATTATTTGTTTACACCAAGTTTTGACTCCAAATAAGACTTTAATCTAGGATAAAACCAACTAATTAATCACCCTTAGATCCTAAACTAACAAGGTTGCTTGGTACTTTTGGAATCTATCAATATACGTCATTTGTGAGGATTTTGAATGTTCATCCAAAATTAAATGCACATTATATAGTAGGGTTTTTATACCCCCCTTGTCTTAAATGATAGTAATATGACATGGACTTTGAGGTGCACCTTGCACCAATAATAATTTTGTGATAAGTGGGGATTTGTCTAAAATCTAACAAGTTTCTGAATGATCTAGGGGAATCAATTAGACAATGACTTTCACATCAAACAATGTAAAATAAAATCATGGATTTTGGATCTGTATCACTTGGCTTGTTACAAAAAGGTCTAGTCCTTTTTTCAACAACTATATCCTATTGTTCGCTCATTGTATTACGATGTCTAAAGTGTCACTACATCTCGTGTGCAACTCTAAAAGAGTCAAATGAATTCAATGTTGGGAGATGAAACCCTAGGTCAAAGCTTCCCTAAAGAAAATTGTGGGAGGTGATGAAGTCCCCCTTGCAAGATAAGATGCATAAATAAATAAAGCATGAAAATAGAAATACTTTAGGGTCATTTTCAAGGTCACCCAAACTTTGATGAGTTTTTGGGGAGTGTTTTAGATGACTTTCTTTTTAATCCTTGGACTAGGCTACTTGAAATAGGGATGGTGCTTTTGATTCCAATGGTTCCCTATAGGGGACAAATGTAAGAGCTTACATGCAACATACCTCTTTTTTCCAAACAAGATTAATCTAAACAACTATTGAAAGCAAAAATTGATAGGTGTGTTCAATTTTAAACCCAAATGAAATGTTTGGTGATTTTATTTTGACACCTTGGTCTTAGTTGCAAACTTTGAAAAAAATCACCAAAAACATCTAAATATTACTTGTTAAGCACTAAAACAAAGTTCCTAATCCAACATTAATCATGAAAAAGTGATTTAAACATGTTTTGAGCAAATATCTTGATTGGTCCTATAGCAAAATTGTTAGCATGTCCTTTAGCTTTGAAGCCCTTTTGAATTTGAAATAAGAAACTTTGGAAAAGTAGGTCTTGAGTTCGTGTTTTTGGAAAAACAAAGTGACTGACATCAGTTAATACCATTAATAGTGGTTATAGCCAACTGAGATCTGACTGATGTTGGTTCTACTGATCGATGTTAGTTAAGCCAATTAATTGATGTTGGTATTTCTATCAGCGTTGATTACTGTGTAAAAATTATGGAAACCAAAAATGGAAAAATAAAGTTAGAAAACCAATTTGAAAGAGTTCTAAAATCTTAAATATGTTTTTTAGGTGTAGGATACATCTATTCCCACCATGCATGCCATTATGTGATCTAGGAATTTGACTCAAGAGAGGATGGTTAGTATTGTGTTAGTTCCAAAATGAAAACAAAATGAAATAAACACACTAATAACATAACATCTCTAGGCCTAGACACTAGGGAGAGCTTAGTTAACAATCATGAATGAAACATGTAACTAAAATGTAAAATAAAATTCTTTTACCTTCCTTGGATGCTCCAAAATGTTAGTTGTGGTGGCTTGATCAGCTTGTGATCGTGAAATCCTTTGAAATAGAAGCTTGACAACCTCCATCTCTACTTGGCACCTTTGGCTTGTAGCTTGGCTTGTCTTAGAATCAATTTGGCATTATAACACTAGTTGCTTGAATATTTTTTTAACCAATCTTGCATTATAACTTTTCACTAATTAAGCTTAGAAATAATGTTGTGAGGCCTCCTATTTAAATATTTTTAGATTTGATCATAATCAACCTCAACCATCCATCTCAAGATTGAAATGTATGGTTGAGGATTAATTCAATTTTTAGAATTAAGTTTGTAATTATCCTCATCATGGCATTGGAATAAGGGGTAATTAAGAGGCATGGAGGGCATCATGGAAGGTATTGATGAGGCATGGGAGACATGAATCTTGATATTTGTGGCATTTATGGATGAGAGATGTCTTCACTATAAATGAGGTCACTTGATGATGTAGATATTCAATATATATTTCCAAAATAAATTATTCAACAAGTTTCCATAGAATTATTAATTAGGCCTTGATTTAGATTAGTTATCTCTTAAGCATGATTAAACACTTTGTGCACAAATTATTCAAATTGATCAGAATGCCTTATTATTGGTCCTAAATTTTATTGGATTTGAATTCAAAGTCCATGTTAAATGCATTGGATGCATTTTACCATTTAGAATGATTCTAACAAAAAATAATAAGGGCACAAGTCTTGTGTAGGAGATTTGATAGGAAAGAGCAATCCAGAGCACCCAAGTGAAAATTTGGCATTTTGACTTAAAATGGACTAATCAAATTTAGTTGATCCATAAATTTCATTGCCCCATTTAGGGATACCCTAGCTAAAATCAGCACTTTAATATGTCATTTTCACATCATTTTTCATTTTTTAGTGTGTTTAGGCCAAATTATGCATTTTAGATGGAAACTAGCCAAAACCCTGATTAGAGGTTATCGATGGCTAGTTTTAGGTGTCTACAGTCATTAGTTCCATAACCAGTAAATGTGCATTTTTGAGACTTATATTCTAGCTTATTGCTATGATTTTTGTCACTGTAGTAAAATACCTCACAACTAAAAACTCTTAGAAAAGAATAATCTACCTTCTTTCTAGTCTACGCCTCCTCTGGTATTACACCATCCAAAACACTTGAAGGTCCTCTATTTATCAAATAAACTACTATAGTTACAACATCTACCCAAAATTTTAAAGGAAAACCTACATGCAATCTCATTCATCTATCATGATCCATAATAATCATGTTCATTTTTTCTGACACACCATTCTATTGTGGTGTTCTTGAAACTATTTTCTATCTACGAATTCCACTTTCTAAACAGCAATTGTTAAAAGCATTACTATAATACTCACCTCCATTATCTAATCTAAGACATTTTAGTTTTAAACCTATTTTATTTTCAACTAAAGCTTTCCATTGCTTGAATGTATCAAAAAATTTGGATTTATTTTTTATTTAGTATACCTAAACCTTCCTAGTTGCATCATCAATAAATGTAACATAATAATTTGAACCACCAAGTGAAAATACATGAGATGGTCCCCATACATCTATATGCACAAGATCTAACTTATACTCTTTCTTGGTTATTCCAATCCTAAAAGACCTCACATTTTTTTGTTTCCCATATACATAGTGTTCACAAAAGTCTAGATCTAATTATTTCAAACCTAGTAGTTTATCTTTTGCATGTAAGGTCTTCATTCCCTTTTCACTTATGTGGCCAAGTCAGTAATGCCACAAAACTACATCTTTACCTATAGTAACTACATCACAATATGAATTAACATTATCTATAGAAAAATATAAAGTTCCTACTTTCTTAACTTTTGTAACCACCATAGAACCATTTGTAATCTTCTATGATTCAACTTTAAATGTGACCATACAACCCTCACTACCTAGTTGCCATATATATATATATATATATATATATATATATATATATATATATATATATATATATATTATATTTCTCCTCAATCTTGGAACATACATGACATCCTTTAGAACCCAAGTGTTTCCATTATATAATTTAACCTAAACACTTCCTTTTAAAATAATACTATAGGGTTCATCATCATCAAGGTAAACATTACCATAATTACCTTGAACATAATCTATAAAATAATGTCTATGAGGGGTCACATGAAAAGAATCACCTAAATCTAAAACCCAAGATTCAACAATATTATCCACATAAAGTATAAGATCATCTTGTACTACATCACCTGTTACATTTACTTCTCTATTACCTTTATATTGGTCTTTACCTGATTTATCCTTTCAAAACCAACACTCTTTCTTTGTGTGTCCTAGCTTACCATAAATCCAACATTCCATCTTGCCTCTTGATTTATATCTTTCACCTCCTTTTGATTTTCCATGGTTTCCTCTTCCTCTATTCTTTTGCCTTCCTCTATTCTCCACTATTAATGCATTTTCAGATATGCATTTTTCACCTGTGCTTTTCCTTCATATTTCCTCACTTAAAATAACACCCACCTCATCTTCAAACTTTAGTAAAGCTTTATTAGACACAAAGTTTCTTATTTCCATTACCAAGATATTATAGATTTTAGGTAAGGAATAAATAATAAGAAGAGCCTTAACTTCATCATCAAAATCAATATTTTTGGAATGTAATCAACTAGTAACTATGTTAAACTCATTTAAATGATTTGGTATGAAACCATTTTCAGACATTTTCATATTAAATAATTTTTTCATCAAGAACATTTTATTTAAGGTAGAGGGTCTTTCATATAACTTTCCTAATGCACTCATAAGACCTTATGTTGTCTTTTCTTGTGATATGTTGAATGTTATAGAAGATGCAAGGCATAACCATATGGTTCCAAGGGATTTTTAATCCAATAGTTCTCAAGATTCATCTGATATTATCGATGGCTTCTTGGCTTGCCCTCCCAACAACAAATATAGGTCCTTATGATAAAGGTAATCATCCATCTACAACTTCCACAATCCAAAGTTCTATCCATTGAACTTCTCTACCTTAGAATTATTTTAATCCACCATAGATCCCACTCAATGTCAAACCATTTTCTTCCAATGATTTAAAATTAAGAAAACAAAACCTTTGCTCTAATACCACTTGTTAGGATAAAATAAAACACAAATTTATCCCTAAATCACATACAAGAGAAACTATGAAACAAATCAATAAAACATACAAAAAATAATCATAAATATGCACAAAATAAGAGACACCAAATTTAATGTGGTTCACCAAAGATGGGATAAATCCAAAAAACTTGTCTAGTATATTATTTCCATTCATATAAGGGAGAAACAAATCCTACAACAAACCCTGCTATACCTCTCTACCTCTTTCAACCTTCTATGTATGTACAATATATTTCATCCTTCATCTTAGCCATGTAACAATATATTTTAGGGTGAAAAACACCTAAACATAACCTCTACCATCAGATTTAGAAATCTTTAATCAATAGCCCAGATTGACTATGAAATTACAATTTTACAAGGCAATTTTAATCATTTTTTTGCTTTAGGGGCATTGCCCCTAAACCCCCATTAGGGTTATATCCACTAGACCCCCCATTGGGGGGGGGGACATCCCCCTCAAACCCTGTAAGGGGGTTCCCCCCTTGTAACCCCCCATGCCATCATGGATACAAATAATGGGATCTAAAAACTGATTGAAATAACATCATATTTTTAACCTATAGTCTTGGAAGACAATTATACTCCACATCTAACACTTCCAATTTATGTACCAAGAATTAATAATACATACTCATCTCAAAAAACATCTCCATGCAATTTATTTCATCATTCTATCATGAAAACATATTCCAATTCATCTTCTTATTGTTGCTTGGGTTTTTCATTGTTTACACCATTAGCACTATTAGCGATTGTCTAGTTTAGATGACCAATTTAGCACATATTTAAACTATAACCTATCCATAAAACTTCATGGGCATGAAAAATGAGTCTCTACATTCTTCCTCTATGCATTTTCTTACTAGTTTCTATCTAACATTTGACTTATATAATCACTTCTTTAGAAATAAGCCTGTAACTCAACATTTTATATATCCTCTCTCTAACAAAAACCACTTAGAGGTACCTAGGAGAGTAAAATACAATATAAAATAGATTACCTAAGCATACCAATCTATTATGGGAACTTTTGATCAACATCTTCAACATTGGGTCCTTATTAGGGTTCTAAGAGGGTTTAAACCTATTTTCACTCTTAATGATCATTCATAAAGCATAACCCCTCAATACAAAAAATAATACTTCTAATTTTAAGCTAGGATCATTCCCCCATAAACCATGAATTTCTTAGGTTCCCATGAAAAGTTTTTATGAGCTGATGAGCATAAGAAAATCCTTCTCAGGTTGAGAACCATTCATTCTGAGCACTCGAGAGACCTCCAAACAAATTTTCATACCTTGTCCTTCAAAATAGAACCTTAAAATATATGAACATAATTAAAACAACATATCTCACATTTTACAATGCTTACATGAGATAAAACACCTTGAAATATGATCATGACCCCTCATTAGGCCACACTCTCTTTTCTCTCTAGACCTTAACCTACAAACCACATTAGGCCTAAAAATTGACCTTCATGCCTATTTACATGGACTCTCCACCTCACTCACATACTCAATAAGCCTCTCTCATTAAATAAACATTTACATACATCCCTTACATGCCTTGATAATAGATCATGATACCTCATTAGGCTAGGCAAGGTCTAGGAGTGGTCTAGGTACAAACTTGGACTGAAGGTCCTATACCTATATGTTCATCCTAAAAATATCAAGAGTGTTCTAATGAATCACATATATATTAAAATAACCTCATAAAACCACTCATGCCTATGTGCACTAATCTCACCAATCCACCATGCTCATACATTCTAATAAGGTCTCTTCATGTCATAACTAGGCTTAGGCTACTTAAGTACTTGATGGCTTGACCTATTCCTTCCATGTCATGACCTCAAAAACAAAAACATAAACCAATAATATATAATACATCACACATTAATCATATCATTTCACCAATCTCTTTTTTATGATAACAATCTTCTACAGCTTCATATAGACCTAAAACCACATGACCAAGCATCATATGACTTAATATCTCTCTTTTATGACCTATACCTTGATATAAACCTTGAAATCAACTAATAGAGAAGATATATCTCAAAAAAATCACCCTATAAAATCAAGATCACAAGATCATATCTCAAATAACACTCACCATGCATCTTCACCAGATGCACCTTGACATCAATGACATCAACCCTGACATTAATCTTGACATTAATGACACCACTTCTCAACAGGGATTCATAGTAACCTATAACATCCATAAAAAATAAATATACAATATGACATAAGGCTTAATTATATATATGTTATCATCATTAATGATTATGTGTATTAGTTTAAAATGGAAAATAATGATCAAAGTGGAAGGGCTAAATAAAAATAAACATAAACCAAGGGGATAAAAAAATCCAATGCAAACCACAAGTGTGAAAGAAAAAGGAAATAACATAAATGTGATAATAATAATAATAACACATAGAAATAAAAAAACTCAAGGAAATAATAAAATTAAAACCCAAAAGAAGCATGAAGATCCCAAAATCCACACACAACACTAGAGAAGAAGGCTATTAAAAGTACAAAAAATAGTATAAAAATAGAAAACAAAAATGAAGTTATGTATAGTAGATTGTTCCATTTAAATACAAGATATATTATATCAATTATAACCAATAATCTCATATAAATTCTCATAATAACACTCCTACATCTCTCATGATCAATATCTAATGATCTCCTAGACCATGAATATGAGGGGTTTGATGTGTCACTAGAAGTATTTAAAATATAAGAATCACTTTTATGGTTACTTGAATCATCATCTTTAGTATTATATAAAATATAATCATGAGTTATATAGTAACCTAATTCATCATTATTATGAGAGTTATTATGGTAATGGGTTATTGGAGATACTATAACCTATGGAAAAAATTACTTTGTTTGGACCAGCTATTAGAAACTAAACAAGGTGATTAAACTTAAACACTATTGTGGTTAATGCAGCCCATTTTTTGTAGAAATGGGGGACCCCTCCTTTAAAATTATTAAAACTAGAGATCTCAAGGCCATTCTTTCATTATAGCCAGCTTCACTTGAACCAAGTCCTTGAAATATTATGTCATCTCGATTTCCCAAAGCAATGTCAAGCCTCATTTATTTTATGACTAAGGTAGGCTTATTATTTTAAGGATTTACAATGCTAACCTTGTAGGTCAGATTTCAAAAGAATTTCCTAGAGTCTCATTTCTTTCCCATAGAAACAAACTTGATGTCTTTCATGACAAATCAAAATATTAATGGAAACCAGGTAATTTATTAGTGGATTATGCATATTTTAATTTTTATTTAATATTTTTCATGGGTTTTATATCAATAATCAAATTAATAGAGGATCACCACATCATAAGATATATGAGAGGGTAGGCCCCTATACCTCTAAGAGATGTTAGATCCTAGGAGATCCTAGTCCACTTAGAGGGTGTCACATCAAATAATGTTGAAGTGGCTAGTCCCTCAAACATGTCAGAGATGTTAGTACATAAGATAGCCTGACCCACTTAGAGGAGGCCATATAGTACCATGTCAGAGTGGCTAGTCTCTAAACATGTCAGACATGTCAGATCTTGAGAGATCCTAACCCACTTAGAGGGAACCACATCATGAGTTTTCAAGGTAGATAGTCCCTTAGACATGTTAGAGATGTTAGCTCTTGGGAGAGCTTGACCCACTCAGATGGTACCACATAGCACCATGTTAGAGAAAATAGTCCCTTAGACATGTCAAAGATGTTAGAGTCTAGGAGAGACCAACCCACTTAGAAGACATTGTGTAGCATAATGTTAGAGCATATAGTCTCCTAGACTTGTCAGAGATGTCAAAACTAGGGAGTACCCAAACCAATTAGAAGGTTCCATGTTGTACTATGTTAGAGTGGCCAATCCCCTAAACCTATCAAAGATGTCAAGACCTGGAAGATCCCAACCCACTTATAGGATATCACATATAACCATGTTAGAATGGATAGTCCCCTAGACCTATCAGATATGTCAGGGCCTGGGAGAGCTCAACCCACTCAAAGGATACCATGTAGCAAAACCGAGAATATTATTAGGTGGCCACTTAAGGCCCCACCATGGTCTAAAAGTATTATATATGGATCCTAAATACCAATCAAAGGATGCCATGTGTCCCTAAATGACACCTAACCCTTCCTAAGGGTATAACACAAGGTACAAATATATGTTAAGGTGTTGACCATTAAAAGGAGGGCCAATAAGAGGATAACATATGGCAAAAGGTAGGAGTTAAGTGGGAATCCTCAAGGAGATGTGAATGCATGCCTACCATGCACTGGGCATTAACAAAATAAGAATTAGGCCCAATTAGATAGTTTTTAAATGTTGCATTTCCATTACTAAATTTGGTTGGTAGTGGAGGATTTTGAGCTCCAAATTTATCTTTGAATTAGTAAATAAAGAAAGGAGATTTGGATACCAACTAAAATTTTAATTCGTATCAAGTGAGCCACCAAATTCCATTAATACATGGGTATGAATGTATGTTTTTATAAATATCCTAAGGATATATCACTAATGGTTATTAGAGTATACCCTCAAAATCAAATCAACTCTTTGTTTTCCAATTCCTATCACATACCCCTACATTTTCCCCTTACATTTAGTACCATTTTTTTGGCCTCCATATTGCTATAATGACTACATCCTCATCAAACCCCAAGGTTGATCTTGAGTACTAGGATACTCTATCCCTAAAAGGTTTGACCTAATTCAAGCACTATAATGAATTGTTTAAGACAATCAAATAGGTACCCAAGAACTCATGTTCTAACAATGATTAATAAGTAAAGTTTAAATATTCCCTTTGGGCTTATAAGAAATGTAGTATTCATAGGGATGTGGAAAAACTAATGGTGTTCCATTGCACCAAATTGTTTGACAACCTAATTCTCATTGCCATCTAAGTATAGAACATAGTCCATGATTGGGTTTTCTCCCCTGACTATTGGTACTATATTATTACCATATCTAAGAATGCCTACATTGAATATTACTCACTCTCAAATTTAACCTTCTTTTATTATGTTTTGGTGATGAAAACTTGGACTAAAACCTTTCAAATATATGATGTCTTAAAGGATTGGACTAATAACCCAAATGACTAGTGGGTCAACAAAAAGGACATTAATGTGTACATATTTTATACCTTTTAGGAAGAGTTTTGGGTGGGTATGATTTTTTTGAATTAACACTTTAGGGCCAATGACCACTTGCAAGTTAATGAATTATGGGTGCCCCTCCTCCATATGATCCTCGCTAGCTCTAAAGTTACATACATGGGAAGGATGATCAAATTCAAGTTTATAAATGAAATATTGGACTCCTAATTAGGAGGGAATTTATACATGATTTATTACATTATAGACATGGTCTATAAGATGCTCAATTTCAAGCCATCTAGTTTTCCTATGTGGGTTCTTGGAGGATCGTAAATAAATGTAGTCTTTCATAAAATATATGGCCACTAGTATTGACACAACATCCAAGACATATTTGATCAATTCTACCTAATGGTCTACAATGTGATCAATGAGGCCCAAATGCCCCTTTTATCATAAAAAATTTGGGATTCCATTGTGGACACTAAAGACTATTGGTACTACAAGGAGGACACTATGATTTGAATCATGAACATTCTCAAGTAGTCCCTTCACTTTCTATATTTCATTCTAGATTATTTTGAATAACATGAGATCACATACTAGTTAATAAAAAGTTATTTTTAGCTTTTTCATAGGCTACTAGTAGAAGGCATGCCTATCACCCCTGATCTTCATTAGGCACTATGTTTATAAGGCCTTCCCTCCCCTCTATAAAATGGTGTTTGAGAAGGACTATTTCTCCCTAAGGATATTTTATCTCTAACATTGGGATCTTAAGGGAATGATCAAGGCTGACATATAAATTTATTCAACCCACCTTAATATAAACTAAATCCACCAATTTGAGGATGAAAAGGAGCTCTACCTCAATATTATGAATAACTAGGAGATCTTTCCCTGAATCATAGCTTGGGAGAAGAAGAAAGGAAATAAGGTCAAGGTGGGCCCATATACTCCCACTCCATATCCTTATCACTCCATGGAGGATCCAACTTAGAATCCTCTCATTATTTCTAAGAGGATTATTCTAGGTATTTTATCATGTTATACTCATGCCTTATATCTAGACCCACCTCTTCTAGTATCTCATATGCCTTATCCTCTACCTCTTCAAATAGATCCTTATCCTCATGATCTAATTCCTCCTCCTCCTCCTCCATTAGCATCCACTCCTCACACCCTAGATATTCATCTACCTACTACAAAAACTCTAGTATCTTGACCCTAATTAAGCTAGACCTATGTTATTGAATGGTAGGTAGCCCTAACATAGGAGACTCAACCATCAACATCTTAACCTTAGTCCACATAGACCCTAAGGTTTAATGTCACTAGTAGTTTGGAGGCAAGCCTAAAATAAGGCTCCTAATAAACACTGATGTAGGTTACACTTCTTACACTTCTCATTTCCTCCATCTCCCTTACACCCCTCACACTTATCACTTTTAGGATCCCAATCATGACAACCCCAAGATCTACTCCCCTTCCATAAGTTTGCTAAGTGGTGCCTCCTATTTTCCCCATTATACCCCCTCTATTATTAACCTAAGTACCTTCTTCCTTGGTTTTCCTAATCATTCTCACCTCTTTGATTCCCTTCACCCCACCCATTTCATAACCTAGAACCTCCTTAGTGCCTTCATTGGGCATGGCTTCAATCCAAGTACCTATAGGCACATCTTCATCAATGAAAAAGGATATAATAATCAAGAGTATATCTATAGTGGTATAAATTATACCATCACCCCTTAAAAAATAATAATACCTATTATTATGTTGTATCAACCTCCATAACTAGCCACCATGGCTCCTACTATCTTGGCTAGTCCTTCAACCACAACATCCAAAGTTGACCGAGGTAAGAGACCTAAGAAAAAGTAAAAGGTAACTCACCCTTGATATTTAATTAAGATAACTTATTATCCAATACATCCTCATATTTTATCCTTAATTATTCTTCCAACCCTAGTCATGGTGTCTACACACATTCACCTTAACCCCCTCTTTTCATTACCCTAAACTCCTAGGGATTTGGATTTAACTAGGCAATATATTCCCTTATGTTGAACACCCCTAGTTTGGGATTAATTTCCCCTCAAGTGGGCATGACATACTCCATTTATTTCCTTATTCAACTATTTAATATCCTCCATCTCCCCTCTACATAGTCCTCCACCCTTCACCACCATCACTTCCACCCTCTAACACATCCAAAAACTTGAGGAATGGTCCCAAGGTCACAGACACTAAATATGAAAATCTAAGGCATACTAGACATGTAGTGGATATTATACCAAGCCAAAATAAACATGAATATGACTCTAACACATAAAATCATCTAAGAAGGGACCTGATGGTATGGTAAACCCAAAAATATTTTTTTCCATCACTAAGATGAGGACTTCCACTGGGGAAGAAAATATGTTTGAGGATCCACTCTCCATTCTTTGGGAAACTCATGATATGTTGGCGAAGCTCCTTAAGGACATGAAAATATATTTTGGACACTAAAATCCCACTTGAAGAGCTCCTTCCCCACTAGGCTACTTAGGAAAGTTAAGGATGCCCTCTTACTATTCTTTTCAGTTATGGGTAAGGTGTTGGAGACTATGGTAGAGACCAATTTGCTTATATAATAGACTCAGGCTTATATGGAGAGGATTATAGAGATAGATGGGAAGTGGAGGAAGTTGATAATTGTGATCAACATAGGTATGTTTTAAGAATTAAAAATAATGCCCACCTAAAACTTGGGGTTGAATCATATGTACACCAGGAACATAAAGGTGACTATGGAGGAATGGTTGGTCATGGCTTGGATTATAACAAGACTCTTAGAAGAGG
This sequence comes from Torreya grandis, assembly GCA_037957365.1. NCBI lineage: Eukaryota > Viridiplantae > Streptophyta > Pinopsida > Cupressales > Taxaceae > Torreya > Torreya grandis. The sequence goes on from JARHVA010005162.1 coordinate 752,056, forward strand.
GCATATTGTGAATTTATGGATCGACATCGATCCTAACTGATCGACACTGACAAGGAGGTCAATATCTCTATGTTGTTCCACCTAGATGATAGTCTATTGGATAGGGGATAATTTAGATTCCACATGGGTCACTTTAACTAAGTCAAGAGGGAGAAGGTTTCCAAAAAAAATAGGGAAGGGCACCAGATGGTTCTTCAGCTATCAACATAGTACACAACAAGCATAAACCAAGTGTCTATGGAGGCTCCCTTCTAAATGTACAAAGGCTAGTGACTCAAGCCAATGAAATATTTAGGTAGTCCCCTATGAGCCTTACAAAGTTAGATTGATAATTTTACCTCATGGTAGCTGAATTAGAAGCTAAATATACAAGATCAAAATAGTTAGGAGATATATTTTTACATCTACCTCCACATATTAACTAGTTGTTTCCCCAAAAACCTTTTTGTGGGCTTGAAGGGATATCATTTTTTTAAATTTTGAATTAATGTTGTAACTATCATGAGTGGCCATCATGGCCTCTTATGGTAATTTCATGATATTTAGAGGTGAATCCCATCCTTATCTATATAAGGCAAAGTTGTATTTTAATTTAAGGGTCAACTAAAAATTGCTTAAAAGTAATGTTGGAGTATATCTAGGGTTTCACCTATTTTTTCCTTCATTTTTTTAACTATAAATTTGACCATGGTTTATTTTTATTATATAACTTGTTGTTTTTAATGAATATAATTCCAATTTTATATATAGGGCTTTTTCTACATCTTAATTATTTTTCATCTCCATTCTGAATACTTGTTAATGCTAGATTAATTAGAATCATACCTTGATATTAAATGTATGATATGGTTATGATATACTTGAATATTATAATCACTTAGTCAGCTCTCTCATTTATCTTTTCACAAGTACTATAAAATTGTGTTATAGTTTGTAAGTTACCATTATATGTTTATGCATCGTTTACTATAAACTCCTAGTACTTATATTTAGTGAGGGTTCATATTTGAAGCATGATACCCTATTTCCCCAGACTCTTCCCATTATGTGATATTAGATGTATAATTTTTTATTAAAACTCAGTATATAGTGGCATAATTATGGAAAGGATACTTGGTTTGATGGTTGATGCATTAATTTCATTCTGAATCTATAGGCTCTCTTTTTTGCCTTCTACTCCCCTCTATTTTTGTGTTTATTTTCAAAGACTAAACTCATCTTTACCCTTGTGTTTAAAAAATAGAGGATCACAATACATGAACTTTAATAGTAACCTTTGACAATTAGATATGTATGTAAGAATATCATATTGATTTTCAGTGTCAGCACCACATCTCTTTGAGATTATTCACACAAACTCCATTATGGAGTCAAATACCCATATTCATGCCTTGGGATGATCCCAAATAAGTTATAAAATGGAGGATGAAAGTCCATTATTATTCCCATATTCCTCTTAGGTGAATACCCAATATCATGGGTATTTTATGAATTAAACTTTAGAGCAAACAATAGATAGCACTAGAAGGAGGGGTGAATTTGTGTCTTTTAGGATTTTCATTGGCTTATTAGTGTGTTTAAATTATAATTATTAATAATAACATACTAACCACTATTTGATTATAAATCATCCTAAAGACTAGTTCATCTATTACTAGGGTTAGGTCCTGTCATAGCCAATTGGTAACTCCCCTTAATTTTCCATAAAAAACCCAAGCTCAACAAACCTAGACCTACCATAACTATAAATAGTTTTTCCCCACTACCTCTTCCAAGTTTATAGCCTAAGATGGCCTAATTAGCAAGATCTACCATTAATGTCCCATTGGTTTCCCATGATCTACCTAGGAACCCTGAGAGATATCTTCCTCATTTCACTTGTTGTGTGGGACAGACTACTGAAGAACACATAACTTCCTTTAAAACTACCCTAATAATATTAAACATAAAATATGAAGATGTAGTGTGTAAAATTTTCCCCTTAACATTAATGGACTCAACATATGATTGGTTCCTCAACCTCCTTGAAGACTCTATTCCCAGTCGGGACCATTTTATTACTGTCTTCCTCATCTAATGCAAGTAGGTGATAGACCTCAATGTCCTCTACTATCAATTTCCTTGTATCAAAATGGAGCCTAATGATCCTATTAAGAACATCAACAATAATTTTTAAAAGATGTATAGTGGGTCACCATGCTTTATCAAATTAACCCTCAATTAGTGCTTAAATGTATAAGAATATGCTAGACCCTTCGATGGTTGTGTTCTTAAAGAGAGATGCAACCATAAAAGACCTATCCCTAGATTATGTAGGAGCCATCAAGGTAGATAGGCAACTAAACCCCAAAGGGTAAATGATGGACCCCACTCCTAGTTTTTTACCATAGATGTCCACATTGAGCTTCTTAAACAACATTAATTACAATGACCTAATGATTTAACCACTCCTTGTATCACATCAAATCCTGTTGGGTCATCCTAATTCAATCCAACAACTATGTTTGCTTAACCCAAGGGGCCACAGATTAATTCCCTAGACACCACACCAAGTAACATGGGAAATAGTTAACAATACACAAACTATACCCTAAGAGTCCATAAATAATGAGTTGAATGCCATTCAATGAATGGTAAAAAAAACTCAACACTACTTTTCTTGGGCTATAAAGGTAGGTTGAGATTTATAGAAAAAAATTAACATATAAAATACTAAAAAGAAACTACAAAAATCCTTATAACCCTTAAAATCCTCACCTAATAGGTTTCCTAAAATCAATATCTTTGAGATAGCCTTACCTAATTGGTGTCAAGTGTATAAAATGGTAAACCATGTGGAATTAGACTACACAAATTTTGGTTCTACTTTAGAGATGTTTTAGAAAGAAATGGAAGAATGTGAGGTGGTCCTCAATCACCTTGAATCATCTAACATGGGTAAATCCAATATCACTACTATGGTGTTGGAGACCATGGATTTCCCTAACCTAGACAAAAATGAGCCAAAGGAGGGTATTAGTGAGGTGAAAGTATTTCATCAATTTCAAGGGAGTAACTACATGGTAAAGAATAGGAAACTATAATAGTCCCTTACTAGATCAACTCCCCATAAAAATGATCCAACCCTACTTGACCAAAATGCTAAGAATTATCCCTCACCTCTGAGACAATAAAAACCTTAAGCACCTATGACAACCCCACTGGTCCAAATTAAAGGGGGATATAACATAGTAGAGGATATGAAAAAGATCAAAACTAACATCGCACTTCATGATCTTACTCAAATCACTAGGCAATGTGATCTCCTACTAAAATATTTGATTTAGAAGTTGACCCCATTCACCTAACTAAAACTAAGATTAACACACACCAATGTGCTCGTTCACAAGAATAATATGGAGGTACCCCCTTTTGTCTTAAATATTTGATTATTTGGAAATAATATGTATAAATGCCTAGTATATTTAGGATCCTCAACTAATGTGATGCTAGTAGGCATATGTGAGAAGCTCGAGTTAGTCCCCATAAAGTTAGATAAAGTAATGGTCTAGCTCGATAATTTTAAGATGAAATTGATAGGTGAACTACTTAATGTACACATCTAGTTGGATTCTAAGCCTAGGATTAAAAACTTCATAGACATCCAAGTGGTGGATATTCCCAAAGCTTATGACATGTTCCTTAATAAATATTAGTCAAAATACCTAAATGGGTATGTGGCCATATATTTCTCCCATATATGGTTGTCATGGAGGGGAGTAGCCAACCAAATCTAGGTATACATATAACCTCACATGAAATACTTGATAACTGATTACAATGCTATTAATGAGAAAGTAAACCTAATTTCTTTAGGTTTAGGTATCTACATGTTGATCACAAAGCCACACAAAGACCTAGATAGTCTTATCCCAAACATGTTTAGCCTATGTTCTCTCTATATAGATGGAGTTTTTTCTAAAAAAGATAGTGTTGAGCATTTTTATTAATTTTTGAGTTGCTAGAATAAGTGTTTTCATTGATGTCAATATAATGTCCTTAATGTCAAATCATTATGTCATTTATGTCTAAATGCATCTCATAAAAATGAATAGAGTGTTAAGTTGTCATTCCTGATATGAAGACTAAGCATAAAAAATATTAAGATATGAAGATCTATATTCAAGCTCTAAATATCTACCAGGTAGCTCCTAAGATGTTTCATTGAAGCTCTTAAGATGTTTCACTAAAGCTTCAAAGATCTATGTAAGTAGCTCTAAAAAATACTTGACAATTTTTGAGAATGAGATAGGTTGTTTGATTTTGTACATAAGATGTTTAGGTCCTTGAAAATGATTAAAAGGTAAGCTCTAAATATCTATATGCAACTATGAAGATGCTTTGAGTCAGTTACGAAGATCTTTAGTTAAACTCTAAAGATCTTTAAATAGATACAAAGATGGTCTATTAAAGATACAAAGATGTGTTCTTAAATATTTGAAAAATATTAATTTTATAAGTTTTATTTAGAATACATAAGATGCATTTAAGCACTTATGAGAGTTTTAAGGTGAAGTCTACAGGGGTAAGTACTTCAGTCCAAGTTTGCAATTAGAGTAGTTGTAGTTCTTACTTGGCCTAATAAGGCATCATGAGCTATTAAAAAGACATAAAAACAATGTTTAATAGTATTTAAGAATGATATGATATTTCATGGAATATATATGAGGTGGGAGATCTTGGATAGTGGTTATAAGGTCGGATTCAAGACCTAATGTGACTTATAGTTCAAGGCCTAGAAATAAAAAAGAGAGATAGTGGCCTGATGGGTTATCAATATCAGTTTCTAAGGCATGGGTGAGTAGGTGAGAATTTAAATATGTAAGTCAAGTTTTTTAATCATGGCCATAAATTTTTAGGTCATGGTTTATAGGAAAAGGCTTGAAAAAGTATTTCAAGGTCTCTCAAGTGCACATAATGAAGAGTTGTCTACCCAAGAAGGTTTTTGAAGTGCTCGTTGGCATGTACATCATCTACATGAGAATATAATATATTAATGGTATATAAATAAGGTTTAAAGATCAAATTTACAAGAATTAGTTCCTAGAAAGAGGAGCTAAGATTTATGAATGATCATTAAGACTATAAGTTGGTATAAACCTTCAAAGAACCCTAAGAATGACCTGATGTTGAAGATATTATTATAAAGAGATTATAATGGTTTGGTATGGCCAATTAAGTGATTTTAGGTTGTATTAAACTCTCCAAATCATTTTTAGGTGTGATTAGTTTCTCTGGTGAGTGAGAAAACCCTACATGAAAGTGCTTATGTTTTCGATATTTATTATAGCAGGCAAAGTTGATCGAGTAAAAGTTTTTAAGTGGATAAAGGTAAAAATATGATAATTTTAGTTGTTATCCATAAAGGTTTTTGGATAGTTTATATATCTTAGGTTTAAAAATTTTGTGATCCAATTTGGCTAGTCACTAACAAACCTAATGATATAAATAGTGAGAAAATTAGGCAGAAGTGAGATGATGACTCCTAATGTGTTTTCATGTAATGTTATCCATAAAGGTTTTTGGATAGTTTATATATCTTAGGTGTCAAAATTTTGTGATCCAATTTGGCTAGTCACTAACAAACTTAATGATGTAAATAGTAAGAAAATTAGGTAGAAGTGAGAAGATGACTCCTAATGTGTTTTCATGTAAGAGTGATAAATTAAAGAGAATGGTGATATTTTTTGGTAATTTAATGATATATCTAATATTTTTATAATATTTTAAGTAATTTTAAGAGATTATAACATTAAATCCAAAATGGCTTATCTAGTTGAGTAGATTCTGGGAGAAAGAAGGTCAATAGATTAGTTTGCAAGACAAATAGTTTCCATTAGTAAGTAAAATAATTTTGATGGAGGTTGATCTAAATATGTTTTAAGATATTTTTAATTCTTTTAAATACCTTGAATAAATTCAATAAATTATCATAAGTTCATGTTTCCTTGATTGTATTTTAAAGACATTTGATAGTTTAGAATGAGCATCTTGTAGAGATGAGTTTAAGCCTATATACACTGAGTTGAAGAATTTGATGAAGTTTGAGATGACCCTGAGGTCATGAAGTTTCTAAATATTTTATTTTTTCCATTTTTTTAAGAAAAAGTGTTTTTATGCTTCAATTTTTCAAAATAAATTCTCTATGTATGTATATGCCTATTGTGAACAATGATTTGAGAAGGAGTTCAAATAGTGGTTGGACCTAAAAGGTATTATGAACCTAAATTTAATTTGGATAATATTTATTATAGTGTCACATGATGTTTTCCTACCATGTTAGGTGTTTTTATATGCTTCAATAAATATCAAAGTGTAACGTATTGTTAAGAAGCCCTTTTTGGTTTCCATAAGACCTAAAAAAGGAGTAAGGGCTAATTGAGCTATGGATATCCTAATGTGTGATTAAATTAATGATTTAAAAATGTTATTTTAATATTGTAATATATATTATATGGATAACCAAATATTTTTGAATTGTGTCTAACTAAGAAGGATATGATCAAGTGACTTGTATAAATACTAGATAGTTTAGGCCAATTTGTGTGTGCTTGGAGAGAGCAATGAACAAGAAAATGATATAAAACATTAGTGAGTAGAATTAGGTCATTAATAGAATAAAATAAGTTTCATTAATATATATAAAGATTATAAATATTAGTATTTATTTTAGATGACCTAATCACTCCATGAAGAGGGCTAAATGAGCGAATAAGGCTAGTGGTCAATTTGAGAAGAATAAAAGTAAGCAAAGAGATGAAGAATAACATCATAATTTTTTGTATGAGAAATAAGGTTTTATGAAGGTAATAAATTTTTTTAGGAGTCTGAATTGGTGTTGAGCCATCTAGGGGGTTGGTGCATCCTTGTAAGTGGGTGCTTACTAAAGCCTACCTAGTTGGGGTTGGTTCTCCATGTAAAGTTGGTACTTCACTAAAGATTGGTTTTTGTCTTATAGGATTGCATTTAATTTTCATCATAAATGTATTTTATTCCATTTAAGTGTTTCCCATGTATATTTTGTGTTCATGTTTTACATGCTCTTATTATTTGGCGCTCATGCTTGATAAGATATACATGAATGTTAGTATGGTACATGTATGTTTAAGTTTAATTAAATGAATATTTACTAATAATAAGTCACCCCCATTATTATTAATTTTTATTAAAATAAATAGTATTATATTTTTGTCCTTTGAATAAGGTCTAAAATCCTAAAGGAGATCCTAAGAATCAAAGATGACTAATCAACAAGCTCAAGTTAGTTTCCCTACCAGTAAGGATCTATTGTTTAATGGATCTAAATATATCCTTTATAATGCTAGAATGAATATATATATATATATATATATATATATATGTATATATATATATATATGTATATGTATATATATATATGTATATATATATATATATGTATATGTATATATATATATATATATATATGATTTCATAATAACATTATATTTGGTAGTTATTTGTGGATGGTTATATTACACTTCCTATTCCACCAACATATGCTAGTTAAAATAACTCCAAGGCAATGAATGCCATTATTTTTGGCCTATCAGAGGAAGATATTAAATAGGTAATTCATTATATATCAGCCAAATATATATGGGAAACATTTAAGACCATATATGAAGGATAAAACAAGGTTAAGTTATCCAAGTTATAGACCCACCAAAAATAGTTTGAAATCCTGAAGATGAAACCATTTCATATTACTTGTTAAGGATTGATGAAGTTGTAATATCATTATAGGGTTGGGATAATAAGTAAAAGAGTATATTTTTTTCAAAAATTTATTTAGATCACTAAATCCTAAGTTTGAATCTAAGGTGTCTACAATAGAAGAGATGCAAGATTTGGATAAGCTAGAGATGGATGGGTTTCATGGCATCTTGACTACCTATGAGATGAGAATAAATCAAGGAAGACCTCACAAGAAGGAAGTAACTTTAAAATTTGAAAATAATTCAAAGGATAATAAGGATAAGGATGAGGTATGCTTATATATTGATGATGATGAACTCATAGCTATGCTTGCTAGGAAGTTGAGGTTTGGCTCAATTAAGTACAAGGGAAAATTACCCTTCAAATGTTTTAGCTGTGGCAAGAGTGGTCACTTTGCAGCCAAGTTTCATAACAAGGATAAATCCAAAAATAATTAATACCATTGAAATGATATAAAATTTTATAATTCTAAAAATAATAAGAGAGATTTCAAGAAGAATTAAGGAAGGAAAGGGTCATTCAAATATAGGAAGAGATTCTATACCAAAGAAGATAGCTCATATGATGCAAGTGATTCAGGTACATATGACTATTATAATCACTACCATTGATATATTGGAGAATAAGTGTCCTATAAAAATATTTTATTTCCACTTAACATGATTAACCTTTGAAACTATAATAGAGATCAAGCAATGCATAGAGAAGAAACCACATAAACATGAAGCAAGATATCAAAACCTAAACACAAGAGATATGTGGTAAAAACTCATAGGGGATAAAACCTAATAAAACACCACTTCAAATATTTTAATATAATTAATTAATCAATATTTAGTGAGGCACCAACCCCACAAGGAACACCAACCCTTCACTAGTTAAGTACCAACTCAACTAGGCCTTTAGCAGGTTCCAACTTGAAAGGATGCACACAACCCCTAAGTGACTTAGCACAAAATAAAATAATTAATGAAAAATTCTAAAATTAACAACATAATAATTCATCTTCCAATCCCTTTTCACTAAGCACCAACTCAACCAAGACAAAATTGATCACCTTCACAACACCTTATTTCTCAATCAACAGATGGTGACCTCTTCTTTAGATTTCTATCTTCTCTATCCAATATCATACATCAAGAACACATCTATGATAAAAAATTTATTTTTTATATATCAAAAAAATATCACTCCTTAAACACTCTCAAACTACCTCTTCAAACAAGTAAATATGCCCTTCTTTTACTTCACTCAAATAACCCTCATATGGCTTGATTAGGTCATATGACCTTGCTCATCATACTCTTAACTTATGATGGATGTTTATGACTGATAATTTAATCCCATATTAAGTTATAAATTACATAATTCATCTCCTCAATTTTCTCTTTTATTCTCTTTCACTTTTATTCATTTTGCTTGCATAAATAGTCATATTATGCCTTGTACTTATACCAATCACTAGATCACTCACACTTTTTTTCAGCCAAGACATTTAATTCATTAGTGTCAAAACCAAAAAAAGTATTATGACATGTTACACACAATAATAAATAATATAAAAATCACCATTATGTATTCCAAACTCATTTATACCTCAATCTTCTTATAGGCCTACTTAGAGACTTAATTGCATTAGGTCTATCTTCTCCATGCAATAACTTGAAGCACTATGGCCCAGATGGACATCACAAAATTACTCAAAAATTTCAATAACTTTATAAAAATTCAAATAACATCCTCTATACTCAATAAGTCACACATCCTTTTCTCAACTCATGGAAGCTCCATTAGGCCTTAAAGACCTATTAAGCCTAATTACCACAAAAACACTATCTTCAAAGATGAAGCTCAAATAAACTATAGAAAAAATTTAAATAAACAATAAATATATGGATTTAAACTTAATTACCTTATATTTATCATCAAAATCACTATACTCCATCACTCAGGCTCTAAAGACTCAGAAAAACCTCTATAAAAATCTCACTTTGTTTTGCTATAAAGCTCAAAAACATAATCAAGAACCTTTGACCATTAACATCTGTATAGGCACTTTAAAAAATTAAAAATTCATGTATAATATACCTTGAAACCTATGAGACATCACAACATTATATTTATACTTCCAAACTGGTCAAGATGACACATGAACATCATTCTCATTCACACACTAAAAATTGCATGTAACTCCAAAAGCATAGTCATGAATAATGTTGTCTTTAACTTATATAAGAATACCTAAAAGAAATATAATTAAAATTAATAGTTAATTTTTTACCTATATAAAGTATTTAAATATATATATAATAAATTTTAGTGTCAACTATTGGTCTTGTAGACAAGCCATTTTAGATTCCATATTAAAACCTCTTAAAGTGAATATAAAACTTAAATAAATCATGGATAGGTCATATAAATCTCAAAAAAAAATATCATTTGAATTTTATACATTTAATATTTTCATAGAGTCTCAAAATCTTCACTTAATCTTGCATAACTAGAACTATCATTCTACCTTGAGAACCAGTCATGGTCAACTTGCATTCCAATACCTATATAGATATAATAAATAAGTATTGATTCATTATATATAAACACTATATATATATATATATATATATATATATATATATATATATATATATATATATATATATATATAAGTCCAATGGAAAATATGGAATATATAGACCAAACTTTGAACCTTACACCTTCACTATCTGATCTTGCTAGAGAGGACATATTGTGAACAATATTTGAAACATTTTCAATGACCTAAAATACATATGAAAAAAATTAAAATGTGTCATGGGTATTTATAAATAACCCCATGTAAATGGATCCATTCCTAATCCATTTTAACTCATCCATAATGTCATACTCACTTCTATCTAGTTTTTCTCACTATCTTCACTATTAGGCTTTTTAGCGATTGGTCAACTTCCATGACTAGTTTAGAATTTTTAAGGTATATAAATAGATTAAAAAAAAATACCATGAACATGAATTAAAATTCACAAGCTTCAAACTCCATCCATTATAAAACTTTGACTCAGTCAACCCTTCCTGCTATATAATTTTTTTGAAAAATAAGGGATTTCATGTTGCTTCCACTCACTCATCTGATAGATCAATTCCACCCATAGGTACTTAGGAAAATAATATAAATTATAAAATAATCAAAATTGGTAAACCAAACCATTATGATCCATTTAAAATAAGATATTTCATATTGGGTCCCTATGAGGGTTTTATGAGGGTTTGAGACCAATTTCCATTCTTAACTTTTGTTCACAAAATTCTACCCCTAAAACTAACTACCAATACTTGGAAAAAAATTTAGGACCTTTTTTAATCTCTCCCTAATACATAAACTTCCCATGCAAGAGTCACATGTGCCAACAAGCATGATAATGTCATTCACAGGTCTTCATCTCTTTAATCTACACACACAAAAAACCTCATGACTTAATTTTCATGATTTTTACTTCAAATCAAGACTTGAAACTTCATGATCACTCTTGAAAAAACCTATCACACCTCTTTCAAAGATAACATGAGCTCTTAATCCTCTGGACCTGATCATGATGCCTCATCATGACACCTAGGGTCATAAGACAAGGTCCATGAGAAGACCACTAAAGAAGAACATACCCCTTTAGCTAACTTTAAGAGTCATATTTTAGGAAAAATTACAAAAAATCCATCTAATACTCCAATAATCTATTATAATTCAAATAATATTCATTTGTATTATGAAAATTCACATTAGATTTTATAGACATCAAAAGCCTTGAAACTCTCATACCGATGTTCATCATGTCTTTGAGATATTTATTCATAATTGAGATCAATATAACAATTTACAAGAACTAATAGGAGATTTAAGACCTTAATACAACATCTAATCACTTTTATTATCCATCCAAAGTGACCAAAAGCTCAACACCACTCATCAAGTTAGTATATCTACCAACAACAGCAAAATTAAGCACAATCCTCTTTCATTGAGATTTTATTACATAAAGGCTTACTTTAAAAAATTCCTCAATACATATAATAAGACTTGAATGAGGTATAAAACATCATCTAACACTTAGAACACCAATTCAAGACCAATAAAGAGGTTATAAATCCACTTTAGTCAACCTAAGTTCTCTAAGCAAAAACACAATCAACAAACTCTAAATTTGACCCATAATAAATGCACTTGTATAGATACCAAAGTATCCAAATCAATTATGGGATAATCTACAGTAATTCTACTCCATGTTTGATTTTTACACCAACATGTTTTGATCTCTTCCATGAATTCTACAAGAAAAATAATGTTCTCGAGTTCCAAAAACTCATGCATAGTCAATTGAATTCAAACCCCAATGGTTATATTTTTGAATTCCCAATGTTTATTACTTGAAGCATGAATGTGACTACCTCTAGCACGTCACTATACATAGAACCAACTTTGGAATCTCATAACTTAAGATGGAGAATACATCAAGATATCAAACTTACATAGAAAGATCTTGAAACTATAGAAAACACTTTCATAAAACCCTTTGACCAGAGTTAACTTTATAGGTCATATAATAATTTCATAAACAAAATAGTCTCTTTATACCTACAATAGGTTCAATGATGGTCTAGTTTCTCTTAATCAATAATATCACTTTTTATTTCTTCAAAGGATCATGAGAAACATTAGAACCTAACAAATGAATCTAGGGAACCTTCAAAACATCCTCTATCACCTAAAATACATATAAACACTCTTTTCACCTATCCAAATTAAAAAATAAAAAGATAAAAAACTTTCTTAATCTCTACATCATCTCACACATGCTCCCCCTATCACCATGCACACCTTAGTCTACTTGAATTTCAAAAATCTACCAAAACTCTTGAACCATCATCCATAATAAGATAAAACTTATTGGCCACCTTAGAAAGACTTTGATGACCTTAGAAATAATTTCAAACTACATCAACATATCTTCCCATTGTCTCATCATGTAGTCCTCTATGAAAACCTCAACCATGACCTAGATCATGAAAATAGCTAGACTTATTAGTTATTTTCAAATTCTCTTTTTTTCTAAGGTTTATGCAAACACCTTCTTGCCATGAAACATCTAACAAGACTCAACAATCATCCACCAAGCCTTATTCTTCCACAAGATGACAAATATATTGATCCTAAGACTCACCTTTACAAGTTTAGTCATTTTGTGCTCTTAGGATCACCTTCAAGCTATCAAATATATTTTAAAGTACATAATATGATACTAATTATTGAAATCACTACCTATAATAGGGGGAAGGGGTGAATTAGTGTCCTAAAATAATACTTTCTTCCCACTTAACATGATTAACCTTTCAAATTAGTATAGAGATCAAATAATGCATAGAGAAGTAATCACATAAACATAAAGCAAGATATAAAAAAATGAACATAAAGAGATATGTGGGAAAACCTAATGGGGTACCCACTAAAATTACACTTGGAATACTATCCTATAAGTAGTGAATCAATATTTAGTGAGGCACCAACCCCTCACTAGTTAAGTACCAATTCAACTAAGCCTTTAACAATATCCAACTTGTAAGGAGGTACCCACCACCTAAGTGACTTATCACCAACATATACAATTAAAGGACACTTCCACAAGAACCAACCTACAAGTTATCTCTCACTCCCTCTTGACTAAGTACCAACTTATCCAGGATAAACTTGATCACCTCCACAATACCTTGTTATTCAATCAATAAATGGTGACATGTTATTCAGCTCTCTATCACTCTATCTACTATCATACATCAGGAACACATATATGATTCAAATCTCATGGTATCTAAATCAATAAAACATCACTCCTTCAAAACTCTCAACCTACCTCTTCAAACAAGTAAATCTTCCCTTTTACTTCTCTCAAACAACCCTTATATGGCTTGATTATGTCATATGACCTTGCTCATCATACTCATTAATTATAATGGATGTTCATGACTGATAATTTACTCCCATTTAAATTTATACATGACCTCCAACTTCTCCTTAGTGTGATATTTTATTCTCTTTCACTTTTATTCTTTTTTCTTGCACAAATAGGCCTATTATGCCTTATACCAATCACTAGATCACTCACACTCTTGGTCATCCAAGACACTTAAATCATTATGGTAAGACCCAAAACATGTCTTATGACATGTTACACCTAATAAAAAATCATATAAGGGTCACCATTAGATCTACCAAACTCATTTAGACCTCAATCTTCTTATAAGCCTAATTAGAGACCTAATTGCATTAGATCTATCTTCTCCATAAAATAACTTGAACCACTATGGCCTAGATGGACCTCATCAAAGTAATTAAACATTTAAATCACTTATCTTACAATCTCAACTAACCTCCTATATTCTCAATAAGTCACACATCCTTTTCTCACCTCATGAAATCTCCAATAGGCTTTAAATACCTATTAGGCCTCATTACCCTAAAAACATTGCCTACAAAGATGAAGCTCAAAAAACCTATTAAAATTATTTAAAGGAATAATATAAATATTTATTTAAACTTAATTACCTTAGTGTCATCATAAAACTCATTATACTCCATCACTCAAGCTCCAAAGACTTAGAAATGCATCTATAAAAAGCTCACTCTATTCTACCAAAAAGCTCCAAAACACAATAAAGAACCTTTGACCATAAAAATCTATACAATAAATTTATAAAATTAAAAATTCATGTATAATATCCCATTTCACATATAATACATCACCACATTATTTTACACTTCCAAACTAGTTAAGATGACATGAACATCATTCTCACTCACAAATAGAAAACTACATGTAGCTCTAAAAACATAATCATGAAGAATGATGTATTTATTTACTATAAGGATACTTAAAAGACATATTATGCACATTAATATTTAAATTTTGGCCTCTATAAAATACTTAAATAGATATATCACAAGTTCTAGTGGAAACTATTGGTCTTGTAGACCAATTTATTAAGCTTCTCTCTCATAGTTCTTACATAGCTAGACAAGATATTTTGGCTTCATATTAAAACCTATTAAATTGAATCTAAAAATTACATAAGGAATGTGTAATTCATATAAATATCAAACAAAAATATCATGTATATTTTATATATTTAATTCTATCATATAGTCTCAAACTCTTCACTTCATCTTGTATACCTAGAACTATCATTCTACCTTAAAAACCAGTCATGGTGAACTTGAATTCCAATACCTATATAGATACAATAAATAAGTAATTTTTCATGATTATTATATTTATATATCTTTATAACATATATAAACACAAATATACATAGTTATAATGTAAAATATGAAATATATATACCAAACTCTAAACCTTACACTTTTATTGTCTCATCTTCACTAGAAAGGACATCTTGTGAACAACATTTACAACATTTTCAATGACCTAAAATACATATAAAAAAATTAACATGTTTTATTGGTATTTAAAAACAAACCCATGTAAATCTATCCATTCCTAATCCATTATAACTCATCCCTAATCTCATACTCACTTCTGCCTGGTTTTTCTCACTATCTTCACTATTAGGATTTTTAGTGAGAAGTCAACTTCCATAACCAGTTTAGAATTTTTAAGGTATAAAATTTGATAAAAATAACAAAAAATAACATGAATTAAAATTTAAAATATTAAACATCCATCCATTTTTAAACTTTGACTCTGTCAACCCTACCTTCTATACAAAATTTATGAGAAATAAGGGATTTCTTGTAGCTTTCACTCACTAATATAATATAAAAATGACACAAAGAGGTACCTATGATAGTCATATACATTATAAAATCATCATAATAGGTGAAACAAACCATTTTGATCCATTTACAACAATATATTTCATATCAGGTCACTATGAAGATTTTAGTCCAGTTTTTATTCATAATGTTTGTTCATAAAACTTTGTCCCTAAAACTAACTCCTAATACATGTAAAACATTTTTAGGACCATTTTAAATTTATAAATAATAAATAATCTTCCCATGAAATAGTCACATGTGCCAACAAGCATCAAAAATTCCTTCACAAATCTTTATCTCTTCATTTTGCACACATAAGAGGCCTTAAGACCTACTTTTCATTCTTTATCCTTCAAATCAAGACCTTAAACCTCATGATAAATATTTAAATATCCTCTCATACATATTTCAAAGCTCACATGAGCTCATAATCCTCCAAACCTGATCATGATGCCTCATCATGCCACCTAGGGTCTTAAGACAAGGTCCATGAGAAGACCACTAAAGAAAAACATACCCCTTTGGCTCACTTTGAGAGTCATGTGATTGAATAAACACATTTATCACATGTTTTAACATTTTATTGAAAAATTTAAATATCATAAACACCCATATCACCACCATCATGCATCTACATTCTATATCCTTGTTTAAGAACTAATCCATCTCATAGCCCTAACAGGCATAATACCACTTTGAGATCTTCAAGACACCTTTTGTAGGTCACTACTAACTTCCAAACATCTTAGATAGGATCCAAAACATATCCCATAATTATCCTATGACCAAGTCACCTTAGATCATATAGGTCATTACCCAAGACTGAACTAACGTTCTTGAACACACAAGACCTCACACTTCCTTTGACATCAATGACCTTAGGCACATGAAATAAAACATAACTCTCATCTTAATAATATTTTTGACCATAAATGATAGTACAAAAACAAATGACATCAATGAAAATTTTAAAAACTAATAGTGATGATGGCAGTAATGAACCTAAACATGACAAAAATGAAACCTTGTTCATGGCCATAGAATTAGACAATGAGGGTTGCTCAAATGGGAAAGGCCTTATTGTTGATGTAGAATTAGATGAATAAGTATACTATGATAGTGAATAAGGAGAACCTAAAGTGAATCTTTATGTAGAGTTGGTAAGTGACCTAGAAGAGTTGAAGTTTCAAAGAAGAAAGAATCACAAATTAATGTGATTAATCAAGAATAATGAGGAAAAGATTGGATCATTTGAGTAAAGGCTAAGCAACCCTTCCAAGGAGTATGATGAGATCATAAATCAAGTTTAGAAATAGATGGAGGTATTCAATGTAAACCTAAATTCTAAAATTTAATATTGCATCAAATATGAAACTAAAATAGAATATCTGAAAGATAAGTTAGATCAAGCATATAGAAAGGTGAAGAATTTTTTGAAATTTGAAAAGAGCACTGAGGCTCTAGATGATATCTTGAGTAGCCAAATGTATGTAAGTAATAAGATTGGTCTTGGTTTCAAAGAAGACTAAAAGGAGTCACCTCAATTAAATAAGAAGACTATTGAAGACAAGAATGTCAACATGAAAATACCTATCAGATGGCCTAATGTTATAAGGTATGATAGTTATTTCAATGGTTATTGTTTTTTATGTAGTCAATTTGGTCATAGAGCAAGAGTATGTAGAAAACCCTACAAGAATGAGTACTCATATAACTAAGGAAGGATTCATAATTCACATCAATCAAATGATTACACACACACACACACACACACACACACACACACACACACACACACACACACACACACACACACACACACACACACACACACACACACACACACACACACACACACACACACACACACACACACACACAAGGTGGCCTATTACAATTATCATAATATAGGACACATTGAAATATTTTTTCCTAACAGAGTTAGAAGGTCATAAATTCAAAACAAGAAGTTTAGAGCTCCTAGAGTGAAAGAAAAAAGAAAATTAATGTATGGAAACCAAAGGTAGTAAATATAAATCTTGATCAGTCTACAAGTTTAAGTGGACTACTTATTGAGATAAGGCATGCCTCAAATGTGAAATAAAGTTAGAAATGTCTATTGTTAGCTCACATTGATAATCAAATGGTTGCTGATGAGATCAAGTCTATAGTGTCAATCAAGCCCAAAAAATACATTGAAGAATGTTCAATCTTGTGAAAGTAAGGAGATCTAGGAATCTCATGATTTCATGATGTTTTATTTCCTTATGACATTAAGCTTCATGAAGACATTCTTCTATTATTAGAAGTATGAGGTTGTAGTTAAATAAGGTTTCTTTTTGAGGAAATTTTAGGTTGTCTATACTGTAAACAAGGAGATGAAGATGGAAATTATCCATTCTGTCAGGATCCTACTACCTACTAAGGGCACACTTGATTACCTTTGTATTAGCAACTAAACATAGAATTTAACCAAAATGATAAGTAACTAGAAATATGAAACAATATAGGATATGAGAGATAATACCCAATTGTATTAATACTCATTCAGAAGAAAATATAATAAAGAAGATGCCACACTTCTTCCCACACCTCTAGAGCTCCCACACTTCTAGGGTTCACCTATAATTATCCTTCAACACTTCACTCTCTCATCATGGTCACAACAATAAACTCAAACGTAGAGTTGTTGTTCACCTCCACCAGTCAGTAACAATGCTGCCAGTACACCAAGTACACAACCGTACTCCAAGTAGATCTTCCCTTCTCTTGCTGCCACCTACAAGTCAACAGACCTTACTTACCATATAGATATCTCTGCAACTTGAAAAACCCTTGTCCTTGCCTCACCAAGTCCTCATGATTCTTTAACCAGTACCCTAGTGGATCTCATAGTAGAACTTGCACAAATTTCAACTCTTCCTGATCATACACACTCAGCACCCCTTTGGAACTAGGAGGAGCTACTCTTGCTCTCTCTACAAGCACAATGGCTTTCTATCACACTTTAAAATACAACCCATGAGTCTATTATATAAATCTCATGCATACAATAATTAGACTTTCTTAATAATTAGACTCATAACTCCAAGACTAAAATAAGTCTTTACATGCAAACTACCTGTCCAAAAAATAGACCAGTCCAGAACCTGCATGAAAAATGCATGCACACACAAGTTATCAACGTCAATTCCTTCCTGACCGATGTCGGCTGAATAATAATCAATGTCAGTTGCTTCTACACTATAGTATGACTGACATCGGTTGGCCTGATCGACGCCGGTTCCTCTGAAACTCACTCTGTAACTCAACAACCTAGCAACCTCCTCCATGTTTGCATCAGTGAAGCTTTTAGCTCCACAACCTAAAAATCTCCAACTTGGAGATAAATAGCTACACTGTACATGTACCTATACACCATCTAATTTGTTTCTTGGCTTGTATCCCTCTTTAATCTCAATCTTGAAGACCAACCACCACACAACCTATGATGCATCTCTTATCATCTAAGTAACCTGCCACATCCAAACCTACATATCCATGTAGTGAAGTCCTTGACCCTGCATAGCATGAATCCCTACTACTGATCCCTCTCAGATACCTGATAATCCACTGAACTACTCTCCAATACTTCTTCCCTGAATTGGCTCCAAACTTTCTGACAACTCCCACTGCTTGGTAAAACTTAGGTCTACACCAGACCTCATGTGATTTTTAACACTGTTCTAAGCTCAGCTTGAACTGTCTAGCCCTTGGTGTGATTGGTTCTACATCCTGCATATTAAACCCCGCCAACACCTTCTTCACATCAGCTCCCACTGGAGATAAAATCAACCTGTGATCTTCCATGTCTCTTATGCCAAAGAATTTTGCTGCTCCCAAATTCTTCATGACATACCTCTGAACTAACTTTACCTTTAGATTAGAAACACCCTGCATGTGTAACCCTACAACAAGCAACCACACCACATACAACAACAAGATAATGTTGTGACCATTATCCAACCTGGTAAAGAAAACACAACAATTAAAATGACCTTGACCAAAGCTATGCTTAGTCATACACATGTCAAACCTATACCACTGTTCTACAGCTTCCTCAAGACCATATACCTTGGCCTTCTGTCTCACATGTCCATCCACTCTTTTCTCTAACTTGGGAATCCATCTGTCTATCAGTGATGGTAACTCTACCAAATCCCCTGCTTAGTTCTCTTCTAAAGAATTCATGCCATGCTCCCACTATTTCCTAGATTCTACCTACATTGCCTCTTCACATCTTCCTTGTTCTTGACCATCAATAAGCAACAAGTAATATAAAGAAGGTGAAAAATGAATATGAGGCTCACTTACACTTGCATTCCTCCACATGGGCTTTTGAGACTCCTTGACAACATGCTATCCACCCAACATCTGTTCTAGTGACTAATCTCGGCCATCTCCTAATTTGCACCTGACTGATGTCAGTTCCCTGTGATTGACCCTAACTGTCGACGTCAGTTGTCTGACTGATGTCAGTTTCTTCTACCTGACACCACTGACTCTACTGATCTGCACATGACTAATGTCGGTGCCTGTCTATTCGATGTTGGTTCCTCCTAACCGATGCTGGTACATGTGTTCACTTATGAGTGATGACTTTTTTACCCGCAAGCTCCTTTTGGATCAAACCCTTGTCCATATCAACATAGACTTGCTCAGAATAATTCAATCCCCTCATCTGATCTCTATCCATCATCTTCTCCATGAACACCAAGGCCTTCTAGTTCTTAAGTTTGTCAAAGATATCTATCTTATGCTTAAAAACATGCATTCCCTTCTTACATATGTGACCAAGCCTACAAAGCCACATCTCTAGAACAGAAGGTGAATCAATAATATAAGTAGATAGATAAAGGATACCTACTTTCTTACCACTGTCTAATTCAAGTGCATCCACTGTGAGAGTTACTATGCATCTCTCATCACCAAACTTTCTTGAAGAAATTAGACTCATCTCCAAGATTGGTACCTGCATGACCTCATTCAACACCCGTGTGTTATTTGTCTGCAATTTCAGCTTCACTTCCCCTTTGCCAACCATTTGACAAGGCTCACCAGCTCCTAAATAAATATCTCCAAAGTCTCCAAAGACATACCCATGAAAATATGCTCTATTTCGGGCTACATGGAAAGAGGCAATAGAATCTATAGACCAAGATTCTACTTTATCCATAGCAACCTATGCAACAACACCTACAACATCTGCTTCTACACGCTGATCTTCTACCAACCAATAATCTTCCTTTACTTGCTCTTTCTTTCCATCAATCTGACCATTCATGCTATTTAGTTTCTCCATTCATAGCTTACTTTCTTTTGCCATTGCTATACTCCCACTCAATCTGAACCCCCTGAGAGTGACTTGTAATCAACACACAAACCTGCTCCCTGCAACCTTAGCTCTGATACCAACTGTCAAAATCCTACTACCCACTAAGGGCACACTTGATTACCTTTGTATTAGCAACTAAACATGTAATTTAACCAAAATGACAAGTAACTAGAAATATGAAACAACACAAGATATGAGAGACAATACCCAATTGTATTAATACTCATTCAGAAGAAAATATAATAAATAAGATGCCACACTTCTTCCCACACCTCTAGGCTCCCACATTTCTAGGGTCCACCTATAATTCTCCTTCAACACTTCACTCTCTCATCATGATCACAACAATAAACTCAAACATAGAGTTGTTGTTCACCTCCACCAGTCAGTAACAACGCTGCCAGTACACCAAGTACACAACTGTACTCCAAGTAGATCTTCCCTTCTCTTGCTGCCACCTGCAAGTCAACAGAACTTACTTACCATGTAGATATCTCTACAACCTGAATAACCCTTTTCCTTGCCTCATCAAGTCCTCATGATTCTTCAACTAGTACCCCGGTGGATCTCCTAGTAGAACTTGCACAACCTGCAACTCTTCCTGATCATACACACTCAGCACCCCTTTGGAACTAGGAGGAGCTACTCTTGCTCTCTCTACAAGCACAATGGCTTTCTAGCACACTTTACAATATATCCCATGAGTCTATTATATAAATCTCATGCATACAATAATTAGACTTTATTAATAATTAGACTCGTAACTCCAAGACTAAAATAAGTCTTTACATGCAAACTGCTTGCCCAAAAAATAGACCAGTCCAGAACCCGCATGTAAATTGCATGAACACATAGGTTGTCGACGTCGGTTCCTTCCTGATCGATGTTAGCCAACTAATAACCGATGTCAGTTGCTTCTACACTATAGTATGACTGACGTCGGTTGGCTTGACTGATGTTGATTCCTCTGTAACTCACTTTGCAACTCAGCAACCCAGCAACCTCATCCATGTTTACATCAGTGAAGCTTTTAGCTCCACAACCTAACACATTCCTATGATGGTATCTTTGAGATCAAAGTGCAATAAATTGGTATATGAGAGGTAAGATTATTGTATCTATTTGTGTGAGTATTTGAGCTTGATATATGAAGACAAAGGGGGAGTCCCTAATTCTAAAGTTGCTATCAAGAATGGGATATCCTTGTATGTGGTCAAGATTTTGATCTTATTCAATCATATTAAGGAAGGTAAGTGATCTAAGTTTCTATTTATTTGAAAGAATATAGGTTTGGTCTAAAGGGAAGCTTGGTATCTCTAAGTTTTTTGTCAAGAAAGTGATCATTTTTTGATATGCATAGAGTTAAGGAGAGATTATGTTTGAGATACTTCATAAACTTGGTTTGTTGATCTTTTGATGTATCAGATAGGAGATTGACCTGATTGAGGGAAGTTTTTGAGAATGGTTGTCATAGGTGGTTACCATATTTTCTAAATACTATGTGCCTCTAGGAGATAGTATCAGTTCAAAGGGAAAAAGTATGATTCTAGTAGTTATAGGTGACCCTTGATTTATATGTTTAATAAAATTAAGGTAGATGTTTGGTTTGAGGGGGAGTTATTCATTTTGTTAAATAATTTTGATTTGTGTTGAAGTGGTCTTGTAATTTGAGTTCATTATGAAAGAGGTGATAGTTGTGGAGGATTTTTGTTATTAATGTCAAAGGGGGAGAAATATTAGGTAAGATTAGAAAGGGCAAGAAAAGGAAAGAGCCAAATTTGGGAGATGATTTCCTTATCTTTCTAAGTGTGATTGCCATTGATGATAAAATGGGCTATTATTGATCATTGTCATTGATTATTGAGTTATTAGAATAAGTGTTGTGATTGATGTCAATATAATTTCACTAATGTCAAAGTATTATGTCATTGTGTCTAAATTCATCTTGTAATAAAAATGGAGTTTGAAGCTTTCATGCCTAATATGAATACTAAACATAGAACATAGTGAGATATGTAGATATTTAGTCAAGCTCCCAAGATCTATCAAGAATCTCTAAAGACATTTTGTTGAAGCTTTGAAGATCTATGTAAGCAGATCCAAAGAATATTTAATAGTATTTGAGCATGAGAGATGTTTTTTAATTTTGTACATAAGGTTTTAAGGCCTTTAAAATGATTATAAGTTCAGTTTCAAAGATCTATATGTAGCTCTAAAGATGCTTTGAGTAATCAACAAAGATCCTTAGTTGAGCTTCAAAGATCTATAAATAGCTATGAAGATGCTTCATTGAATATATGAAGATGTGTTGTTAAAGCTCTGAAGAAGATTATTTGTATAAGGTTTCTCTAGAATACATAAGAGGTATTGAAGCACTTAGGAGAGTTTTAAGGTGAAGTCTATAGGTGTAATTGCTTCAGTCCAAGTCTGTAACTAGACTAGTTTTAGATCTTACTTGGCTTAATAAGGCATCATGAACTATTGACAAGATATACGAAGAAATTTTAATATTAGTTAATCATGATAGAAGATTACGTGGCATAAATATGAAGTGTTAAGATCTTGGATAGTGGTTATAAGGTTAACTTTAAGACCTAATGTGACTTGCTAGTGAAGGCCTAAAAAGCAAAAAGAGAGATGGTGGCCATATGGGGTATCAGGATTAGTTTCTAAGACATGGCTAAGAAGGTGAGTATTGAAAAAGGTGATTAAATTTATTTTAATTATGTTCATAAAGTTTTATTTCATGGTTTGTAATAAAAGGCTTAAAAACATATTTCAAGGTCTCTCGAGTGTATAAAATGAAGAGTTGTCTACCTAAAAAGGTTTTTCAAGTGCTTGTTGGCATGTGAAGCATCTACATGAGAATTTAAGTTGTTTATGATAAATAAGGAGTGGATATAGCTCAAATTTCCTAGCATTAGTTTTTGGAAAGAGGAGCTAAGCTTTATGAATGATAGTTAAGGCTGAAAGTTGGTCTAAACCCTCTAAGAACCCTAACAATGACCTAATGTTGAAGATCTTGTTAAAAAGAGATAAAAATAGTTTGATATGGTCATTTAAGTGATTTGATGTTGTATTCAACTCTCCCTAGAATATCTAAGTGTGATTGGTTTCTCTAGTGAGTGAGTAAACCCTATATGAATGTGCTTATTTTTTAGAGATTTATTATAGTAGGCAGAGTTGACCGAGTCAAAGTTGTTAAGTGGATGAAGGTCAAAGTGTGATACTTATAGTTGTTATCCATAAAGTTCTCTGGATAGGTTCTATATCTTAGGTGTGCAAATTTTATGATCCAACTTTGCCATTCATGAATAGACCTAGTGATATAGATTAAAAAATCAAGCAGAAGTGAGAAGATGACTTCTGATGTGTTTTCATGTAAGAGTGATATATTGAAGAGCAAGTGATGTTATTTAGGACTTTAATTATCTATACATTCTTTATATAAGACTATAAGTTAATGTAAGAGTCTGGAACATTAAATCCAAAATGGCTTATCTAGCTAAGTAGATTTTATGAGAGAGAAGGTCAACAAATTGGTCTACACAACTAATAGTTACCATTAGTACTTATAATCATTTTGATGTATGTTTATATAAGGATTTTATAATATATTTTTCATGAATTTAATTCCCTTTAATATATTCAATAAAGTATCAAAATTTCATGTTTCCTTGATTGTGTTTTGAAGATAGATGGTAGTTCTAAATGAGCATCTTGTAGAGACGAGTTTTAGCCTATATACCCTAGTTTGAAGAATATAATGAAGTTTGATATGATCTTGAGGTCATGAGGTTTATAAATATGTGATTTGTTTCCATGTTTAAAAAAAAAAAAGTGTTTTTATGCTTCAATTGTTCAAAACAAATTATGTGTATGTACACGCCTATTGTGAACAATGATTTGAGAAGGGGTTCAAATGGTGCTTGGACTTAAAAGGTGTTATGAACCTAAAGTGAAGATGGATAATGTATATTATATATTAAAATTATGTGGTTATTTTATTTTATGTGTATGGATATGCTTCAAGAAATATCAAAGGGTAACATGTTGTTAAGAAGGCTTATTAGGTCTCCATAAGACCTAAAAGAGGAGTAACAGATAATTTAGCTATGGATGACCTAATATGTGATTAAATTCATGATGTAATCATGTTATTTTAATATTATAAGAAATATTACATGGATGACATAATAATATTTAATTGTGCGGCTGATTATGAAGGATATGTTCAAGTGACATGTATAAATACTAGGTAGTTTAGTACTATTTGTGTGTGCTTAGAGAAAGAAGAGAATAAATGAATGATATCAAACATTGGTGAGAATAAGGAATTTATGTAGACCATTATAGAATTTTCATGAGTATCTATATAGGTTTTGAATATGAGGATTAAGGTTAGACGACCTAATCAAGCCATGAAGATGACTAGTTGAGAAAAGAAGGTTAGAGGCTATTTTGAGAGGGATATGAGTAAGTGAAGAGCTGAGGAAGAATATAATCATTTTTTGTATGAGAAATAATGGTTTATAAATGTGATCAAGTGTTTTAGGTGGTTGAGTTGGTGTTGAGTCATCTAGGGGTTCGGTGCTTCCTTGCAAGTGGTTACTTCTTAAAGCTTACTTCAGTTGGTGCTGAGTTAGTTGGGGTTGGTGTTACATGTAAAGTTCGTGATTCACTTAATATTGACATTTTTATTATAGGATTATATTCCATTTACATCATCAATGGGTTTTCTTCCCTTTAAGGTTTTCCCATGTATATACTATGTTCATGTGTTTCATGCTCTTATTATTTTGTAATCATGCTTGATAAGATGTATATACTTAGAATGGTAAATGTATGTTTAAGTTGAATTGAATGAAAGCTTATGAAAATTGATTCACTCCCCCTCCTATTCATTTTGCTTCCAAAAAGTAGTGGGGCTAGTGTTCTACTCATAGACACCTACGGAGTAAGAATTTAGCATTGTTAGATTACAATTTACCTACACAAATAATCCAATAGAATATGAAGCATTAGTCCTAGGAATATAATTTGCATTGAAATACAAGGTGAAAAAGATAAAGTATTTAGAGACTCTAAGTTGGTGGTCAATCAGATCAAAACTAAATTTCAATGTAATATATCATATCTCATAAGGTATAAACATATGGATTTGGACCTATTCAAGATGTTTAATATCATCCCTGTCCCCTGGGGAAAAAAAATTAGTTGATTCACTATCATATTTGGTAGCTAAATTAAACCCTAGATGACACTGAGTTGAAAGAGTTATCTATGGATCTCACATTATGTTCCTCTATCTCTAACAATGTGTAAAATTTTTAGGTCTTTGAGGATGACCAATAGATCATCCAATTACTCAGTAATGAGGGAATATTTGAGATCCAAGTTATAGATGATATGGATAGAGACAACCTAGGGAATGAGCTAGATAAATATGGGATCTTAAATATCCATGGGAATTGGGTCCCAAAGTGAATGATCTCATTATAAATATCATTCAATAGTCTAGACCCTACCTTCCAATAATAAAACCCATGTTCAAGGACCAAAAGTGTCAACTCATCAACCTTGGTCCTACAAAAAAATCATAGATGGTAAATGTATGTCCTATCTATATGGACTATGAATTGGATCAATTACAAATGTTACTAATGAGATATAAGGATGTTTTTACCTAGGCATATAGAGACCTTAAGGTTTTTAACTCAAGAGTAGTCACTCACATTATTCCCATCAAACCCCATTAGAAATCATTTTTGCAAAGATAGAAGCTAGTAAACCCAATCATGGAATCTTTAATAAAAAAATAAGTCTATAAGTTAATTTCTATAGGGATAATTTTCCCAGTGTGCCACTCCACCTATGTGGCTAACCTAGTACCCGTGTGAAATGAAATTAGACAAATCCACTTATGTGTGGACTTTCAAAACTTAAATGATCATTAGATAAATAAAATTACCCATTTCCTTCCCTTGATGAGGTAATATAAATGGTGAGTGGATCTAAAATGATTTCCTTTTTATATAGCTTCTTCATATACAACAATATCTTGGTCAAGTCCAAAGATAGGATTAAGACCACCTTCACCACCAAGTGGGGTACATTTGCTTATAAACAAAATCCCTTCAGGATGATCAACATTATCACAACTTTATAAAGAGAAATAGACTTTAATTTTGAAGGACTAATAGGAAAATGTATTATAATATATGGATGACCTAATTGTGTTTTTAAAATATAGGTCAGATCACATGCACCATTTGGATAAATTATCTAAAAGATGTAGAAGGTATGGTATTTCTATAAACTCAAAGAATAACATGTTTGGTGTAACTTAAGGTTATATTCTCAGTCACATTGTCAAAAATAAGGTATTATTATCAAACTCAAAAGGGTAGATGTAATTTATAAATTGTGTTTACCTAAAAATAAGAAAAAATAAAATATTTATTTGGGAAATTAACTTTATGCGTATGCTTATTTTTATATTTGATTAAATAGTAAAACCCTTGAAATGCAAATTTGAGATGTGAAATAAAAATGGCATGTTGAATAAAAGAAAGAATTTTAGGATATCAAAGATTCTATTATACAAGGCCCAATTTTCATGACCCTGGACTATATGCAAGATTTCTATATCAACCCCTTTGTTTTTAAACACACCATCAATGTTTGCCTCACCCATAGGTTAGAGAGAAAAGAGCACCACACTAATTTTATGAGCACTAATCTTAAGGATACTAAGTTGAGATATTCTACCCTAGATGATCATGCCTATACCCTAGTCAATGTAATAAATAAAATCGCTCACTATATCCTCAAGAATAAAATGTATGTAATTTTATTAGATCTAGAAATAAAGTAGTTGTTGGGTAGAATGAGTTGGGTAAATGTAGAGGTTGATGGATGAAAGAAATAAAATAGTAAAATTTGGAAATCAAACTAGCCAAACTAGTCAAAAGACATGGCCTCACCTAACTAATAACTAAGATACATCTAAAAATCATGATGTACCAAGTAGACTAAGGGATAATTATACAATCAAAATGGTATGCCCTAGTCATGCACTTCATATTATATGGAAACACACCTACGAGACTCAACCATACATAAAAAAGGGCCCTCTAATTAAAGGATACATAATATATGATATATAAAGGAGTTCTCTTCAGAATGAACCACAAAGGAATCTACCTTCAGTTCATGTCACAAGAGGAAGCTAAATAAATTATGGACATTTTCCATGAAAAACTAAGAGTTAGTCATCCTGAAGAAAGTTCCATGGCCCTCAAAGTTATTCAAGTAGGCTATTAGTGACCCACACTATTCAAAGATGTTATAACCCATTTTTTATTTTTGATCAATACTAGACCTTTGCTAAAAGGGAAATCTATGTGGCAATGCCACTGCATCTTGTTGTGGAGTCTACACTATTTACCCAATGGGGATTGGATTTTGATGGGTTCATTAACCCCAAATCATCAATTGGACATAATTTTGTCCTCATAGGCATAGATTATTACACAAGGTATTTTGAGGTAGTTGTAACTAAAGGAATCACTACTATCAAAATCATCAAGTTCTTGGAAAAAATCATAACCTCCAATTTTGGAGTCCCCATCGCTTTAGTGTGTGACAATGGTCCAACCTTCCAATCCATATAATTCATAGAATGGGCCTATGATAATGGAATCACACTAAGTTTCTCATCTAATCTCTACCCACAAGGGATTAGATTAGTGGAGTCCACTAATAAGAATTTAATAGATTCCATCAAGAAGTCAGTTAGAGAGAAGCCCTAGGATTGGCACTCATTTCTAAAGTTTGCATTATGGGTAGACCATACTAGGTATAAATAAGCCCTCAAAATATTTGATTTCTTTCTAGTTTATGTATTGGAGCCAATCATGTTGGTCACGCTCATGTTTCTAACTTATAAATTCATGTAAAAATTCATGGAACCAAAGAATAAGGTCAATTACAGACTTGTGGACATAATTAAGTTAGAAGAATCTTGGAATGAAGCTCTATTAAGTTTCAAAAAACATCAAGATACATCAAAATGTGGCTTGATAAGAGAGCTAAGATTCAGACCTTTATAATCTCTGACTTAATCCTAATGTGGGATAAGGCTCATGAGAAGAAAGTCCAACATTTGAAATTTGATCCCCTCTAGATTGTCCCATACAAAATATATAAAATATTAGGTTAGAATACCTTCTACCTCTAGGATCTTAAGGGAAATGAACTACCACTTATAGTGAATGAATATTTTTTGAAGCACTATTTCTCAGCTACCCCATCTAACATAATTTTTAAGTAATCTAGGTAAGGGTTGGTAATGTATATATTATATAGGTTTTCTTTTGTTGTGTGTTTTATTTTGTCATGTGTTTGAATTTTTTTATTTTATTTTTGCCCATCAATTTTTACCTTGTTTTATGGTGTTCCTTTGATGCCTATTCCTGCTAGTAGCCACTCCAAGTGATGGTTGAAGCCTAGGAAGAATTATTGAGAACAAGGAATAACTAGTTTGAATCTTTGATCCACACAAGTTAGGGATCATAATTTAACTTTTTTACACTTCATATAAAAAAGTGGATTTTAGAACAACCCAAACCTTAATATAACCACTAGGCTACACTCAATGTAACATCCCAAGAAAATATAAGACTATTCAAGCTATTCAAAGACTAGTTATGTATTCAAGGCTTCCTCATTATCCTTTCACCCTTGGATTGGTTCCAAACCCTCAATGGAAAAGACTAATAAAATAAAATATTGTCACAATTAAACTTGGAAAAAGATAATGAAAGTATACAAAATCTAAATTATGAGTCTTCCTTGAAAGGTCCATACATGCAACCTCCATCAGTAGCTTTCTGGCTTGGTTGGTAGTGGAACAAGGCCTTAAATGGGACCATATGTATCTCTATTATAAATATGTATGCTCATCTAGAAGTACATAAATTCCCAATCCATCCCCCTTTAAGCCATAAATACATAACGCCCTGGAAGGAGGCTAATACCTATTCCAAACTCTGTTGCTCAAGAATAATATAGAATTAAATGAGAATTTGTGAATCAATCATTACACACACTAATGGCCATTTATAGGATAAACTATCAATAAGCCACTTGATATTATGAGACTTTAGTGCTTATATTTTTGGATATGTATGAAAATATCTCTTATAATATGTGTTTTTTTGAAAGGGATGAAAAGTAACGGATTGGGTTCTAAGTGCTTATTATCACTTTCCCCATGGAAGCCAACATTTGTTTTGGCCAACATGCCCCATTTTTCATAAAAATAGGGGACCCCTCATTTAAAATTATTTAAACCAAAGTTCCCAAGTCCATTCTTTAATTCTATCCAAATTCACCTAAACCATGTCTTTGAAATATTATGTCACCCTGAATTCCCCAAGCAATGTCAACCTTAATTATTTTATTACTAAGGTAGTCTTATTATTTTAAGGATTTTTGGTGTTAACGTTGTAGTTAATCTTTAAAAATAAGTAACTAGAGTCTTTTTTCTTTCTCAAAGTAACAAACTCAATGTCTTTCATGAAAATAAAAATATTAATGGTGGTCAAGTAATTTATTAATGGATTGTGTATATTTTCATTTTTACTTACTCTTTTTGTGGGTTTCATAGGAACAGATAAATAATAATTAAGGATCACCATGTCACAAGATGTATAAGTGGTCAGTACCCTAGACTTGTTTGATATGTCATATATTGAGAGATCCTAGCCCACTTAGAAGGAACCATGTATCCTAATGTTAGAGTGGCCATTCCCTTAGACCTATCAGAGATGTTATATCCTAGGAGATTTTGACCCACTCAAAGGGCACAATAGTGAATCATGTTAGAGCATCTAGTCCCCTAGACATATCAAAGATGTTATAGCCCATGAAATCCTAACCCACTTAGGGGATGTCAAGTAATACAATTAGGTAGAGTTTGAAGATACCCTTTAGGCTTATAATAAATGTAATCTTCATAGGTTCATGGCCAAACCAGAGGTGTTCCCCTATGCTAACTTATTTTTAAACCTAATTATAACTACCATATGAGTGCATAATGGATTTAATGATTGGGTTTGTTCACCCAACTCTTTGTACCAAATCATTGACGTCTATAAGAATGCCTAAAAAGAATATTACTCTCTTCTATATTTAACCCTCTCTTATGATGTTGTGTTGGTGAAAAATTGGATTGAAACCTTTAAACTAACTAATGTCCTATAGGATTAAGATGATAACTTGGATGCTAAGTGGGTCAATAAAGAGGATGTCAATGAATACATAGTATGAACCTTATGATATGAGGTCCATGTGGGTATGACTATATTTAAATGATTTTTTGGGGCCCATTACTATTTAAATGTTAAAAAATTATGTGTTCCCCTCTTCTTAATATCCTCACTAGCTCTAAATTTCTAAACATGAGAGGGTTGATCAACTTCAATTTGGTCAATGCCATAACATATGCTTGATTAGGAGGGAATTTATACATGATGAGATACCTCATAGACATGGTCTATGGGATGATCACTTTCAATCCATCCTTTTTTCTTGCATGGGTTCTCAAGGGCTCAAAATTCCATGTATTCTTTTATAAACTATATGGTCACCAATACCAAAACCACATCTAAGACATATAAAAGCATTTATACCCATTAGTCTATAATGTGATCAATGAGTCCCCAATTCCCCATTTATCATAGGAAATATAGGACTCCATTACATCAACTAGAGACTATTGGTACTATAGGGAGGACACTATGATTTAAATCATGAGCATTCTCAATCAACCCCTCCAATTATCATACTTCATCTTAGATCATATGGTGAAGTAGGATATCACATACAAATTTTTAGAAAGAATTTTTGGATTTTTCATAGGCTACCAATATAAGGCATGCCTACCACTCTAGATATATATTAGGCACCATGTTTATAAGTCCTTCCCTCCCCTCTAGAAAATAGAATCTGGGTAGGGCTCCTTCACCCTAAGGAGAGCTAAGCTCTAGAATTAGGACCATAATGGCATGATTATGGATCAATTGAGAGGTATTCAACCAAATTTAATATAAAATATGGCCATAAATCATAATATGATGAATAACTCTACCACAATGTTATGAAAAACTAGGATTTGTTGTCCTAGATCACAACTCAAAAGAAGAAGAAGAAAAGAAAGAAGGTCCAATTGGGCCCATCTAATCCCCATCCAAATATTTTTCACTATATAAAATATCAAAATTTGACTCCTCATGATATTTATACAAGGATTTTTTAGGGTGTTCTTCCACCTTCTCTTCCTCATTCCCCAACTCCATCCTTACCTCTTGTAATATCTCTAATGCCTCATCCTCTGCCTCCTCAAGTAGCTCCTACAGCTCATGCTCTAGTTCTCCCACATCCTCCTCTAATGGAAGCTGATATTCACACCCCAAATCTGAATTCACCTTGTATATTAGCTCTATTATCTTAATCCTAGCTAAGCCAGACCAACATTACTCAATAGTAGGTAGCCAAGACATAGGTGACTCAACCACTGACACCTCAACCCTAGGCCACATAGACCTTGAGGTTTGGTGTCACCATAAGTCTAAAGGTAATCTTGAAATAAGTCTCTAAATAAACATTTATACATGTTCCATTCCTTTCACCTCTTATTTCCTCCATCTCCCTTCTACTCCTTACTCCCACTACCTTCTAACTCTTAGTCATGGCACCCCCAACCTTTTATCTCCTTCCATAAGTTCCCTAAGTTATTCCTCCTATTTTACCCATTGTACCACCTATATTTTTCACCCAAGTACCTTTTTTCTTGATCCTACTAAGCATCTTCACCTCTTTATTTCCATCCACCCCATCCATTCCATAGCTTAAAACCTCCCTAGTTCCTTCATTGGGCACACCTTCAATCAAGGTACCTATAGGCACATCTTCATTAGTGAGCATGGATACAACCATAAAGAGTATATATATAATTATATTAGCTATATTAATAACCCATTTGGTCATCTTGACACCTCCTCTAATGATCCATCAACCTCCATAGCTATCCCACACTATTCTTGCTATCCCAGCTATTCCTTCCACTACAACATCTAGATCCAACCCATGTAAGAGACCCAATAAAAAGTGTAAGTAAAATCACCCTCATTATTTAATTAATATATATTATACTCTATTATAGCATCCTATATTGGCCTTAATGTTCCTCTAACCTTATTTATGATGGCTTCATGTATTGTTACCTAACAACCTCTTTCCATTACCCTAGACACCCACAAATTTAACTTCAACCAACCAATCTCTCATTTCTATTAAACACCCCTCTTATAGGATTAATCACCCCTTAGTTGGAAATTAACTAGGACCATTAGTAGGCATAAATGTTCCCATGGGCCTCCCCTTTCATCCTTCCTCCCTTCACTCCCATTCTCAATCCTCTTCTGTTACTTTCCTCATTCACCCCTTTTATGTTCTCAATATACCCTCCACCTCATCCTTCACTCTCCACCACCATTTATGATACCACTACAACACCTCTTAGCACTTCAATAATGGTCCCAAGATCATAAGCATTAGATATGATACTACAAGGTGACATGGATGTGTAGTGAAACTTTGAAAGAGCCATAGAAAGCATGAAGAGGACTCTAATTTAGAAGTTCATCTAAGAAAGGAACCCGATGGTATGATAAAAGCACCAAGATTTGTTCTCCCTTACCAAGGTGAGGACATCCAATAGGAAGGAAAATATGGCTGAAGATCCACTCTTCATTCCTTGGGTAAATCATGATATGTTAGAGAAGCTCCTTAAGCACATGTAAATCCAGGTTTAAATCCTAGAAGCCCCTTGAAAGAGGGTATGAAAAAGATATTAGACTAATTCAAGGAGGTTAATATATTTTTATTTTTCCACCCAAATGACACCCTTTTAGATAGGGGAGAATTTAGAGTCCACCTAGGTCACTTTGACCAGGTTATGAGGGATAATGTTGATAAAGTAAACAAGGAAGGGGTTTCGGTGGTTTTTGATCTATCAACATAGTCCACATAAAGCATCAACCAAGTTTTTAGGGTCTAGGTGTCCATGGATGCTCCATTCTAAGTGTATCAAATTATAATGACTCAATTTAAGGTAATATCTAGGGATCACACTATAAACCTTTCTAAGATGGACTGATAATTTGACTTCATAGCAACCATGTTAGAACCTAGAGATTTAAAAAAAAATAGTTAGGAGCCAAATATTCGTAGCCACCTCCATATATCAACTAGGAGGTTCCCCATAGATATTTTTGTGGGATTGAAGGTATTTTATTTATTTAAATTTGAACTATGATTTTAACTATCATGAGTGGCCTTCATGGCCTAGTATGGGAATCTCACGCAATTTAGAAGTTAATCCCATCCTTATCTATACAATTGAAAGTCATGTTATAATTTAAGGGTTAGATAAAAAAATTGAAAGTGTTTTTATATTATAGCTAGAATTTCACCTACTTTTTATCTTATATTTTCATACTTTAGAGTTAGCCATGATTGATTTTTTTAATAACACTTGATTTTTTAATGAATACAATTCTATTTTTTTGTAAAGGGAGTATTCTACATCTCAATTATATTTCATCTCCATTTTGAATTCTTAATAATGCTAGATTAATCAAACTCATAACTTGTTATTAAATTTATGTTATTTTTATGATTTGATTGTATATTATAAAAACTTAGTGAACTCTCTCATTTATCTTTCCATAAGAACTATTAATTTGTGTGCTAGTATGCAAGTTACCATTGGATGTTTATATGTAGTTTACTATAAAATCCTAGTACTTATATTTATTAAGGGTTAAAATTTTAACCATGCTCCCTTGTTTACTCAAGCTCTTCCCACTATGTGTTATTTGAGGTAGAACTTTTGGTGAAACTCATTTTACATTGGTATAAATTTTTAAGGGTAGTTGGTTTGATAGTTGATGCATTTATTTGATCTGAATCTAGAGGCTCTCTTTTTTTCCTTACTCTCCCCTATCTTTTTGTGTTTTTTTCAAATACTAAACTCCCGTTTCCCCTTGTTTTTATAAAATATAGGATCATAATACATGAACTTCAATAATAACCTTTGACAATTAAATCTATATGTAAGTATCTCATATTGAACTTTTGGTGGTAATACCACATCTCTTGGAGACTATTCATGAAAAATCCATTATGAAATCAAATAACCTTAGCCATGCCCTAGGATTATCCCAAATTATTCCTAAAATGGAGGGAAAATTTCCATCAATTTTCCCATCTTCCTCTTTTGGAAATACCCAATCTCATGGGTATTTCATGAATCAAAATTTGAAGTGAACAATAATCATATGCATGAATTTTAAATGAGATTAATTTGGATATGGATGAGTAGATATTATAACTATATATGAATTCACTTGATATTTTATGATTTTATATTTATAAATAACTTTGGTTAATACCTCACATGTTTTTTTAATATAATTGACTCATAAGATGTGCATTGAATAGTACACTTTGTTATCATGAAATAAATTTAAGACAAGTAATTTTATATGCTTAAATATAGATTTATATGTTAAACTAGTGTTTTAAGATTTAAAAATATATACTAAGTATCTACCATTCAATTTTACATTCCTTGTAGACAAAAGGATTGCACTCACCACCTCACTAGGTATAATTAATTATTTCTTAGTCCAACCTTGATTATTATGATTATGTAGATCACTTATTACCATAAAATGTGTAAAATATAATATATTTCCTTTATTTTAGTTACAAAATCCCAACAATTTTTTTCCATATTGGATAATTATGTTTAGGAAAGGATAATGGCATTAACTATATTATCCCTCATACAAACCAAGTGTCCTTACCCTACAAATCCTTACCCTACAAATACTCAAATTTACAAATATTTCAATATGTATGGGACAGTCTAAGAATGTAATTAACCATTCCTTGAGGATAATTTATAAATAATTAGTTTAAATATAAGTCAAATCTTACTCATTATTCATCTATCAAGACATCAGATAATCACCTCTTAAAACTTAGACATACTAATAAATTCTAAAGTGCACAATTAAGCTATTCAAACCTATTCATTCCTATTTACATCCCAATCATAGGAGTAATAATATTATAGGTATGAATCACATATAAAACATCCCATGATACATATTTATCAAGTTACAAACTAATAAATACATTCACTTACATATAAAATTCTACACTATTGTTTACATATATACCAACACTTACAAGGGAACTATATCAGTGTGAGCCTATCCTTGGATTATTAGATATGTAGGAAAAACTTAATAATAGAGGGGTATTTGAGTTTAGTGTAGCACCATGAGCCAAATAAACCATTATTTGGTAAGGTAACCTAATATAATGTGAAGAGATAGGGTTTGAACTATAAATAGTGATACATAGCTTGTACACATTATTCTGATGCACTAAATGAAAGGTTATTAAAAACCTAGAAATACCAAGGTGGGTGGTCACATGTTGATACAATGAACATTTTAGACATGATAGTTCCATGGATATTTAGATATTAGAATCAATGCAAGTGTCCATAGGTTGATTTAAGTGTCTAAGAAGCTAGAAATGATATTTTAAAAATCTAACAACTTGTTTTTAAACATAAAATAACATATTTCCACAATTTTACATCTCAGATCTATCTACATATCATTTCATAAAAATAGTATTATTTCTTCTTCATGATTAATAAATCAAAATACTATTTGACATTATACTTTCTATATCTAGTATTTTTCATAATTCAATAGTGAAATTGAATATCATAAATTCAATTATTTATTTGGCCTCCTTTAAGGAATAGTTTACTTCACTACTAAATATTATATTCCTCCCTAACCCTTTAATCATAAAAAAGTGTTAAATAATTGTGTGAACCTAACCATTATGTCTTTCCATGCAAATACTAGTTTTTTCTAGGTTTTTAATCCTTCGAAGGTGTTAAATTATTATTTTTATTCATATTTGTTCTATTCTTTGCATATAATCTAGGCATAGCTCTAGATTAGGTGGTGTTCCTATTAAATATCTTGATAAACCCCATGGGCCACCTGAAATATCTCATGTCATGTCAAACTATCCTAATAATGAGAGTAAAAATAATGATATTGAGCCACAATATGAAAAAATTATTATAAAATATATATTAGATCATTTATGATAGTGAAACACAAGGATAATTAAATTTAACAAGTTGACCAATAATAAATTTAAATATATTGAATTATTTTGAGAGTGCGTTAGCGAAACTCCTAAAGATATACACCAAATAATAAATACTATATTATCAAATTTAAAAACAAAATTCATTTATTAACAACTTATGCATTTATTGATCATGATATTACAGCTATGGGACATCCCCATATTCATGTTTCTCTCTCCTTGAGCACAACATTGCATACTATATCTAGCAAGGGCATAGAATATGTTTTCAAACCATTATTTCCCAGAAATTAAGCCCACTTTTAATACATCCTCCATGGTAATAAGTAATACTTCAACCCAATTATTGGTTTAAAGGCCTAATTTAACATAAGTGTTTTCATCCCCTTTGGTGATGTCTCAAACTTCAAACCTTAATAGTAAAAATGTGAAAAATATATTTTACAAAAAATATAAGTTTTGGAAGCTAAGGTTGAAAAAATGGAGAAACAATATATGAAATAATCCCATGTTATTGAATCACAAGATGTATTAAATAACCCCATTTCATCTAATATACATTTGTACCCTTTTCCAACTAGTTTTGTTTCACCCAAGTTAACACTTCATGATGTTAAGGGTGATCCTGACCAACTTATTCGATCCTTTTATACAAAATCCTTAGATTTTTATTCTAATTTCAAAATATTGACTAAATTATTTATAATAATTTTAAATAAACATTATTTTAGATGGTTGTATGATCTCTCAATACAATCAATACGAGCATTAAAAACCTAGTTGATCAGTTTTTAGCTCATTTTTAAATAAACATTATTTAAAATAAGTCATATGATCAAATTTAAATATATAACAAGGAACCAATGAACCAATTAATGAATATGTCTTAATATATAAGATGATGTTTTCCAAAATGACAAATCTAATGGTGGATAAGTAAATTCAAGATATATTCAAGAAAAGTTTACTCTTTCCCTTACATGAGTCTATTATTTTTAAGAAATTCAAATCATTTGATGAATTTAAAATATTTTTAAATATAGATAAATTAAAATTATTGCATTGAACAAGTTTAAGTATGTAGCTAACACACCAAATACATCCACTAGCAGGTTTCATATCAAACTAAGTTACAAGGTAAAACCTATTAATGATAAAAAATGACACAACTATAATGGTTAATAAATTATCACAAAAACTAATAGCCTCATATTATCATATGCATGTATTAGACAATCTACATGATTACCTAAGTCTATATCTTTGTTACTTCTAAAGTTGGTAGAATTTCATATAATATATCTCCCTACTTTTATGGTGCTTGATATGAGTTAACCATTACCAAAAGGATATGATGTCAATGCCTATTGTGAATATCACTAATGTGTGGGGTATTCCATGAATATATGTTATAGACTAAATAATAAGACACAATATCTTATTGATAGTTATCAACATACCTTTGAGGATTCTCCCACAGATTTACGATCACAATGAAATAATTATTACAAACAAAATATATACAAAAATATATTAAAATATCATTATAAAACAACTATAAAAGTGAAAATGGAATATAATGCACATCCTCATACATCGGATTATGGGAACACATTATATGGGATAATTGGTATCTTTCTATGTGAGATACCTCCTATAGTTTTGATACCTTCTATTTCATTTAATGATAGTGAAATTATGGATGATGACTTAGATCTTCATTCCTTATTTATTAAGGTATATATTAATCATCAGCCTATACATAGTGTTATGATTTACATTGGTGTTAGTGATAATATTTACCAAGAGATTAATCACACATTTTTGGTATGCACATCATGATTTATTCCCTTCAACTGAAATGATAAAATCATTCGATGGGAAAATACAAGTTTTTGGTGAGATTGATTTACCTCTTTAATTTGGTATAACACATATGAACCTAAATTTTTAGTTATACCATGTAAAATATTATTTGGTATGTTATTTAATAATATATGTGAATTAAATTAAATAATTCATGGGTTGATTAATTATATTCATGCCAACAAGGCCATTACAATTTCTAGGATTACATATGAACATCCTTTACAACATGAAAAATTTGTTCCATGACAACTAATTATAAAACTTACTAAGGTTAATCATGTATAAAAAGGTTAGAGATATATAGTGGACTCTTAGAGATCCTTATTCACACTGCCATGACATATCCATTTACCTACATTAGAATACCATGTTTAAAAATGGGGAATATGACCCACTATTAAATCGATGGAATTAAACAACATAAAATAGTGGGTTACATGAAACCTTAAAAATTATATTACTAGTTAATGACCACATAGTCTTATGAGACATACACAAAAGATCATAGATTCTACACATTCAGATTTCACACATATACATGATCTTTGGTAGCATGACCAATCTATTATAACAAATTCAAAGTATAGATAACCATATGATCATACATAATATGGTTTCATATTATATCACTCACATTATAAAAATTTAAAAAAATAAATATTCCAAAGTTTCCAAAAAAACAAATATCCAATCAAATACAAAAACATTCAACTAATTAAAAATACCAAGATGTTTAGCATTTCACATGTTTACTAGTTTTTGCATATGTTGTTTACTTAATGTTTTATATACCATATAATTTATATACACACATATATTTTAGAGGTAATTTAGTGTGATAAAATAATATATTATACTGATGATATCTTAAGCATGAAAATGTTGAACATTTCCTCTTCTATCATGATACACTAGGTTGGGGTCATCTTGCTTCTATATGATCATGATAGACACAAGTTTTTCTATTTTATGATCATTTTAAATTATATTATAATATTATATATCTTACACATGTATATACTCATTTTTAAATCTTAAAAAGTGTATTTGATATGTTATTTTACATGAAATTTTACTAACACATGTATGCAAGGACTAGTATGACATGTTTAGCTAGTTTCTTATATCTCATTACTTCATCTATTTACCTTAGATGACTTGATTTTACTTATTTTTTTTATTTTTTTTAATTTATTTTGTAACATTTTAATATATTCCTTATATTTTTGTCCATAGTTCGTATTGTCACTCAAAACATGCATCCATGTGAGAATAAATTTTTCATGCACAACCGCACAACACTTATGTATTGAATTCCCTAGACCCCAGCACTTGAGATTAATTAAATGATTTTATGTAATAATTATATCATACCCCAAGGTGTGGGACTCTTCCTCTCCTTAGGGTAAACCTCTAGATAAGTATGACTTATTTTTAATATAAGTGTGTATGGTTTAGGACCAATGTGTATACCTACAAAGATCAAATATAAAATCTATAACTAATGATAAATATAATATTGAATACGTAAAGGGGAGGGAGAAGGTAAGAGACATATTGAAATGGAAAGCAGTGATGCACCAAGAATATAATTATCACTTCACCCACTTAACAACATAATAAACCTAAGGAACTGAATGCACATTGTCTTCAACTAGACACCAACTACATAAGTGTTTCACGTGGAGGTATGGGAACATAACACATTGTTAAGAGGGATTAAAAAATGGCCCACATAATAATACCTATGTATACCTATTACTACAAAACATGTGATCTACAGATGATTATAATTATATGTAGAGGTGTGAAGGGAGGACAATAATGAGAGGGATGAATATCCAAATGCAAAGATGAACAACCATCAGTGCACACATAAAACTTACCATGTATTATTAAATTATCATTAAATTCAAGGCTTAAGAAAATATTAAAATATTGAGTGGGTAGAGATTTTTTATACCAAGGAGAGGGATCATTTTTGTAATGAAAGTCAAGGATTTATATAAGGTTGGATAAGATCCTATGTAATTAATTTAGTATTTTAGATGGTAGATAGGAAATTTATTCAAAATTTGGCACTCAAAAATCAAGATAACAAAAATCCTATGCAATAAATTCTAATATCTATGCTCATTCAATTTGGGGCTAACAATATGGTTATAGAAGTATCTAAAAGGTCATTCTTGGATCTTCAAACATTCTATTTGAGTTTCAAGGACATAAGTATGCTCCTACAATTAGAAGAGACATGTGTGAAATTTTAGTCCACCTTATTTCCACATTTGAATCTAATTACTCTTTAACTCACCCCATCAATGTCTAATTAGTTCTACCTACCACCTTTTCTTATTAACATCACCTATTAATCCACCTAAACTATTTATTAATGTAGAGGTTGTGTAGGATTTATTTAGATTTTTCCATATCATATTTACACATGTGGTATAGTTATACACAAAAATTTATTAGGGATAGTATGAACATTAAATCTTATGAACTTTTCACTTTGTTGGGATTGTACTATCTACACATGTAAGACTACATGCAAAGAATATGCACTAAAGGGGGGTGTGCACCTTCCATGACTCTTATTATATTTGTAATTATTTGTGTATGGTTTACAACTAATTATATTTGACATTTTTAATACCTAAATTAACTCAAATATCCAATTTTGTGCCTATATTGTGTGTGACCTAATGCTTGGATGCATCTTATGCAAAGAATGTACATAGAAAGTTACATAGGAGAATGAACATTATGACAAAATGGCGTATAAGTGTAGAGAAGCTATAAAGTTTCATGCTGGTATAGAGGGAAATATTATAAAATAGGTGTAAGGCCTTGATTTCTCCTATGTCTAGTATCTTTTGATAATCTTGTAAATTTGATCTTGCATTTGAGAATTTGTATTGGCTTATGAATAAAGTGGTGTGTAGCATAGATTGAAACATATGAATTATGAGAGTGTAGGTGTGGATTTTTTAGGTTGAGAATGTAAATTCATCATTTATAAATGAGGAACTCTAGATATGAGTGTGTGATAAGAACAAAGATCTTGGGCATGCACTTAAGGTTGGAAATTACATGTTGCACACTCTTTCTTATGTAGTCTAATGTTTGGGAACTCTGTGTGTTAGACTTACATGCCAATATTTCTATGAAATGTAAATGCACAAAGATATTATCAATAGGGTATAACAAATTAGTACTTAGTTTATGTGTAAATCTATGTTGAATTTTAACTTCAGGCATTGGTGGGGAATCATCCATGTGCAAACTTTTATTTTAATAAACTTGACTTGCACAAGTGTGAAATATTCTTATAGGTTCCTATGATATTTGAAAGAGATGGGGTTACTTTAATTTTCAACACTTTTGGTGACCTCTATGGGATTATTTCCTGCTAGGTAGGTATCAGTATCCTTGAAGTAATCCACTAGGTACAGAGTCATCTAAAACACTTTGATATTTTATCCTTTCCACAATCAAATATGATAAGCTTTCCATTTTTTATAATAAATTTATATACCTCTCATAGAGAAAAAAAAAAATAACTACATCAAACATCACTTAGAGGAATAAAAAAATCTAAACCAAGTAGGAACTATGCATAAGCACTTGGAGAAAATGAAACTAATCTAAACAACAACATGAGCATGCAACACTTATGGAATTTAATAAATATAATATAATAATTACAAAATATATATGATCATAATAGATAGTTCTTGAGATTAATATCATTAATAGGGATGGTCAAACCCTTCTCTAATTAGATTTATAAGTTGGAAGGCATTAGCTTACTTGTAACTAGTTATGGTGTATGGGCTACTCCATATAGCATTGATGTTGTATGCTTCCTAGATTTTACCCTATCTGCATCCCATTTAATTACTAACTCTCCTTCATAAAAGCTTCTAGAAACAAATTTCATATCAAATTTCCTTTTTTTTAACTTGTTGAAAATTTATAGTGTGCATGTCTTATGATCTTATTTCCTTGAGCTCCATTAGCTTAGCTAACCTTACTATCACGGTGTCACTCTTATGTAATTATAGTTTATGGGTTAATTATA
Organism: Torreya grandis; assembly: GCA_037957365.1. NCBI lineage: Eukaryota > Viridiplantae > Streptophyta > Pinopsida > Cupressales > Taxaceae > Torreya > Torreya grandis. The sequence continues at coordinate 795,256 of JARHVA010005162.1, forward strand.
ATTAAGGAAATTAAAGATATTTAAGCAAACTCACTTCCCTCTGATAGAAAATAATGAAAGGTAAATTCCATAACACCCTTTTTGGTATTATTTTATCTGCCTATAGGGCCATCTTGAGTTTGGTGTGTTAAGATCATTCATTGTTTTTCATGGTTAATTGATGAGGTGAATCAAGTTCTTATTGGTGGACTCAACCAAAACATTACCTTGATGGTAATAGTTTGAGTAAGTTCTCAGGTGAATGTTATGCTTGACTACCCACTCATTGATTTTAGTTTTAAGAAAATCCATTACATTTTTAGAAATAATGGTGGTTAGAACACCAAATCTCCCTATAATTATTTCATAGGAATTTAGAATAGAAATATTATTATCTCCCTTGAGTGTTATTACCTCTATCCACCTTGTGAAGTAGTCAGTTTCCATGAGGATCCATTTGTGTATGTTTCTTGATGATAAATTTATCATTTTGATGAAATCCAAGCCCCATTGGGTAAAGGGTTGATATATTTCTATTTTCCATAGGGGAAGGGTTGCCAGTTTATTCTTTCCTAAAAATAATGCATACTTCTTATAGCTTCACACCTATGCATATGTGTCTTTAAATATACTTGGCCAATAATAACCAACTCACATGATTTTAATAGTAATTGTTTTAGGTGAGTAATGATCTCTTAATAACCTATTATGGAACTCTTTAAGGATCACACTTATTTGATCCTATTCCACACACCTTAAGATAAATTGATTGATGTCTCTTCTGAATAACACACCATTGACAAGTACATAAGGAATATCTTTTAATATGAAGTTACAGTGCTGGGATTTATTAAAGCTAAGTGGATATGTGTTGGTCTAAGGGAAAATACTCATGCTTTGGGTCCACCCTATTGGGGTGCTCTAGTATATTGATTTATCCTTACATAGTGCAAGGACTATTTTAAATTCAACTTTTACATCTTTTTCTAGCTATTCGCATAGCTTCTTATCTCACACCATCTTAGTGACTCAGATATCTACATCATACTCCATCACCTCTGTTATCCAACTATCTCTCTTCTCATCATAATCCTTAGTAGAAAGTCCTTTATACTTGAGTGAAAAACCATGAGTTGAATCTTATTTTTGGAGATAATATGCATGAACTTCTTGAGTTACCTTATGACTGAGGGGATGTATTTCTCCATAAATATCTAGCATATATCATAATCCTTGAGTGCATGGCTAAGGAAATAAATGAGCTATTTCAATTGGTCATTATTCTAATATACTAAGATGGCTAAGATGATTTTAGCTCCATTAAATATATAAAGGATAAAATTATTATTATAATTAAGGTTTATCAATATGGGGGTTTGTGTGATAGTTTGCTTCATGGAATCAAATTATCCTACTTGTATAGGTCTAACTAAATGCACCACATTTATTGAACATTACTGTGAGGGTCTTGTTCAAAGTAGATAAATTTGGCATGAAACTTATGATGAATTTTATATTTATTAAGAAGATTTGGAGCTATTTATTTTGATCTAAGAGAGGGAGAGACAAAATGGCCTTGAATCACTCTAAATCAATAGCAAGTTATTATTTTGAGATAATACTCCCTAATAATTTTTGCTCATGGACATCAAATACACACTTTCTTGGGTTAAAAGAGATCCCAAACTCTTAGCACTTTTCAAATACTTTCTCTAAATGGTTTAAATGGTTTGTCACACACTTAGATAAGATACTGATATCATCAAGGTAGACTAGGATGATATTGTTGAAGAGTCCCTTGAATTCCATATCAATGGCTCTTTGAAAGGTGGCCATAAATTTTTCAATCCAAAGGGCATCCTTTAGTATGTGAAGGTAACCCAATTAGTAGTGAATGCCAATTTTAATTGATTTTAATCCTACATAAGTATCTAGTTGTAGCCTGAGTAACCATCTAGTAGAAAAAACCTCTCCACATCTGAGACCATTTGTATAATTTTATCCATTGTTGGGATGAGGTAGTGATATTTGAGGAAAACTTTATTTTAATCCTTGAATTCCACACATATATGGATTTATACACTCTTATTCTACAATGAAATTATATACTGGTCTCTATAAGCTTTGAGATATCCTTTATCATTAAAGGCTCAAGCTTGGGGTTTATTAGCCTTTGCTTTTACCTAATTAGAATGGTGTTAGGGTCAAGCTCAATAGTATGTTTGGAAAAGCTTAAGTGGAAGGATTTAAGGTTTTAGTATCTCCATGTGAATATATCATCGTATCTTATACTTAGTTTTATGAATTCTTTGATCTCAAATGAAGATCACACCTTACCAGCCTTCAAGAGCTTGTTATTAGAGATGGTTACCTATTTGGAGATCTCTTCCTTAACCTTCATGTTTAATCTCTTACCCTTGAGTTGGTCATCAAAATTTAATATGCTTTATAGGGTAAATAATCCATTAGGTAGCTTATTTACCTTTAGATAGATGATATATTCTTAATATTGGGCTTGGAACTGTGATTAATTATTTGCATAAGAATCAACTTTATCCTATAGGAATTTAATGACTTATTTCTCACTTTATAACACCTACCAATTTCTTATACTATTCAAGGCTTCTAATCTAACCACAAGCATAATAAGTTACTTGGATGCATTCTTTATATCATATGGGAGGTGATAATATACACCTATAGTTGTGATCCTATCAAAATTATCATTATATGCCCTTGGTATGGATCAAAATTTGAATACATTAAACCCTTCAATTATGTCCCAAGCCCTATGTTTGTAAGCTTTTAGTAGACTATCCTTGGATATGTTATAAAATTTAACCTGGTTTATGACTATTTCATTATCTCCAAATGCTAGAACCACTTAGAATTATTTATTTTACACCAATTAGAGACCCTAGATCAATGCCTTATATTCAGTGACATTGTGCAACTAAATTGTAATATAAATGCATGTAAGTATTTCTAATTTTGAGTATAAATCATTACCATTCCATATGTTATTCCATTTATCTTTAGGATTAATTCAAGTATAACTACCACATGCCTTTGATATACTCTTACACCTTCATGATATTTGGTAATAAAGGGTCCTCCTAGAGAATAGAGTATGTTCTTAGCCATGTTTCTCCTATGTTTCCATATGGGTCAAACTCACATTGCTTGCATGATCATTCATTAAGAAAATTATCTAAGATCCCTTCAAGGGATGTAATAGTCTCATAGAGACTTAAATTCTCTTCTTAGTCAAACATTGTGTAGTTTATATCCTTTAGATTAGGAGAGTATATATCGATATAATTATTATAAATATGTTTGGCCTTAATTGTCACCTTGGTTCCATATATAATATTTAGTATCATGTGTGACCAATATGAGGATAGGTATCCACCTATCTTCACAATGAAATATTTGGAAATGAATATAGTGAAGTAGGGGCAAGTCAATCACTATGATGTCTTTCACAATGAAGAGGCTCAGACATGCATGCAAAGTGAGGCTCAACTCTTTGATGATCCCTGTAGTTTTAATATTTGTTCTATGTAATTAGATGAAACATTTAGAAATGGGAGAATATACCATACCTAACATGTCTATAATTTTTCATTAGCATCACTGAGTTTCTCACCTATGATTCTATCATATAGTTATGTATAAGGTACTTGCCAATAATTAGATAAATGTATAATGGGGGAATATTTTTTCTTCTATGAACTTATTCACAACTTGGATGATAGAGGATTATGAGAGTAGGGGGAATGGTTGTGATAATTCATGTGATTTAAAAATCTTTAGGACATCTTGTATCAAATTCCTTTGAGAAAGAATAGAAAGATCATCCCACATCATCACATTTAACCTAGTTTTCTTCTTCTCAGTTATGTTAAAGAGAATTTGAGTTCCTTTTTCCTAAGATATTTGAATTTCAACCTCATCCCAAACTTGTAGAGAAATATAAGGATGAATCTATTTCTTCATAAATATTTCCATGTGTGTTTGGAATCTCATTACAGGCATTCTATCTTCAATGTATGTGCAAAAAATTTGGGATACAAAAGTTGAAGTCATGGGAGTTGACAATTACATTCCTAATTCAATCCTTTTGAACCTTGTGTTAAAAGAAATTAAACTAGTCCCTACACTCAAAATTTAATTTTGATTCAAATAATTGAATTCATCCTCTTACTAATTTATGAGAATAAACTCACCTTTATCTTGTGCTTGTGCTTGTAATTCCTCCCTTTGTAGAGCTAAAATATTTAGTAGTCCTTAAGGTGGTGATACAATTTTTGATTATAGGCACTTGGTTAACAACTCCATTTTAATATGTGGCTAATCATATGGAATTCACCATTTATAGTCCTAATCCATGTTATTCTACACAAGCATGAGGACTTTAGTAGTGCTAGCACTGTTAGAATTCTCTGTATAAGGTGGTTTATCATATGGTACCTAGTTTTGAGCTTATACACCACCTTGATAGGGAGGCATGTTTAGATGATATGTCTATTTAAAGGTTTGGTAAGGCCTATAGTTTTGATATCTCTACCTTTTGAGTGTTACTAGATCATTTTTGAAGCTCTGAAACAATGATTTAACTTTGTGTATCTCACTTGGAGGTGAAGCCAATGGAATTAGTGGGATAGTTGTAATAGGGATGGATGCTAAAGTCAAAAAAGAGGTCAAGGAGAGTTGACTTATATATAGGGTCTTGTGGGAAAAGGGCATAGTGGGTATGGTAATAATTTACCCTACTTAAATCAAATAATTCTCTATGTGCACAAAAATGTCATATGCATCAGTAAATATTATGCATCTCATGGATTAAATCATCATGACCACATCATTATTTATAAATATTAAAAATATAAAATTATAGTGTTAGGATAAGGTTTTACCAATGGTGAAATTTGATCCCAATTCTTCTAGAATATAAAGTAGAAGTTGAAAATTTACTTGTGTAGAGATCTGTTAATAGTAGTGAGTTGTTCCATCAATGATAGGTGGTTAATCTTCTCTTAAAACTATCTACATAGTTTATCACATAGCTCATCCTAATTTTAGATAGTACCAAGTTATATACCTCAATACCACTAGAGTGCTCTTATTTTCTAAGAGGAATTTTTAGGGTATTCTATCATGTTATAATCATGCATTGGATCTATCTCCACCTCCTCTAGTAGCTCCTCCACCTCACCTTATACCTCCTCAAGTAGATCCTAATCCTTATGATATAATTCCTCTCCCTTTTCCTCCATTAGCATCCATTTCTCACACCCTAGATCCACATTTGCCTACTAAAAAAAATCTAGTATCTCAACCCAAAATGAGCTAAACCTATGTTATTTAATGTTGTGTAGCCCTATCATAGGATACTCAACCAATAAAACCTCAACCTCAAGCCACATAGACCGTAAGGCTTGATGTCACTATCAGTTTGGAGGAAAGCCTATAAAAAGGCTCCAAAAAAATGAAGATATAGGTTCCATCCCTTACACCTCCCATTTCCTCCATCTCCCTTCCACCCCTCACTCCTATCACCTTCAAGATCCCAATCATGGCACCCCTAAGATATGTTCCCCTTCCATAAACTCCCCAAGTGTGCCTCCTCTTTTCTCATTATACCCCCTCTATTATTATCCCAATTAGATTTGACCTCTATCTTCATAAACATCCTCACCTCTTTGATTCCCTTCAACTCATTCATTCTACAACCCAAAACCTCCATAGTTCCTTCATTGGGCATGCCTTCAATCTAGGTACCTATAGGTACATCTTCATTAATGAGTAAGGATATAACCATTAAGATTATATATCTAGTGGTATAAAGTATCCCATCACCCCCTTAAATAATTTTTATACCTCTTATGATGGTCTATTAATTGTTAAATCTAGCCACCATGGCTCCTACTATCCTAGCTAGTCCTTCCACCATAGTATCCAAAGCTGACCTGGGTAAGAGACCCAAGAAAAAGTAGAAGGTACTAAACCTCAATATTTAATTCAAATAATTTATGCTCAAATGAATCCTCCTCTATCAACTTCAATGGTTCTTCTAACACTATTCATGGTGCTTACACACATTGCTTCTTGACCCCCTCTTTCCATTACCCCAAGTTCCTAGGGATGTGGATTCAACTAGCCAATCTCTTCCCTTACATTAAAAACCCCTATTTTTTTAGTCATTTCCCCTTAATTAGGCATGAAATCATCAATTTATTTCCTCATTCACCCCTTCAATGTCCTCCATCACCCCTTAGCCTCATCCTCCACACTTCATCAGCATCTTTTCCACCCCTCCAACACATCCCAAAACTTGGGGAATGGTCCAAAAGTCACAAACACTAAATATAAAAATCCAAGGGAACCCAAACATGTAGTGGATATTAGAACAAGACATGAGACGTATGAATAGGAATCTAAGACATAAATTCATCTAGGAAGGGACTCAATGGTATGGCAAACCCAACAGTATTTTTTTTCCCTCACCAAGGTGAGGACTTCCACTAGGGAGTAAAAGTTGGTTGAGGATCCACTCTCCACTCTTTGGGTAACTCATGATATGTTGGAGAATCTCTTTGAGGACATAAAAATATAGGTTTGGACACTAAAATCCTACTTGAATAACTCCTTTTCCACTAGGCTATTTGGGAAAGTTAAGGATTCCCTCTTATTATTATTTTTAGTTATGGGGAAGGAGGTGAAGATTATGGTAAAGACCAATGTTATTATCAATTATACTTAGTCTTATATGGAGAATATTATAGAGATAGATGGTAATTATAGGAATTTTCTAGTATTGATTAACATAGATATGTTATATGAACCAAAACTAATGCCCACCTCAAAATTAGGGTTGTATCAGATGTACACTAGAAACATGACAGTGACTATGAAGGAATGGTTGGTTGTGGCTTGGAATGTAAAATAACCTTAAAATAGGGCATGAAAAATATATTATCATACTTCAAGGAGGTCAATATATTTGTGTTGTTCCACCAAGATGATAGTCTATTAGATATGAGAAAATTTAGAATCCACTTGGGTTACTTCGACTAGGTCACGAGAGAGAAGGTTTCAAAATTAAATAGGGAAGGGACCCAGATGGTTCTTGAGATATCAATGCAATCCAAAACAAGCATAAGACAAGTGTCTGAGGTCTAAGTGTCCATGTAGGATCCCTTTTAGGCATACTAGAGGATGGTAACTCAAACTAATGTAATATTTAAGGAGTCCCCTAAAAACCTTACCAAGTTAGACCAAGAATTAGACCTCCTGGAAATTGCACTAGAAGCCAAAGATATAAGATCAAAATAGTTAAGAGCCGTATCTTTATATCTGCCTCCACATATTAACTAGGTTTTCTCCAAAGACATTTTTGTGAGATTTAAGGGATTTTTGTTTTAAATTTTTAATTAAGGTTATAACTATCATGAGTGGCCATCATGGCCTATGATGGGAATTTCATGTTATTTGGAGTTGAATCACATCTTTATCTATATAAGGCAAAGTTATAATTTAATTTAAGGGTAGACTAAAACTTAATCAAACTTAATGTTGGATTATACATGATTTCAGCTATTTTTCCCTTCATCTTTTTGGACTGTAGAGTTGGACATGAATGATTTTTTATAATAGCACTTGATTTTTTTAATGAATACAATTCTAGTTTTCTACAAAGGGCTTATTTTGTATCTCAATTATCTTTCATCTCAATTATTAATTCTTGGTAATGATATATTAATTAGACACATACCTTAATATTAAATGTATGATATGGTTATGATATACTTGTCTATTATAATCATTTAGTGAACTCTCTCATTTACCTTTTTAGAAGTACTATTAAATTGTGTTATAGTCTGCAAGTTAAACTTGGATGCTTATGTGTAGTTTAATATAAAATTCTAATACTTATATTTAGTTAGGGTTCATATTTGAAACATGCTTCCCTATTTCCTCAAACTCTTCCCACTATGTGTTCTTGGATGTATAATATTTAGTGAAACTCAATATATAGTGGTATAACTATGGTAAGGATACTTGGTTTGACATTTGATGCATTGATTTCACTCTGAATCTAGAGACTCTCTTTTTTTCCTTCCTTTCAACTCTATTTTTATGTTTATTTTCAAAGACTAAACTCATATTTCCCCTTGTATTTATAAAATATATGATAATAATACATGAACTTTAATAATAAACTTTGACAAATAGATATGTATGTAAGAATATCATATTGATCTTTCAGTGTTGGTACCACATCTCTCGAAGACTATTCACATAGACTCCATTATGAAGTAAAATACCCATATTCATGCCATGGGTTGATCCTAAATCAATCCTAAAATGGAGGATGAAATTCCGTCATTTTTCCCATCTTCCTCTTTGTGGAATGCCCAATATCATGGGTATTTCATGAACTAGAATTTAGAGAAAACACTAGCTAGCATTAGGAGGGTGAATCTATGTCTTTCAGGCTTATCATTGGTTTATTGGTGTGTTTAAATTATAATTATTAATAATAACATACTAACCAATGTTTGATTACGAATCATCCTAGAGACTAGTTCATCTATTATTAGGGTTAGGTCCTTCCAAAACCAATTAGTAACCCCCTTGATTTTACACAAAAAAATAGGCTCAACCAACCTAGACTTAATGTGACTAAAAATAGTTTATCTCCACAACATATTTCAAGTTTGAATCCTAATATAGACTAGTTAGCTAGATCTTCCATTAATGTCCTAGTGGTTTTCTGTGATCTACTTAGGAACCCCGAGAGATATCTTCCCTATTTTACTCATTGTGTGGGATAGACTATTGAAAAAAACATAACTTACTATAAAATTATTCTAATACTCTTAAACATATAATACAAGGATGTAGTGTGCAAAATTTTCCCCTTAACATTAATGGACTCAACATATGATTGGTTCATAAACCTCCTTGAAGACTCTATCCCTAGTTAGGACCATTTTAGTAATTCCTTCCTCATCCAATTTAAGTAGGTGATAGACCCCAATGACCTCTAATATCAATTTTCTTTTATCAAAAGGGAGCCTAACAAGCCTATTAAGAACTTTAGAGCTAGGTTTTATAAGATGTAGAGTGGGTCACTGTACTTTATCAAACTAACCCTCAACTAGTGTTTAAAATGTATAAGAATGTGTTAGGTCCTTAGATGACTGTGTTTTTAAAGATAAATGTGACTATAATAGACCTACCCCTAGATAATATAGCAGCCATCAAGGTGGATATGAAAATGAACCCCTAAGGCCACATAATGGTCCCCACTCCTAGTTTCTTACCATAGATACCCACATTGAGATTCTTACCCAACATTAATTAGAATTACCCAATGATTTAGCCATTCCTTGTAACACATCAACTCTTGTTGGTTCATCCTTCTGAAAACCAACTAGGTTTCCTTATCCTAGGGGGGCATAACTTAATTCATCAAACACCATACTAGGTAACATTTGTAGCAACCAACAATACCCAAACTATACCCCAAGAGTATATAAAGAACATGTTTGATGTTACTTAATAAATGGTACAAAAACTCAACAAAGCTATCCTTGGGCTATAAAGGTAGGTGAGTAACTCTAATGTTGAGATTTATAACAAAAAAATTAAATATAAAAGATCAATAAAGAACTATAACCATCCTTATAACCCCTAAAATCCTCACCCAATAGGTTTCTTGAAATCAATATCTTTGAGATAGACTTACCTAACTGGTGTTAAGTACATAAAATGGTAACCCATAGGGAACTAGACTACATAGAGTTTAGTTATACTTTTGAGATCTTCCAAAAGGAAATAAAATAATATGAGGTGGTCCAAAATCATCATGAATCATCTAATATGCGTAAATCCCCTACCACTACTATGGTGTTATAGACCATGGATTTCCCTAACCTAGAAAAAAATGAGCTGGAGGAGGGTATTAGTGAGGTGAAAGTGTTTTATCAATTTCAAAAGAGTAACTACAACCTCAGGAATAGGCAACTACAAGATTCCCTTACTATCTCAACTCCCCCTAACATTAGTCTAATCCCACACAACCAAAATGCTAGGAATGATCCCCCACCTTTGAGACATCAAGAACCTAAAGCACACGTGAAAACCCCACTAGTCCAAATTAAAGGAAGTTATAACATAGTAGAGAATAGGAAAAGATCAAATCCAACATCACACTTCATGAGTTACTCAAATCATTGAGCAATGTGATGTCCTACTAAAATCATTGACTTAAAATATGACCCTGTTGACCTAGCTAAAACCAATAGTAGCACACACCAATGTGCTCATTCACAAGAATAAGATGTAGGTACCTATTTTCCTCTTAAACATTCAATTGTTTGGAAATAATATACATAAATTCCTAGTATATTTAGAATCCTCAACCAATATGATGACATTAGGCATATGTGAGAAGTTTAGGTCGGTACACATAAAGTTAGATAAGGTAGTGATCTAGCGTGACAAGTCTAAAGTGAAAGTGATAGGTAAATTACTCAATGTACACATCTAGTTGGAGTCTAAGCCTAGTATTCAAAACTTTATAGACATCCAAGTGGTATATATTCCCAAAGCTTATGACATGTTCCTCAATAAATATTAGTTCAAATACCTAAATGGGTATATGGCCACAAATTTATCCCATATATGGTTGCCATAGATAGGAGTAGCCAACCAAATCTGGGTCTACATAGAACCTCACATGAAACACATTATAACTAATTACAATGCTATTAATGAGAAAGTAAACCTAGTTTCCTTATGTCTAGGTATCTACATGTTGATCACAAACCCACCTAAATACCAAGATAATATTATCCCAAACCTACTCAAACTATGGTATCTTTATATAGATGGAATTTATTCCAAAAAAGGTAGTGTTGAGCATTGTCATTGATTGTTGAGTTATTGGAATAAGTGTTATCAGTGATGTCAATATAATGTCAATAATGTCAAAGTATTATGTCATTAATGTTTAATGTGTCTATTAAAAATTCATAGAGTGTGAAGCTTGTATGATTGATATGAAGACTCGACATATAACATAGTGAGCTATGAAGATCTGTAGTCAAGTTTTGAAGATCTATCAAGTAGTTCTGAAGACAGATCACTAAAGCTCCAAAGATATGTGAAAGAAACTCCAAAGAGTACTTGATAGTGTTTGAGCATGAGATATGTTGTTTTAGTTTGTACATAAGGTGTTGAGGTACTTGAAAATTATTAGGTCAGCTCTAAATATCTGTATGTAACTCTAAAGAAGCTTTGAGTGAGCTATAAATATCCTTAGTTGATCTCTAAAGATCTATAAATAACTATGATGATGCTTTATTAAATCTATGAATATGTGTTATTAAAGATATAAATTAGATTAATTGTATTAATTTTATTAGGAATACATAAGAGGCATTGAATCACTCAGGATATTTTTAAGGTGAAGTCTACAAGGATAAGTACTTTAGTCCAATTTTACAACAAGACTAGTTCTAGATCATATGTGGCCTAATACGGTATTATGAGCTATTAAGAAGACATATGAATAATGATTAATAGTATTTAATCATGATATAGATTTCATAACATATATATTAAGTGTTGAGAGATTGGATAGTGGTTAGAAGGTCAGCTTCAAGACCTAATGTGACATGCAGGTTGTTATCCCCCAAAAATAGCTTTCATTTTTAGGACAACATTTGAAATATTTTGGTCTTATAGACCAAAATTATCTCTTCTCTTTTCAAAATTTGTCTTGGGCATTCAAATTCTTCAATTTCAAGATTTTCTTAAATCTACAGGCTTGAATCTATAGACTCTATAGGAAGAAAAATCTACAGACTATGCAGGAAAAGGAAAATCTATGAACTTTACAAGCAGATTCATTTTTACAGGTTCAAGGGCTAAGTTCAAACAAGAAGTTCAATGCTTTATTTCACTCATATGGTTCATTACCTTTGTTTTAGCATCTTTTGGTTTGACCATTTGGCTCGTAAGTCAGTTCAAAGCCTTGTTTGAACCATTGAACCAAAACTTGGTTCAACGTCTAGGTTCAACAGTAGGTTCATTCACTTAGTTTAACCATTAGGCTCATTGAATGGTTCATTGGCTTTGTTTCAAAGGACTTGGTGCATTTCATTGAATCATTGAACTGGTTCAATAGATAGGTTCAATCAAATGGTTCAACGGTTAGTTTAAAGGGACTTGGCATGCTTCATTGAAACTTTGAACCGGTTCAACTAATGGTTCATCGGCTAAGTTCAAAGGGACGGTTCAATGCTGAAAGGAACTTTTTCAAAGGATAAGTGCCCTTGTAGAGGACACTTCATCAACAAAAACACCCTTCAAATTTTCAAAAGAAATCCAAAGAATTATTTAAATACTTGGCAAAACCAATTTCCATGGACATTTTGTCTGCAGGAATTTTATCCAGACTTTTGTCTGTGGGAATTTTCCACAGGACAAATGTCCGTGGAATTACCCATGGGGAGCTTTCAAGTCAAACACCTAGGAATTTTCCCTAGGTATTTATCCACATAAATAAATCCGGAGGAAACATTTGTCTATAGGGACTGCCAAAACAAAATCCCAGGGAAATATTTGTCTGCAGAGATTGATAAAACAAAGGGCTGCCAAAGGACCCTGAAGGGCAGGTGCCCTTACAGGGAACTCTCAGCAGCCAAAATAAAGGGCTCAACAAGGATCATTTCTCAAGGCCCAAATGGTTATGTCCAATTCAAAAAAGTGCTAAGCAGAAGACCAAGGGGTGATGCCCACAAAGACATCAAATTCAACATAGCCGACTAGCTATTGGAAGCATATTGATAGGCATGTAAATGTCAATTTCAAAAGACAGTAAAATAGCCTTTGATTTATAGACCTGAATGCATTTCTAGAATTCAAGATAAAAACTAGATGAAAGCAAGGAAAGGTAGAACAATGGATGAATATAGGGCTCAATTCAATTAATCTAGAAAGGAGGAATGATGAAGACAAGATCAGATCGCCAGGTGGACATTGAAAGTTGTAATCTTTCAATTGTACGACTTGTTTATCTACATTAAGAAGATCAAATGGGTAAAATGCCCCAAAGTTCTAGCTTGTCTTCCTAACATTTCCCAATGCATCATGATGTATTACTGTTCCCGAGTCCTTCTTAAAATGGCTATATAAGGGAATTTCTTTCATTGTAAAAGCATCTTCTTTTTGACAATCTGAATGAAACTCTGCTGAAATTGAGAGGCGTCATTGAGACTTTGTGCTCAGTCTGTTAATCATATTTTTTTGATGAAAACAAGTGAATTTTTTAGACTTTTTTCTATGATATCTTTTCTATTTCATTAATTTAATAAGTAGGATTAGTAAATTAGTCAGAAAGGTGTCTTGAAGAATCAACTGTGGAGAGACTTTGTGCCCCCATACTTGCCTTCAATGTGTTTGCTTTTTCATTGCTATGTAAAGGACTTTGAGAAGACTTTGAGCTTTTATTGCCCTTCGTATATCACTCTTGAGTATTTTAGGTACAGAATTTGTGATGTGTCTTGATTTGCTGGTTCTCATACTCCTAGTTACACTCTACTTTAATTTCCAGGAGTATTCTTGTGGCTGGTTGAATAGTTTTTCCTGAAAGAAGAGGAGAGCTATCTGTCATTCCCTTGAGTTTTTCCTTTGTTTTGTATACATCATCTCTGAAAAAAGAGAGATGAATGTCTTGTCCTACCCTTGAGTATTATTATTTTTTGTTTATACATATACATAGCATATCCATAGGGAACCTCCCCTTGATGAGAGGAGAGAGAAGTCTCCTTCTGATGTGATAAACTTACACATTAGGATGACTATTCTTCTTGCTTTGGCTAAGAAGTCCTATTTTGTTTACCAGTATGCTGATAGACAAAATATTCAACCAACAGTTTTTGGTGACTCCAATGGGGAATTACCTGTTATCCATTTATAGTCTATCCATTCCATTCACCTCCACACCATAGGAAAAGAATGCATAGTTTAAAGCCTCAAGCTTTAACTGAAGCAAAGTCAATTCTTTTCCACATTTGTTTTACAATCTAGCAGATTCAAGGTATACACAAAGCCAAAGGGCTAAAGGTGTCATTGATCCTATGTTTGAGTTTTACAACAAAGTGATTTTGATATGTTTCCTTCACCATCTCATCTCCAACAAACCAAGAGCTTCCATCCTACTAAAGTGAGATCTCCATTACCAGACAAAGTATCTACTTTTGTTGTTCATAAATCTATGCCTATAATTACCCAATTGAGATTTGTTATCCCTCCTTTTTAGTATCCTACAATGGCAATTCAAGGCCCCTGGGGTAATTATTTTGGTCCTCTCAATCTTACTCCTCCTCTACATGAGCTTCCATGTAGTTCTAAGAAGAATTTCCCTAAATTCTATGGTGATGGGAAAGTTCATCTTGATGAACATATTGTAGCATTCAGTATAGCTTGTGGAGTAATTGGATTAGAGTTTGAAGATGTAGCTGTCAGGATTTTTATTGAAACACTACAAGGTCCTGCTACAAATTGGTTTTACCACTTACAAGCTTGATCTATGATCGATTGGAATACTTTGAAAGCTAAGTTTGAAGCCAGATTCAAACCTACAAAAGATGCACATACACTTCTAGCTCAACTTACACAAATGAAAAAAGAGCCACATGAACCTATGAGAGACTTCATAGCTAAATTTGACAAGTTGAGAAATAGAATTCCTATGATTGCTAGACCTACAGCTGAGAATCTCAAATGCTTTTTCATTAATTCTTAGCTACCTGAAGTCAGTTTCCTCTTGAGACGTGCTGGCCAAATAGATCTCACTGTAGCTCAACTTTTGGCCACCAAAGTAGAAGATGATCTCATCTTAATAGGGAAAATAATAAGAGATCCTAATAGAAATAGAGCTTCATCATCTTCTAAATTTTCATCTACAAGCACCACAGATCCAATGGTGTAAAAATTAGCAAATGAGCTCCTTGCCCTCAAAAAGCAAATGGCTCAAGGAATGTCTTCTGCTCCTACATATAGAAGAACATTCCTAAATCAGTCATATTAGGACAATGTTGCTAGAAACCAAGGACAATAAAATTGCCTTCCTCCCCCATAAGGGAAACTTGCCCTAGAAGCTCCTCCAACTAATTCAACAATGGGATATCTTGAGATAGAATTAGAATTTTCTTATCAACTTGAATTAAATCAAGAAAATGATGCTGATATCATTGAAGATAATCAAGAAGATTTAGTTGGCGACTCCCACATTGGTTTCTTGAATTATCAAGATGAACCCAAAAGCAAAGGAGAAGCTTCATATGGATCATATGTAGTGTTTACCAGGTCTAAGAACCAATCAATCTAGCAGGTTGATAAAGAAAAGATGGAAGAATAAACACAACCAACAGTTACAATTATCAAGCATGGGACAACTCTGCCCTTTCAACCAAAAGATCTAGCAATCACTCAAAAGGTAAATAAACTTATTGCGCCTTCCCCTTCTACTTCTAATTCACAAATCAGCCCACCTCCCATCCCTTTGAAAACTTAGAAAGTTAAGTAATTTTTTCTATACCTAGCTTGATTCAGCCATTTGACATAATTGATCATATCAAAAAGACAAAAATATAGATGTCTAAATTTGAGTACTTGCAGTCCAATCTGGATCAACTGAACAAGCTGGTCTAATATGTTAAAAATTAGACCGTCCCTATAGGATAAAAGGCCAAAAAAGTAACTTTTTATTCTTTAATGAATATGTCTATTCCAAATAATCTGATTATTACTCCTCCAGATGCTTCTAGAAAAATAGAACCCTTCTATGTTTCCCTATTAATCAATGGCTATAAGCTGAGTAACTGTATAATAGACTTAGGTGCATTTGACAATGGCATGCCTGCCAAAGTCATTGAGTCTCATGGTCTCACATTGATCAAGACATTTGGCAGATGTTTTTCCATGGAAAACAAGCAAGTGTCATTGATGGGGCAAATCAAAGATGCCCAATTTGCATTTGCAGCCTTTCTAGACAAGAGGATTAAAATGACTATATTAGTGGCTGACGTCCCAACATCTTATGGAATTTTACTTGGATGGAATTTTTGTAAAGATGTGGGAGGAGAACTGAACATGGATCTATCTGAGGCAAGGATCCTTGTCCAAGGAGTGATGAAAAGATTACTTCTTGAAAAGGAAGCAAAGTATGTAATTACCAAGACGTCAGCTCCTAAAGCTCAAATCCTCTTTGAATTTGCAGGTATGGGTAATTTTTTTTTATATACAGATCATGAAGAAAGACCCTCCATCTCTGATGAGGGAAAGTTTGAAATAAAGCTAGTATTTAATGAGATTTGGACTCTAGAATTTGATGGTAGTTGTTCCTCTACTGGTTCTAGAGCTGGAATTGTCTTGATATCTCCTCAAGGAGATATGTTCCCTTCATCATATAAATTACAATTCAGCAACACAAATAATACATCTGAATATGAATCGTTGTTGTTGGGTATGAAGGCTACTCAAGAAAGAGGCATCGAGTTTCTTCATGCTAAAGGGGATGCCGAATTAGTGGTCTGTCAAGTGAGAAATTCATATTAGACCAAAAATGAAAGGTTGTGCCATTACCATAATCTTGTTTGGGACCAAATTGAAAGCTTTGATGCTTTCAACATTTCTTCCATTCCAAGAGAATCTAATGATAGAGCTGATGCAATTGTTATTTGAAGAACTCTTTCAGTTCCTCATTCTGATTTTAAAAAAGATAAATATACCATTGAGCTGGTCTATAGGCCAAGTGTTCCTGATAATACTCATCATTGGAAAATTTTCAATGATGATCAGCAGATCATTGCCTTCTTGGAAAGAAAAGACAATTTTGAATAGCTGTATTTTAAAGGCAGTGAATCTCAGAAGTCTGAATTTGTTTCTAAATCTAGTTCAGATGTAAATGGAGAATTCTTATAGCTAAAAGGAAATAAAATTCCTAAAGGCTTGGTTTCTCTTGAGAAGTTGTTCGACAAGCATGATAGATTCATCAAGCAATAATAGACAGATTCAAATTTCTCTCAGGGATTTGATCAAGTCAATATGACCAACAAGGAAAATCCAAAAATGGTTAACATTGGTAAGTGTTGTACACCTAAAGAAAGATTCAAATTCACTTCTTTACTCTGTCAATACATTGATGTCTTGGCATATTCATACAAAGCTCTGAAGTCTCTCAAACCTGATGAAATCTGCCATCATATTCCTCTCAAGGCTAATTCAACACCTTACAAGTAGAAATCCAGACAATACAATCCAAAAATTTTAGGTACAATTATGTCTGAGATTCAAAAAATGTTAAATGATAAAATTATTTTTCCAATCCATCATTCTACAAGGATTGCAAACATAGTTCTGGTAAGGAAGAAAAATGGCAAAATTTGCATGTGTAGATTATCAAAATTTGAATCAGTCATCTCTAAAAGACAATTATCCTTTGCCAATCATGGACCAAGTGCTTCAAATAATAACAGGATCAGAAATGTTATTAATGTTGGATGGCTTCTCAGGGTATAACCAAGTTGAAGTTGTTGAATCTGACCAACACAAGACTACATTCACCATGCCTTGGGGTACATTTGCATACAAAAGAATTCCTTTTGGCTTAATAAATGTTGGTGCTATTTTTTAGAGAGCTATGGACATGGATTTCAAAGATGAGATTGGAAAATTCATAGTAGTATATCTTGATGATTTAACTATCTTTTCAAAGCATCAATCTGATCATGTGCACCATTTGTAGCAAGTGTTGGAGTGCTATCGATAGAATGGTATTTCTTTGAATCCTAAAAAGTCTATTTTTGGAGTACAAAAGGGAAACTCCTTGGACACATTGTGTCTAAAGAAGGCATAAAGATTGACTCAGACAAAGTCAAGTCTATTCAAACACTGAATTTGCCTACAAATAAGAATGTTGTTCACTCTTTCTTCAGAAAAGTAAATTTCTTACAGAGATTCATCTCCTAATTTGTTGAGAAGACAAGACACATTGTAAGCATGATGAAAGGAAAGACTACCTTCAGCTGGACCAAAGAAGGAAAAGCAACATTTCAAGATATCAAGGTTGCTATTGCTCATGCCCCTACCCTGGTTTGTCTAGATTACCACAGAGATTTCATTATATATAACTATGCATCTGAGCATACTCTTTCAGTGATTCTTGTCTAAAAATACAAAGAAGGTATATAATCCCCCATCTCTTTCATTATCTTCCCTCTAAAAACTCATGAAATGAAGTATTTGAATATAGAGAAGCATGCATATGCCTTGGTAAAAGTAGTCAAACACTTTCACTTCTATATTCTAAATTCACATACTACTGCCTTAGTTCCCGATAGCACAATCAAGTCTATATTAACTTAGCAGGAGTTTGGTACAAAGAGAGGTAATTAGATTGCAAATATCCAAGAATTTGATTTGGATATCAAGCTGATAAATCTTGTCAAAGGTAAAGGTCTTTATCAATTAATGGCTGACAATAAGCCAAAAGATACACATCATGAAGAAGTTGAAGTAGACAATATGCCAACAGTCCTTTTTGTTTCTACTACCAATGAATGGTATTCAGATATTGCCTATTTTTTGACTTATGGAGAATGTCCTGTTCATTTGTCTTCCAAAGAAAGGAGAACTATCAGATTGAAAGCTGCCAATTTTGTCCTTTGGGACAATGGCCTATACAAAAGAAGTATAGATGGAGTTTTTCTTCACTGTGTAGATAAAGAACAACAAACTCAACTTTTGAAATCTTTCCATAATTTAGCATGTAGAGGACATTTTTATACCCCTGTGACTACTCACAAAATTCTACGAGCCAGGTATTATTGGCCAACTCTTTTCCAAGATGCACATAAGTGGGTAAGGAAATGTGAACTTTGCCAGTAATTTGTTGGAAGACCCATGTTGGCTGCTCTGCCTCCTAAGCCAATAATCATAGATGAACCTTTCCAACAGTGGGGACTCAATTTTATTGGGATAATAAATCCATCTTCAAGTGCTAGACATGATTATGTCCTTACAGTGACTGATTATTTCACTAAGTGGGTAGAAGCAATCTCGACAAAGCATGCTACTTCAGAAGTTGTATGCAACTTCCTAAAAGAGAATATCATTTCCATATTTGGAGTCCCACTCAAAATTGTTACTGATAATGCAACTTGTTTCACCTCTCAAGAAATCATGCAATTCTATTTTTATTATGGAATTACTCTCTCTCATTCTTCTAATTATTTTCTGCAAGGGAATGGACAAGCTGAGTCTAGAAATAAAAATTTGGTAACTATTATCAAGAAACTTGCAGATGATAATCAAAGGACATGGCATAAAGCATTAGTTGATGCTTTGTGGGCTGACAGGATCATGCCAAAAAGGGAAATTTGTATCTCTCCTTTTCAACTTCTCTATGGGATTAATGCTGAGATACCAATCACTTTAGAGTTACCAGCCTTGAAATTGGTGAAGGCCATTGAAGATCAGACATATGAGAGTTCTCTTGACAAAAGAATCATGTGCCTGACTCAGTTGGAAGAATAAAGAACCATGGTGGTGGATAGAATTATTGTTCATCAAAATCTGATAAAGAAACTTTTTGATCAGAAGGCTAGAAATCATGATTTCCAGATTGGGAATAAAGTTCTGCTATGGGACAAAAGAAGAGAGCCAAAAGGAATGCATGGAAGGTTTGAATCCCTTTGGAGAGGCCCATTCACAATTCATCAGCACATGGGTGAAAATAGATTTTTGTTAAAATACCAAGATGGCACGCTCTTTTCTTTGCCCCATAATGGGCAGCATCTAAAACACTTCAATTCTTGAAGTATCAGATCATTGCCTCTGTATATATGTATATTTATACAGTTTTAAATTCTATTTTGTTTTGTTTGTTTTCATTTTTGATGTCTTTCACCTCTAGAAAGCATGACTCTAAAGCCCAATGGTACACATGAAGATACTAGAGATTCTGAATTCTACTCCTTTCAATTCATCTTGCAATTGATAAAAGTTCCCCAACTGGAGCCAACTGTTGTCCCCCAAAAATAGCTTTCATTTTTAGGACAACATTTGAAATATTTTGGTCTTACAGACCAAAATTATCTCTTCTCTTTTCAAAATTTGTCTTGGGCATTCAAATTCTTTAGTTTTCAAGCTTTTCTTGAATCTACAGACTCTGCAGGCATGAATCTATGGACTCAGCAAGAAGAAAAATCTATAGACTGTGCAAGAAAAGGAAAATCTATGGACTCTGCAGGCAGATTCATTTTTACAGGTTCAAGGGCTAAGTTCAAATAATCAGTTCAATTCTTTATTTCACTTAGATGGTTCATTACCTTTATTTCAACATCTTGTGGTTCAACCATTTGGTTCGTAAGTCAGTTCAAAGCCTTGTTTGAACCATTGAACCAAAAATTGGTTCAACATCTAGGTTTAATAGAAAGGTTCAACAACAAGTTCATTCACTTAGTTCAACCATTTGGCTCATTGAATGGTTCATTAGCTTTGTTTCAAAGGACTTGGCACACTTTGTTGAACCATTGAACTGGTTCAATGGATAGGTTCAATCAAATGGTTCAACTATTGGTTCAAAGGGACTTGGCATGCTTCATTGAACCTTTAAACTGGTTCAACTAATGGTTCATCGAATAAGTTCAAAGGGATGGTTCAATGCTGAAAGGAAATTTTTTAAAGGACAAGTGCCCTTGTGGAGGACACTTCATCGACCAAAACACCCTTTGGATTTTCAAAAGAAATCCAAAGACTTATTCAAATACTTGGTGGAACCAATTTCCGTAGACATTTTGTTCGCGGGAGTTTTATCTAGACTTTTATCTGTGGGAATTTTTTTTGAGACAAATGTCCGTAGAATTACCTGTGGGGAGATTTCAAGTCAAACACCTAGGAATTTTCCTTGGGTATTTGTCCATAGAAATAAAGCCTAGGGAAACATTTGTCTGCAGGGACTACCAAAACAAAAGCCCAAGGAAATATTTTTCCATGAAGATTGGTAAAACAAAGGGCTACCAAAGGACCCTGAAGGGCAGTTGCCCTTGTGGGGAACTCTCAGTGGCCAAAATAAAGGGCTCAACAAGGATCATTTCTCAAGGCCCAAATGGGTATGTCTAATTCAAAAAAGTGTTAAGCAGAAGACCAAGGGGTGACGCCCACAAAGACAATAAATTTAGCATAGCTGACTAGCCATTGGAAACATATTGACGGGCATGTAAACATCAATTTTAAAAGATAGTAAAATAGCCTTTAATTTACAAACCTAAATGCATTTCTAGAATTCAAGATAAAAACTAGATGAAAGTGAGGAAATGCAGAACAATGGATGAATATAGGGCTCGATTCAATTAATCTGGAAAGGAGGAATGATGAAGACAAGATCAGATCGCCAGGTGGACATTGAAAGTTGTAATCTTTCAATTGTACAAATTGTTTATCTACATTGAGAATATCAAATGAATAAAATGTCCCAAAGTTCCAGCTTATCTTCCTAACATTTCCCAATGCATCATGATGTATTACTGTTCCTGAGTCCTTCTTGAATTGGCTATATAAGGGACTTTCTTTCATTGTAAAAGCATCTTCTTTTTGACAATCTGAACGAAACTCTACTAAAATTGAGAGGCATCATTGAGACTTTGTGCTCAGTCTATTAATCATATTCTGTTGATGAAAACAAGGGAATTTTTTAGACTTTGTGCTGTGATATCTTTTCTGTTTCATTAATTTAATAAGCAAGATTAGTAAATTAGTCAGAAAGGTGTCTTGAAGAATCAACTGTGGAGAGACTTTGTGCCCCCATAGCTGCCTTCAGTGTGTTTTCTTTTTCATTGTTGTGTAAAGGACTTTGAGAAGACTTTGATCTTTCATTGCCCTTCATATATCACTCTTGAGTATTTTAGGTATAGACTTTGTGATGTGTCTTGATTTGCTGGTTCTCATACTCCTAGTTATGCTCTACTTTAATTTCCAAGAGTATTCTTGTGGCTGGCTGAATAGTTTTTCCTGAAAGAAGAGGAGAGTTCTCTATCATTCCCTTGAGTTTTTCCTTTATTTTGTATACATCATCTCTGAAGAAAGAGAGATGGATGTCTGGTCCTACCCTTGAGTATTATTATTTTCTATTTATACATATATATATATAGCATATCCATAAGGAACCTCCCCTTGATGAGAGGAGAGAGAAGTCTCCTTCTGATGTGATAAACTTACACATTAGGATGACTAATCTTCTTACTTTGGCTGATAAGACCTATTTTGTTTACTAGTACGCTGATAGACAAAATATTCAACCAACATAGATCAAGGCTTAGTAAATTAAAAAGAGAGATGGTGGCTAGATGGGGTATCAAGATAATTTTACAAGACATGGGTGAGTAGGTGAGAATTGATAGAGTCGATTAAAGTTTTTTTAATCATATTCCTAAAGTTTTAGTTCATGTTTTTTAAGAAAAGGCTTGAAAAACCATTTCAAGTTCTCGAGTACACAAAATGAAGATTTGTCTACCCGAGAAGATTTTTCATGTGTTCATTAGCATGTGTAGCATAGACATGATAATATAAGCTATTAATGGTAGATAAGGAATGGTTATAGATCAAATTTCAAAGCATTGGTTTTTATAAAGAGGAGCTAAGATTTATGATTGATCATTAAGATTTGATGTTGAGCTAAATCCTCAAAGAACCCTAACCATGACCTGATGTTGAAGATCTTATTCTAAAGAGCTTATAATGGTTTGACATGTCAAATTAAGTGATTAGAGGTTGTATTAAACTCTCCCAGGAATCTCTAAGTGTGATTGGTTTTCTCTGTTGATAGATCATACCCTATAGGAAAGTGCTTGATTTTCAAAGATTTGTTAGAGTAGGTAGAGTTGATCGAGTCAAAATTACTAAGTGGATAAAATCTAAAGTGTGAGAATTATAGTTATTATCCATTACGTTTTATGTACAAGTTACATATCTTGGGTGTGCAAATTAGGTGATCTAAGTTGGCTAGTCACTAACAAACCTAATGATATAGATAGTAAAACAATTAGGTAAAAGTGAGAAGATGACTCTTGGTGTGTTTTCATGTAAGAGTGATAGATTAAAGAGCATGATGATGTTGTTTAGGTATGTTTTACCCAATATCCCACTTTTCCCATAAATAAATTGGGACCCACTTCTTTTATACTATGGTCTTGACTTTTGAGCCCTTTTCTATATGTTTATACAAAATCTGGGAGAAGATTGATTATTACACTTTCATATTTTAGCAAACATGGAAGTGGTATTGTGTTCATAGACTAACTATTTCTATAGGGCTTACTTCTTTTGAGCTTATCTTTATTGAACTTATTACTTTAGACTTTTTGTTGTAGACTTTTCACCATGGGCTTATTTATTTCAGCATATGTGTGTCAGATATTTTGTTCACAATAATTTCCCTAAAACAGTTCCTCGTGCCAATTTCTCCAAAGTAATTGAACTCTATTAGGCTTATTCTTTCAGATTTGTCTTTTTCAAGTTTTTTTGGACATTATTTCGATAGAATTTTATCTTATTGATACATTTTCCCTACAATAATTCTACTAAAATATTTTTTTAGCAAAATATTTCTTTTGAGATTTTTTCCATGGACTTATCTTTTTTGGGGACATTGTTGTAGACATTTTGTTTGAAATGATTCCCCCAATAGAATTGAGTCTATAGGCTCTTTTCCATGGGAATTTTTCTTGATGAAACATACCCACCCTTTGGACTTTTTGGAAATGACCCTTTGAGTTTTTTTTTCAAGGGTACTTTATCCTACAAAGTAAAATCCTATAGATATTTTTTTCTTGAAGTAGACCCTTTAGAATTTTTGTAACTACCCTTCAACATTTTTGTTGTGACCACTTTCACTAATAGAATTTCCCTTCAGCCTTTTTGCATTAATCTCTTACCTTGCTAAATTACAATTTAGGAGTTTTTACTAGACCCTTTTCCTTTGCACTTGACCTTTGGGACTTTTATCCTAAGCCTTTTATCCTTCGACTAATTCCTTCAAACATTTTGTTTGAGATATTTTTCCCTTTGAACCATTCCTTTAGACATTTTATCTGAGACATCCTACCCTTTGACCTTAACCCACCTACCCTTCAACCTTTTTGAAAGTACCCTTTGGCATTTTGAAATTATCCTTTGAGACTTTTGTCTTAGGCTTATTCCCCATTAAAATCTACCCTATGAAGTAGACCTTCATGCATTTTTGCTACAAATTAGATCCTTTAGCTCTTTTGATTGTACCCTTTGGGACTTTTATTTGAGAGATTTTTCCCTATGAGCCAATCATTTGGGAGTTTTGTCCTTGACTAATTATTTCAAAATATTGTGTTTTAGACATTTTATCTGATGAGATTGGTCTTCAAAAAAAATTTGCAAAAATTTTATTTGAAACAATTCCCATGATGGAGTTGTGTCTCAGACATTTTATCTAATGAAAATAATCCTTCAAAATTTCATAATTACCCTTTGGAATTTGTGTCACAAACATTTTGTCTGATGAAAATACTCTTTATAAGTTTGTGTTTTAGACATTTTGTCTAATAAAAATCCCATCAAAATAATTACCCCATCATAAAATGTCAAAATAATGTCTTATTGCCAAGATCAATAGACCAAAAACCCCACAAAATTGCCAAGTGTCACCCCTGTGTCGAGTACCCTATTATACATATATGACAAGTCATTCTAAATTTATGTTTATAGGAGTGAATCCATAGATTATAGGTGTCAAGATTGTTGGATTCAAAGAGGTCAAGCACCAAGATCTATGGTACACATTAACTCACATACTAAGATCCGATGGGGCATAATCAAGAATAATAGAAAAGCATATTAAAATCTCTAAGAGAGTGTTAAGTGGAAACATTATGGGAGCCTAGTACTTAGATAAATCCATAGATCTACCAAATGACATGCTCACATTCCATCATGCATATATATTTGATGGTGTAAGTCCCAGGTGGACTTTTAAGAGATCTAGACTTGGTGAGAGGCATGGGTACCATGTAATGCATAGTCATATTAAGATTAGTCTTAATTAAATAGTGTCAGTAGTTCTAAAAGATTGATATGATGATACTTATCTTTGATGCTTATCTAAGTTCCATTTTGGAGGTGGCTAATCTAAAAGTCAACAAATTGTTATCATAACCTATAAAAGGAGGCATGTATAGTTCTATAAATGACACATGATTTGAAGTCATGAATGCAGTTCGAGCTATAATTGTAAAAATTTCCATTATCTTCGTACACATGCACATGTTGCATAAATTTTTAAAAGGCTAATTTAAATTGATAACTACAATTAGACTCTTATATAGTTTTCAACCATAGTTAGAACTTAGGTTCTAAATATCAAATGTAATGACCTTGCATGAACTTGGAGGATGAGGTGATTCCTTCCCAAAGTCTATATAAATAAGTGTAATCCAACTTTGATTTTTTGTTAGATAATTTTTGAATATAGGAACATCATCATTTTTAATCATTAACAAATGTGTTTATGTATTTTATTTCCAATTTTTGTGTAATTAGTTGTTACTTTCTTTGGTTGTATGTTTCAATAATATTCAATATGCAAAAGCTACGAATGGATTCTTGATTATTTTGATTTATGTACTTATTTGTAGATGTACAATAGCTATTAAAATATTGGTAAATATATTGGTTAAGATAGTCAAGTTCAAATTGATTCATAATTTTGATTGTGTATGAGTGATTTCTTGTATTTAGTTTTATATATGTATACAACATCTACCTTAGATACTTCACTAGATCAAGCCATAATCTCTTGATTAAGGGTGTGCAATAGCTTCTCTAAAAAGAGAATCCTTTGTCTAAGTCCTATGAATTTCTTACATGTTTATCTCCTTGAAATTCTTATCTATGTTTGAATATGTGTGTGTAATTATTTCTATAAATAGGCATAGGTTTTGAGAGCACTTATCCTTTTAGAAACTAGCTAGGGAAGTGATTCTTGAAAACTAGAAGCCTTCTTTTCTGCCTTACCCTTCCCTCCTTTTTGAGTTTATTTTGAGACCTACACACTTTAGATTATCAAATATCCACCCATCTAACTCACAAATAGACTCACTACCCTTATTAGGAACCACACCTCCATATAAAATCCTTTTCAATAACTTGTATGCCCAAACCACAATTCCATCAATAGGTTGTAATAGAATGCACACCTATAGTTCATGCCCTGGAGTGGATTTTACCTCCATTGAAATACTAAAATGTTAGAGGCTACCTTGTTAAGGTTGTGGAGTGCATAAAACACACATAAATTAGGAATTGAATTATCTATCCATGTTTTTCATAAGCTTGGAATTCAACGTAAGTGGTTAGGAACATTGAAGCCAAAATGGCTTATTTAGCTAAGTGGAGCTTGTGAGAGAGAAGTCAATAGATAGGTCTGCAAGACCAATAGTTTCTATTATTACTTAAAATAATTTTGATGGAGTTGATCAAAGAATGTTATAATATATTTTTCATTCATTTAAATCCATTTAATCCATTCAATCAATTATCAAAAGTTCATGTTTTATTGTCCATGTTTTGAAGACAGTTCATAGTTCTAAATGAGCATCTTGCAGAGATGAGTTTGAGCCTATATACCCTAAGTTGAAGAATATGATGAAGTTTGAGATGACCCTGAGGTCATGATGATTTTTAATATTTTATTTTTTTCCATTTATTTTCGTCAAAAGGATGTTTATGCTTCTTTTTTTCAAAATAGATTCTATGTGTATGTACAAGCCTATTGTGAGTAGTGTTTTGAGAAGGGTTCAAATGGTGGTTGGACATAAAATGTGTTATGAAACTAAATTGAAGTTGGATAATGTTTTTTAGTGTCACATGATGTTTTCATTCTATGTGAGGTGTTTGTATATGCTTCAATAAATATCAAAGGATAATGTGTTGTTAAGAAGGCCTATTAGGTATCATTAAGACCTAAAAGAGGAGTAAGGGATAATTGAGCTATGGCCAAACTAATGTGTGATTAAATTCATGATTTAAGAATGTTATTTTAATATTATAAAATTTATTACATGGTTGACCTAATAGTTTTGAAGTGTGTGTCTGACTAATAAGGATATGTTCAAGTGACTTGTATAATTACTAAGCAGTTTAAGCCTATTTATGTGTACTTGGAGAGAGCAGAGAACAAGTGAATGATATAAAAAATTGGTGAGTATAAGGAGGTAATTTATACCATAAGATAAGTGTCATGAATATCTACAAAGGTTTTGAAAATGAGGATTAAGATTAGATGACCTAATCAAGCCATGGAGAGGGTTGTTTGAGCAAAGAAGGCTAGAGGCCAGTTTGAGAGGGATAAAAGTAAGTGAAGAGATGAGGAAGAAGGTCATAATATATTATATGATAAATAAGGTTTTTTAAAGGTGATCAATTTTTTTAAGTGGTTGAGTTAGTTTTAAGTCATTTGGGGGGTTGGTACCTCCTTGAAAGTGGGAGCTTGTAAAGCCTAATTGAATTGATGTTCAGTTAGTTGGGATTGGTGATCCATGTGAAGTTGGTACTTCACTAAAGATTGGTTTTTATATTATATTACTTTAGTAAATTTTTATCATTAGTTTTTTTCTTCCCTTTAAGGGTTTCCCATGTAGATATTTTGTTCATGTGTTTCATGCTTTTATGATTTATTGTTCATGTTTGCTAAGATGTACATGGTTTTTAGAATGGTACATGTATGTTTAAGTTGAATTGAATAGAATTTTATGAATACTGATTCACCCACATCTTAGTAATTTTACTTCCAATAATTGGTATCAAATCATGGTCCTTTTAAGAAGGTCTACAAACCTAAAATAGATTCTAAGAAGCAAAGATGACTAGTCAATAAGCTCAAGGTGGTTTCTCTACTAGTAAGGATCCATTGCATCTTACCTATTAAGTATTGATGAAGTTGTCAATATCATTAGAGGATTGGGAGAAGAATTAAAAGAGTCTAATTTTGTCTAAAAGGTGTTGAGATCACTAACACCTAAGTTTGAATCTAAGGTGTTTGTAGTGTAAGAGATGTAAGATTTGGAAAAGCTAGAGATGGATGGGCTTCATGGCATCTTGGCTACCTATGAGATGAGAACAAATGAAGGAAGACCTACCAAGAAGGAAGAAAATTTCAAATTTGAAAATAATTCAAATGCCAATAAGGACAAGTATGAGGTATTTTCAGATATTGATGATGATGAACTCATAGTTGTGTTTGATTGTAAGTTGAGGTTTGGCTTAATTAAGTATAAGGGTAAGTTACCCATCAAAGGTTTCAGTTGTGGCAAGATTAGTCACTTTACATATAAGTGTCATAACAAGGATAAATTTGAGAATAATTAATAACATGATGAACATAATGTAAATGACATAAAAGTCTATAAGTTTGACAATAACAAGAGAGATTTCAAGAACTAAGGAAAGGGTCATTTAAAAATAATAAGAGTTCATATACCAAAGAATATAACTCATATGATGTAAGTGATTTGTGCACATCTGATTGTTATAACCACTACCACTGAGAGGGGGGGGGGGTGAATCGATGTCCTAAAACAGTCCTTTCTTTATACTTAACATGATTAACCTTTTAAACTAGTATAGAAATCAAGTAATGCATAGAGAAGTAATAACATAAACATGAAGTAAGATATCAACACATGAGTTCAAGATATATGTGAGAAAAACTCATGGTTGATAAAAAACATTAAAAAACCACTTTTAACACTTTCCTAAAAGTAATGATTCAATATTTAGTGAGGCACTAACCCCATAAGGAGCACCAACCCCTCACTAGTTAAGTACCAACTCAACTAGGCCTTTAAAAAAATCTAGATTTTAAGGAGGAACCCACCCCATCATTGACTTAGTACCAAATCAAATAATTAAATGAAACTTATACAAACACCAAACTAAAAGGAATCTCCCACTCCTTCTTGACTAAGCACAAACTTAGCCAAGATAAAATTGATCACTTTCATAACACCTTGTTATTCATTCAATAGATAATGACCTCTTCTTTAGCTCTCTATCTGATCTATCCACTATAATACATCATGAACAAATGTCTAATCCAAATCTTATGGTCTCTCCATCAAAACAAGTTCACTCCTTCAACACTCTCAGACTACCTCTTCAAACAAGTAAATTTTCCCTTCTTTTACCTCACTCAAATAACCCTCATATGGCTTGATTAAGTCATATAAACTTGCTCATCATACTAAAAATTTATTATGGTTGTTTATGAATAATCCTTTAATACCCTCTAAAGGTCTACATTACTACTTCTACTCATCAAGGTGCTCTTTTAATCACTTGGACTTTTATTTCTTTTACTTTCAAAAATAGGCCTAACATGCCTTATACTTATACCAATCACTAGATAACTCACACTCTTAGTCAACAAAGACACTTAATTCATTAGGGTTAGAATAAAACCATGTCTTAATACATGTCACATAATAAAAAATCATTTAAGTATCACCATAAGGTCATCCAAACTCATTTAGACCTCAATATTCTTTTAGGCCTACATAGAGACCTAAATGCATTAGGTTTATCTTCTCCATGGAACAACTTGAACCACTATGGCATATATGGACCTCACCATAATCCTAAAAAATTTAAATCACTTATATGATAATCTCAAACAACCTCCTATATTCTCAATAAGTCACACATCCTTCTCTCACCTCATGAAAGCTCCATTAGGCCTTAAATACCTATTAGGCCTAATTACACCAAAAACATTATTTACAAAGATGAAGCTCAAAAAATATATATATAAAATTTAAATTAATAATCCATATATTTATGGAAACTTCATGACCTTAGGGTAATCATGAAACTCATTATAATCCATCACTCAGGCTCCAAAGACTCATAAAGACCTCTATAAAAAGATCACTATGTTCTCTTAAAAAGCTCCAAAACACAGTCAATAACCTTTGACCATAAACATTGGTATAGGCACTTTAAAAAATTACAAATTCATGTATAATATCCCATGGACACCTATAATATATCATCACATTCTTTATACACTTCCAAACTAGTCAATATGACATAAAAACATCATTCTCACTAACACATAGAAAATTCCCTATAGCTCCAAAAACATTGTCATGAAGAAAATTGTATTTATATATTATAAGGACACTAATAAGACATATAATGTAAATTAATAGTTAATTTTTTACCTATATAACATCCTTTAATAGACATATCACAAGTTCAGTGTCAACTATTGGTCTTATAGACCAATTTGTTAAGCTTCTTTCTCACAGTTCTTACACAACTAGACAAGCCATTTTAGATTCGATATTATAACCTCTTAAAGTGACTCTAAAAATTCAATAAATAATTTATATGCCATATAAATCTCAAATAACATGAATTGGATACATTTAATCCTATCATAGAGTCTCAAACTCTTCACTTCATCTTGCATACACAAAATTGTTATTCTGCCTTGAGAACCATTCATGGTTAACTTGCATTCAAATACCTATATAGATACAATAAATAAGTCTTAATGAGTTATTATGATCCTTATATATATTTAAAACATATCCAAACACAAATATATAGAAGTCTAATGTCAAATATTGAATATATAAACAAAACTCTGAACCTTACGCCTTCACTTTCTCATCTTCACTAAAGAGGACATCTTGTGAAAAACATTTACAAAATTTTCAAGGACCTAAAATAAATATTAAAAAAATTAAAATTTATTATGGTTATTTAAAAACAACCACATGTAAATATATCCATTCCTAATCCACTTCAACTCATCCCTAATCTCATACTCACTTTTTCTTGGTTTTTTTCACTGTTTTCACTATTAGGTTTTTTAACAATAGGTCAACTTCCATGACTAGTTTATAATTTTTAAGGTCTATAACTTGTTCATAAACCACCATGAACATGAATTACAAGTCACAATATTAAACCTCCATCCATTGTGTAACTTTGACTTAGTCAACCATGCCTGTTATATAGAATTTGTGAGAAATAAGGGATTTTATATAGCTTCCACTCACTGATCTAAGATAAAAATGTAACCTAAAGTTAAATACGAGAGAAATTATCATTATAAAATAATAAAAATAGGTCAAACAAACCATTTTTATCCATTTCCAACAAGATATTTCATATTAGGTCACTATGAGGGTTTTAGACTGGTTTCCATTCTTAACATTTGTTCATACAACTCCACCCCTAAAACCAACTCCTAATGCTTAGAAAACAACTCATAATACACAAACACATTAAAACAATGAATTTTTTTAACAATATCTCCCTTTTTCATTGATGGAAAACCACAAATGAACTAATCCTTCTCAAACTACACAATTTCATCAAGAACTTTTCTCCCATAGGAACTTTGACCATCAAGAACTTTCTCCCCCTTTGACAGTGATGATAAAGGGTCATATACACTCTCACAAGGTCATACAAAAATAGTCCACTAATATTTGGACCTGACCACTCATAGAACTAATAAGATCCCCCTTTGTCCATACATAATTCTCTTCAAGCTTCTCAATCCATCATTGATTAGATCACTTCATAAAATTTTCACGGAAACACATGGTCAAAATAGGTCTTATTAATAAAAATAAAAAAATTATATTTTCCTTAGGGCTCTTAACATATTCATATCATTTAAAATATGAAAAAAGTCCCTTTATGACCTTATGAGGTCATCTTGACATTAGCATATCACTTCAACTCATGACACAACCTCTAGAGAAATACCACTTCAATATTATTCAAGATTACTAAAAAATTGTCATGATATAGGAATGATCATGTTCAAAACTTTATTTCTCATCTTTAGGGCACAAATAAATTGTAATATCATTATTATAACCAAATCTAGACCATGAATTACATGATCAACACTTTCTACCTTTAAAGGAATTATTCTTATAGACCAATCTTCAACTCTCACATCACTTGTTCTATCTTTTCTACTTAGACATTACTTTACACTCAAAAAAGAATTTAAAATATGATAAATTATATAGGAAACATTGAAAAAAATCCATATAACACTCCACTGATCTCTTATAGTTAAAATAAGATTCATTTGCATTATGATTATTCACATTAGGTTTTATAGACATTAAGAAGCCTTGAAACCTTCATACACCTATTCATCATGTATTTGAGCTAGTTATTAACAACTAAGATAAATATAACAATTTAAAAGCACTAACAGGAGATTTAAGACCTTAAAAACACATCCAATAACTTTGATCATCCGTCTAAAGTGACCAAAATCTACACACCACTCATCAAATCACTCTATGTCTGCCAATAACACAAACCTTAAGCATAGTCCTCTTTTATTGAGATTTTCTTACATAAAGGCATAAGAAATTCCTCAATGCATGGAATAATAATTCAATGAGGTAAAAACAACATCCAACACTCAAAACACAAATTAAAGACCAATATAGTGGTTTTGATTCCACTTTAGCTAACCTAGGTTCTCTAAGGAAAAATATAGCCAATAAAATCTAATTTTTAACCATAATAAATGAACTTATACAAACATCCAAGTATCTAATCACTCTGAGGATAATCTACATGACGTATATTCCATCTTTGATTTTTACACCAACATGTTTTGACCTCTTCCATGGATTCTACAAGCAAAAGAATGCTCTTAGGTCCCAAAAACTCATGCATGGCCATTTGAATTCAAACCCCAATGGTTATATTTTGAATTCCCAATGAATATTTCCTAAATCATAAATTTGACTAAATCTAGCATGTCATTGCACATAAAACCAACTTTAGAAGGTCATAACTTGAGCTAGATAATACATCAAGATACCAAACTTGTAGGGAAGGATCTTGGTACTATACAAAACACCTTCATGAAACCCTTTGACTAGAGTTTAATTTATAGGTACATATAATAAGTGCATAAAAAACTTGTCTATTCATACCTATAAGATGTTCAATGATGGTCTAGTTTATCTTAAGCTATAATGGCACTTTTTATCTCTACAAAGGATTATGAAAAAAATTAGAACCTCATAAATGCATCTAGAGAACCCCCAAAACATCCTCTATCACCTCAAATACTTGAAAACACTCTTTTCACCTAAAGATAGAAAAATAAGATTTATAAAACATCTCAAACATGCTCCCTTATCACCATACACACCTTGGTTCACTTGAATTTGAAAAATCTAAAAAAAAAATTGAACCATCATCCATACTAAGATAAACCTTGTTGGCCACCTTGGAAATCCTATGATGAGATTACAAATACTTTCAAACTAATTTAACCTATCTTCCCCTTGTTTCATCATGCAGTCTTCTATGAAAACTTTAACCATGACCTAAATCATGAAAATAACTAGACTGATTAGTTATTTTAAAATTATTTTTTTCTATACTAAGACTGATGCAAACCCTTTCTTGTCATGCAACATCTACCAAGACTCAACAAGCATCCACAAAGCATTCTTCTTCCACAAGCTAATAAACATATTAATCTTGCAACTCACCTTCACAAGTTTAGTCATTTTATGCTTATAAGATCACCTTCAAAATTTCAATCATTATTTAAAGGACCTTATTTGATAGCAATTATTGGAAGCACTACCACTATGAAGGGGGTGAATCAATGTCATCAAACAATCCTTTCTTTCCACTTAACATGATTTACTTTTCAAACTAGTATAGATATCAAGCAATACATAGTAAAGAAATTACATATACATGAAGCAAGATATCAACACATGAACACAATATATATGTGGAAAACCCTAATTTGGGATAAAAACCATTAAAATACCACTTATACTACTATTTTTATAATAAATTAATCAATATTTAGTGAGGCACCAACCCCTCACTAGTTAAGTACCAACTCAACTAGGCCTTTAACAAGATCCAAATTTCAAGGAGGTGCCTAATCCATAAGTGAATTATCACCAAATTAGATACTTAAAGGACACTTTTTCAAGCACCGAACTACAAGGCAGCTCTCACTCCCTCTTGACTAAGTACCAACTCAGCTAAGATAAACTTGATCACCTTCACAGTAGCTTGTTGCTCAATCAATAGATGGTGACCTCTTCTTCAGATCTCTATCTGATCTATCCACCATCATACATTAGGAAAAAATATTTGATGAAACTTTTATGTTATATCAATAAACACAAGATCAATCCTTTAACACTCTCAAACTATCTCTTTAAACAAGTAAATATAGCCTTCTTTTACTTCATTCAAACAACCCTCATATGGCTTGATTAGGTCATATGACCTAGATCATCATAGTCATGAATTATGATGGATGTTCATGATTGATAATTTACTCAAATATAAATTTCTACATGACCTCCTCCTCCTTATGGTGATATTTATTTCTTGCACTTTTATTCCTTTTTCTTGTATAAACAGGCTAATTATGCCTTATATTTATACCAATCACTAGATCACTCACATTCTTGGTCACCCCAAAAACTTAATTAATTATTTTAAGACCAAAAACATGTCTTAAGACACATTATACACAATAATAAATCATATAAGTATCACCATTAGGTCATCCAAACTCATTTTGACCTCAATCTTCTTTTAGGCTTACTTAGAGACCTAATTGCATTAGGTCTATCTTCTCTGCAGAACAACTTTAACCAATATAGACCAGATGGCCCTTAAAAAAGTCATAAAAGTTTTCAATAACTTATATGAAAATATAAAATAACCTCCTCTATGATCAATAAGTCACACATCCTTCACTCACCTCATGAAAGCTCCATTAGGCCTAATTACCCTATAAACACTATCTACAAAGATGAATCTCAAAAAACCTATAGAAACACTTTAAAGGAACAATACACATATGGATGTAAAATTAATTAACTTAGGGTAATAATAAATATAACTATACTCCATCACTCATTCTCCAAAGAATCATAAACACATCTTTAAAAAGATCACTTTGTTCTTCCATAAAGCTCCAAACATAGTCAAGAAAATTTGACTATCACATCTATACAGACACTTTCTAAAATTAAAAATGCATTTATAATATCACATGTCATCTTTAATAAATCACCTCATTATTTTTATACTTTAAAACTGGTCAAGATGACACAGGAACATCATTCCCCCACACAAAAAACTGCCTATAGATCCAAAAACACAGTCATGAAAAACAGTGTATTTAGCTCCTATAAGGACACTTAAAATACATATCATGAAAATTAATAGTTATTTTATGACATATATATCATCATTATATTTATATATATATATATATATATATATATATATATATGTATATATGTATATATATATATATATATATATATATATGTATATATGTATATATATGTATATATGTATATATATGTATATATGTATATATATATGTATATATGTATATATATATATGTATATATGTATATGTATATATATAATATATATATATACATATACATATACATATATATATACATACACATACATACATATATATATATATATATATATATATATATATATATCATAAGTTCTAGTGTCAACTATTGGTCTTGTATACCAATTTGTTAAGCTTCTCTCTCACAGTTCTTATGCAACCAAACAAGCCATTTTGGCTTCCATATTACAACCTCTTAAATTTAATCTTAACCTTTCATACATCATGTATATGCCATATTAATATTAAAAAAGTATATCATGTGAATTGGATACATTGAATCCTGTCATAGAGTTCAAAATCTTCACTTCATCTTGCATACCTAGAACTATCATTTTGTCTTGAGAACTAGTCATGGTGAACTTTTATTCTAATACCTATATAGATATAATAAATAAGTATTGATGCATGGTTATTATCCTTAGATATATTTATAACATATACAAAAATAAATAAATGTGTGTGTGTGTGTGTGTGTGTGTGTGTGTGTGTGTGTGTGTGTGTGGAAAATATGGAATATATAGACCAAACTCTAAACCTTACACTTTCACTATCTCATCTTCACTAAACAAGACATCTTATGAATAATATTTGAAACATTTTCAATGACCTACAAGAAATCTAACCAAAATTAACATGTTTTGTGGGTATTGAACAAAAATATCATGCAAATTTATCCATTCTTAATCAATTGTAACTCATCCCTAATCTCATACTCATTTCTACCTAGTTTTTCAATGTCTTCACTATTAGTATTTTTAGTGAGAGGTCAACTTCCATGACCGGCTTAGCATTTTAAGGTCTAAAACTTGCTCAAAAATCACCATGAACATGAATTAAAAGTCATAATGTTTAATTTCCAACCATTATTTATCTTTGACTTATTCAAACCTACCTATATCTTCCACTCACTCATCTAATAGACCAATGCCACTTGGAAGTACTTAAGAGATTCATCTACATGATCCAATCATAAAGCTAGGTTAAACAAACCATTATGAGATATTTACAGCAAGATCTTTCATATCAGGTCACTATGATGGTTTTATGAGGGTTTTAGACTGATTTCTATTCTTAACATTTGTTCATAAAACTCTTCCCCTAAAAACAACTCATAATGCTTGGAAAAAATTCTTAGGACCCTTTTCCATCTCTCGCTAAGAGCTTAACTTACCATGAAATAGTCACACATGCCTGCAAGCATGAGAAAGTCCTTATATGGTCTTCATATCTTTATTCATTACACAAAAGAGACCTCAAGACCTAAAAATTTATGATAAATATTGAAAAAAACTATCAAACCTATGGAAACACTCACATGATATCACAAGCCTCCAAACTTGATCATGATTCCTCATCATGCCACTTAGGGTCTTAAAACAAGGTCTATGAGAAGACCACTAAAGAATAAAATACCCCTTTAGCTAATTCTATGAGTTGTGTCTAAATTAAAACCTTTCTCACATGTTCAAACACTTTATTGAATAAATTCAATCTCTTACACATCCATATCACCATTATCATGCCTCTACAAACCATACCCATGCTTAATAACAGATCCATCTCATAGCCCTACTAGGCAACATACTACTTTGAGATATTCAAGACATATTATATAGCTCACTTCCAAACATTTGAGATAGGATCCACAACATCTCCCATAATTATCATTTAACCATGTCTCCTTATACCATATAGGTCACTACCCAAGATTAAACAACCTTCTTAAAAACATAAGACCTCACACTTCCTTTGACATCAATGAACTTAGCTATATGACATCAAACACAACTCTCATTTTACTGATCTTTCCTAATATCAATGATATTCCACAAACACATGACATCAATGACAACTTTCAACACTGATAGTGATAATGGTAGTAATGAACCTAAACAAGACAACAATGAAACCTTGTTCATGGCCATATAATTAGGTAATGAGGGTTGCTCAATTGGGAAAGGCCTTATGGTTGATGTAGAATCAGATGAAGAAGTATATTATGATATTGAATAAGGAGAATTTTAAGTGAATCTTGAGGTAGATCTAGTAAGTTCCCTAGAGGAGTTGAAGTTTTAAAGAAGAAAGAATCATAAACTAAGGTCATTAGTCAAGGATTATGAGAAGAATATTGGATTATTTGAGGAAAGGTTGATAAACACTTCTAATGAGTATGATGAGTTCATCAATCAAGTTTAGTAATAGATGGAGGTAGTCAATGCAATCCTAAAGGATAAAGAGGAAGACTGCATCAGATAAGCAACTAAAATAGAATCTCTGAAAGTTGAGTTGGATCAAGCATCTATAAATGTAAAGATCTTTGTGAAATTTGAAAAGAGCACTGAGGCTTTAGATGATATCTTGAGCAGCCAAAAATTTTTAAGTGACAAGATAGGTCTTGATTTCAAAGAAGACCAAAAGGAAACACCTTGATTCAATAAGAATATTGTTGAAGACAAGAAGGTCAACATGAAAAAGACCTATCAGATAACCTAATGCTATAAGGTATGTTATTTATTTCAATGGTTATTATTTTTTATGTGTTAAATTTGGTCATAGATTAAGATAAAATAGAAAACCCTCTAAGAATGAGTACTCATGGAACTATGGAAGGAGTCACAATTCACACTAGTCAAATGGTATGTATAAGGTGGTCTATTATAGTTTTCATAATATAGGGCATATTGTAAGATATGTCCTAATAGATTTAAAAGGTCATAATGTCAAAATAGAAGATTAGGGATCTTATAGTAAAAGAAAAAAGGCAAATGAATGTATGGAAACCAAATGTAGTAAAGATAAATCATGATTATTATACAAGCTCACATTGATTGCCTATTGAGATATGACATGCCTTAGATGTGAAATCAAGTCAAGAATGTCTATTATCATCTCACATTGATAATCAAATGGTTGATGATGAGATCAATCCTATAGTTCCAATCAAGCCCAAAAGGATGTTGAATAATGTTCAATCTTGTGAAATTATGGAGATCTAGGAATCTCATGAATTCATGATGTTTTAGTGCCCTATGAAAAGAGGTGGCTCTATTAAGATTCATGGAGACATTCTTCTATCAATATAAGTATGAGTTTTTACTCAAAGAAGGTTTATTTTTGATAAAATTCTAGGTTGTCTATGTTTTAAACAAGGAGATGAAGATGGAGGTTATCCATTCATGTGATGGTAGCTCTGAGATCAGGTTTGATCAATTAGTATATGAGAGGTAAGATTATTGTATATGTTTGTGTGATTATTTGAGATTAATTTGTGAAGACAAAGGGGGAATACCTAATTCTATAGTTGGTGTCAATAATAGGATTACCTTGTATGTGGTCAAGATTTTGATCTTCTGTAGTCATATCAAGGGAGGTAAGTGATCTAAGTTTCTAGTTATTTGAAAAAATGTATGCTTGATCTAAAGGGGATCTTGGTAACTCTAATTTATTTATCAAGATTTTTTTTTTATATATATGCATGGAGTTAAGGAGAGATTGTGTCTAAGATGATCCATAGACTTGGTTTTTTGAGCTTTTGATGTATCATCTAGGAGACTAAGCTGATTGAGAGATGTTTGTAAGAATGGTTTTCATAGGTAGTTGGCATAGTTTCTAAAGACTATGTGTCATCTAGTGTATTTGAGAGATAATATTATCTCAAAGGGAGAAAGTATGATTTCAGTAGTTTCAGGTGACCTTTGATGTCTATGGTTAACAAAATTAAGGTAGATTCTTGGTTTGAGGGGGAGCTATTTAGGTTGTTAACTAATCTTGATCTGTGTTGAAGTGGTCTTATTATCTGAGTTCATTTTGAAATAGATGATAATTGTGTAATATTTTTATCATTAATGTCAAAGGTGGAGAAATATCAAGAAAGATCATAAAGTGTGATAAATGGCAAGACCCAAATCTAGGAGATGATTGTCATAGAGTTTTGAGTGTTTTTTACATTAATGTCAAAGTGGGAGATTGTTGAGCTTTGTCATTGACTGTTTAGATCTTGTAATAGGTGTTATCATTGATTTCAATATAATATAATCAATGTTAAAGTATTATGTCATTGATGTCTAAATGCATCTGGTAAAAATTCATGGACTGTGAAGCTTGCATGCTTGATATGAAGATTCAACATAGAACATAGTTAGCTATGAAAATCTTTAGTCAAGATCTAAAGATCTACTAGGTAGTTTTGAAGATGTTCCACTAAAGCTCCAAAGATATGTGTATGTAAATCTAAATAATACTTGATAGTTTCTGATCATGATATAGGTTGTTTGGGTTTATACATAAGGTGATGAGGGCCTTGAAAATGATTAGAAGGTCTACTTTAAAGACCTATATGTAGCTCTAAAGATGCTTCTAGTGATCTATAAATAACTATGAAGATGCTCCATTATAGCTATGAATATGTGTTGTTGAAGTTTTAAAGAAGAGTAATTGTATAGGTTTGATTGATCATACATAAGAGGCATTGAAACACTCAAGAGATTTTTAAGGTGAAGTCTATAGGGGTAATTACTTCAGTCCAAGTCTAATACTATACTAGTTCTAGATCCTGCTTGGCTTAATAAGGCATCAAGAGCTATTGAAAATACATATGAAGAATGTCTAATAGTTAAGCATGATATGAGATTTCATGGCATATATGTGAAGTGCTGAGAGCTTGGACAATGGTTAGAAACTCAGCTTCAAGATCTAATGTGACTTGTAGGTCAAGGCTTAGAAATCAAAGAAAGAGATGGTGTCTGTATGGGGTATCAAGATCAATTTCCAAGACATGGGTGAGTAGGTTAGCATTGACAAATGTGATTCAAATTATTTTAATCATGTGCATAATGTTTCAAGTCATGTTTGTAAGAAAAGGATTTAAAAAGTATTTCAAAGTCTCTCGAGTGCACAAAATGAAGAGTTGTTTATGCAAGAAGGTTTTTCAAGTGATCTTTGGAACATGAAACATATTAATGAGAATATAAGTTTTTCATTTTAGAAAAAGAAGGGTTATATCTCAAAGTTACAAAATTTGGTTTCTATAGATAGGAGCTAAGCTTTATGAATGATCATTATGACTAAAAGTTTGTCTAAACCCTTAAAAAACCCTAAAAATCATTCTAAATAGGTTATAATGATTTGATATGCCTAATTAATTGATTATAATTTTTATTAAACACTCATAAGAATCTATAGGTGTGATTGTTTTTTCTAGTGAGTGAGCAAACACTATAAAAAGTGCTTGTTTTTTGGATATATACTATAGTAGGCAGAGTTAACCATGTCAAAGTTATTAAGTGAATGACATTAAAAGTGTAAAACTTTTAGTTTTTATCCATAAATGTTTCTATATAATTTATATATCTTAGGTTTTCAAAGTTGGTGATCTAATTTGGCCATTCACTAACAGACCTAATGATAAAAATAATACAAAAATTAGGTAGAAGTGAGAAGATGACACCTGATGTGTTTTCACGTAAGAGTGATAGATTGAAGATAATGATGATGTTTTTTTGGAATTTAATGATCTATCCATTATTTATAGATTCTTGGAAGTTAGTGTGATATGTTGGAACATTTAATCCAAAATGGCTTATCTGGTTGAGTGGAGTTTGAGAGAGAGAAGGTTAATAGATTGGTCTCAAGACCAATAGTTTCTATTAGTAATTAGAATCCTTTTGATGAATATTTCTATAAGGATGTTATAAGATAATGTTCATGCATTTAAATCCATTAAATCCATTTAATCAAGTATTAGAAGTTCATTTTTCTTTGATTATGTTTTGAAGATAGTTGGTAGTTTTAAATGAGCATCTTGAAGAGACATGTTTGAGCATAGATACCCTAAGTTGAGTTTGAGATGACACTGAGGTCATTAAGTTTCTGAATATGTGATTTTTCCCCATGTTTATTTAAAAAAAGTGTGTTTATGCTTCAGTTGTTCAAAATATATTCTCTGTGTATGTATAGGCTTATTGTGAACATTCATTTGAGAAGGGGTTCAAATGTTGGTTAGACATAAAAGGTGTTATGATCCTAAATTAAAGTTTGATAAGGTCTATTTGAGTGTCACATGATGTTTTTATACTATGTAAGGTGTTTGTATATGCTTCAATAAAGTTTGAAGGGTAACGTGTTGTTAAGAAGGCCTATTAGGTCTTCATAAGACCTAAATGAGGAGTAAGGGATAATTGAGATATGGATGACCTAATGTGAGATTCAATTAATGATTTAAGAATATTATTTTAATATTTTAAGATTTATTACAAGTCTGACCTAAGATTTTTTAAGTGTGTGGCTGACTAAGAAGGTTATGATCAAGTGACTTGTATAAATACGAGGTAGTTTAGGCCTATTTATGTGTGCTTAGAGAGAGTAGAAAACAAGTGAATGATATAGAAAATTGGTGAGTAGAATGAGGTAATAAAAACCATTAGAGAAGTGTTATGAATATATATATATATAGAGTTTATAAATATGATTATTAAGGTCAAATGACCTAATCAAGACATGAAAATAGCTAATTGAGTAAAGAAGGCTAGAGGCTAGTTTGAAAGGGATATAAGTAAGCAAAGAGATGAGGAAGAAGATCACCATATATTGTATGAGTAAGAAGGGTTTTTGAAGGTGATCAAGTGTTTTAGGTGGTTGAGTTAGTGTTGAGTCATCTAGGGGTTAGTTCCTATTGGCCAAATTTTGGCCCACCTGCCAAGCTTTTGCCTGAATGGATGAGATGAAAAAAGTTTTGGATGGAATGAGTGGTCCAAACATCACATGTAGCAAGATTTTGAAACACTTTAAGTCAACTTCAACTATAGTTTTTCAAATTTTGATAAAGCATGTTTTCATGGTGATCAATGTAGTTAAGATCATATAATAAGTTCACATAGGCCTCAAAGACTCATCAGAGCTTTGAAGGATCAAGCAAAAATTTAATCTCAAGCATAGAAGAGCTAGACCATCATC
Source organism: Torreya grandis (assembly GCA_037957365.1). Classification (NCBI taxonomy): domain Eukaryota; kingdom Viridiplantae; phylum Streptophyta; class Pinopsida; order Cupressales; family Taxaceae; genus Torreya; species Torreya grandis. The sequence goes on from JARHVA010005162.1 coordinate 837,776, forward strand.
GCACATCATAGAGAAATGAATAGAATAGTTTTATTGTGAATTTTATAAGTATGATCAAGAAGTCTCTCAAGACCAAAGGAATACATGGACATGAGGATATTCATGCCTTAAACATTCTCTACAAATTTCATGACTTGATGAGTTGTTTATCTCAAGTTATAAGCCTTTAAAGTTAGAATTGTAGAGTGAAACATGCATACATACATCAAGTTTAAGCCTCATAAAATATTCATTTGATTTCAAATGTTCCAAGGATGAATGCATAGATGATAAGTGTTAAGATCATAAAATCTCAAATCATATCCAATGGTGCATAGTGACTAACAAGGATAATGGTTCCAAATAGATCAATGGTACACATTTAATCATACTAAAGTAGATCAACAATAAATGGGAGTCAACAAGTTAGTAGATCCTAGGAGTTAGTGAGAAGCTATCAAGTGTCATAAGTGTACTAAACTAGTAGAAGATCAATAATATGCATTCAAGCCATGTAGAAGTAGATCAATGGTGTGTGTAAGGTCAAAGAGTTAATGTTATTGAGGATGAACGTGAGGCTACCATGTGGTACAAGTGTGGAACCAACCATAATTGATAGCATGATCCTGAGGATGAATGAAGAGATGACATGTGTCATAATATCAAAGACCTAGATCAAGATTTCTGGTCAAAATTAAAGGTTGAAATTATGAGACTTTAACTAGAGGTTGAAATACAGCTTAAAGTTGAATTGGAGTAGAGTTTTATGGATTAAATGTTACCATTAGAGCTCAATGAAACACTATCAAGTAGAAAAAAATATATTAAATATGGTTATGATGAATTTTTATCACAATTAGAGCTTGGTCAAACACCATAAAGAAGATAAACATATAGTCAAGATGGTTATGATGAAGTTTTGTCATAGTTAAATCATAGTCTCAACCTCTATTTTTGAAGATTTAAAACTTACAGAGCCCATCATTTAGGGATGTAGAATTGTATCATGATTGTAATCATTGATCTTTAAATAAGGTTTGTGTAGATGATTTTTTGACTTCTTTAGGGTTCAGAGGTAGAATATACCTAATATAGTTTTAAAAATGAAGCTATGTAATATGTGGATCTTCATTAATATAATGACTATACAAAAACCAATAATTTGGATTGGTTTTCAATCTATAGTAAAGATCTATATCTAGGTTGGAGTAGATTTAGACATAAATTAGATATGGTGGTGTGTCTCATCCTTTGACATAGTCATAGCTCTGATAAAAAGATGCTCAAAGTAGACATGGTGATGGATCTATTAGAATTATAGATATGAGGATTTTATTCTCATAAATAGTGAAAATCAAGTGGAAGGTGGTGTAGTATTTCAAGGAGTAGTTTTGGGTATTAGAGAGTATAGTGGACAATTTAATCTAGTGTTATGCCTAATCCTAGTCCATGAAACACTTATACACTAAGCTAGATTGTGAGGTTGTGTGAGCTAACATTGTATTTTATATATCTAGTGTGGGTTCAATTTTATAGGAGTCTCCTAGTTTTATTTTATACATCACCTAGTTATCCTTATTAGGATCCCTCTTCCCCTTTCTAACCCCTTTTCTAGTAGTAGCATTAGTTGAGGTGATCCATCAAGAGGAATTCAGCCTTCTTTAGAGGTTCAACCCCATCATAGGTTATCCATAGCCTGCATTTGTTCCAATATTATGGATTAGTCAGAGGGAGCCTAAATAACTCTCTAAAATGGTGCAAGTTAATGCCATAACAATTTTTGGCATGCCCTATGGGACTTACTACATTGTTCACTTGTGAAGAGTTTTGGTGTTCTCTTCATCTAATTAGTCTTTGGAGGCATGTGTGAAATCATCAATGGAGACTTTGAGTATCTATCATCTTGTCTAAATAGCCTAAATGAGTTCCTAATAATCATAATTTAGTATGTACAATCAACCATCTTTTGATCAATATGATTTTTCTCTACTTTAACATCACACTTATCAGTTAAATAATGTTTATGTTCCCCCCAAGTGGCCCTCAAATAACTTATCGACCCTATCATGGCCTTTTTCCTCCTCCCACCCCTGCATATGACCAAGGTAAACCTCATTTGAATTCAAATTAGTCTTCTAATTCCCCTTGTCAAGACCAATCTTACCTTGTTACATCCTTATTAAGAGTCAAACAAGCATTATTATTTTATATTGAGTTGATAAGGGAGATTTGTAGGGTTTTGGATTTTTATCTAGTCATCCCTATCCATGTTATACAAGAGTAAAGGAGTGATCTTCAGTTGGTCAAGAATATATGGTCAATTTGTGAGGGTGAACAATGGTCTTTTGTGAGAATTAGGGTATAGTAATGATGAGAAGCATGATCTAGAATGCAAACAATGTGTTGATATATAATGAAGAGTAGTAGGCTCATTTGGATTATTATTATGTGTCCTCTCCCCTCCAAGAGCCTCAATATAAACCTTCAAGAGTTCCTAATCAGCCCCCTAGTCAACTTTGTCAAAGTCCATCCTTATAAAAACTCAGAGAGCCAATATTGAAACAAGGTAGAATAATCATTAAAATAAATGAGGGGGTTGAGATTGGAAAAGAATATCCCATTCATTAAATAGAGGGGATAAGGATCTTCTTTCAAGAGTTTTAGAATACGTGGGTGAAGAAGCTGACTATCCACAAGTCAAGAAGCAAGAATTGAAAGGGTGGGCATTATCCATTGAAAGAGTGTTTGAGTAGTGGGAGAAAGAGTGTATAAAACATAAGCCAATCAATTTTACCTTTCCTACCCCTACGTCCATTCCCAATCAAGACCATGAATCCATTCCTTCATGGATCTTCTCCAACACATTCAACCCTGGTTATGTCATGCCCTCACTAGTGATACCACCCTCTCCTATAACCATTCAAAAGGAATAAAAAGCATATATTCTATACTCATTTCCATCATATAAATTAGTTTATAAGGGCATAAATAAGAAGGAGGAGGTGTTGGTTGTGGAGGTCCAAGCACTAGTTGAAGAGCCACCAAAGAAGCCATTCAAAGTCCCTAGCTAGAATGACACTCTCCTAAGATACAATCAAGGTGAAATTCTTCACCCTCCTACCATACACCTCTTAGATAAATACCCTATTATACAAAGGATAGAGGAGGAGCTTATAGTCATATGTGAACCTAAAGAGGACAATGCAAGTGTCTATGATGAGGATATCATGATATGAAACACACTTCATAGGGAAGAGCATGTTTTAGCTTTCAAGTTATAAGAGCTTGATGAGAAGAAAGAAGATAATATTCATGAACCTATTATGGAGGTCAAGGTCATCTCAAGAAACTAAAAATATCAATGGTATCATTTGTGCTTATATTTATTGAGTGAAATAGAGTAGCTTAATGTTACAAACTTGCTTGAAGAGGACAATCCTCAAGTTTGAAAATAGAGAAGACCTTGAATGGATTACTAAAGTTCCATTCTACATAGATCAATAATAAGATCAAAACCAAGTGCCATAAGTTGGTCTACTTCAATATGAGGTGTTAGTTGAGGATATCCTTAATATGTTAGAGCTAGAGGAAAGTAGATCATACCTTGAGTAAGACAAATGTGATGTTTTAGACCTTGGATGGTAAAATCAACCCTCATTTGTAATTTGAAAACTAGATGAAATCTTGAGTGAGGTTGATGAAAGAGACATATCAAATTATCAAGAGATGTCATTTGAGAAGTATACCAGTGAAGAGCTTGAAGAGTTATGGTAGTGGTTCAATGGCATAACCAAAGAGTTTGAAGAGGCTAAGATACATGTCCTTATTCTAAAACATTATGAGAATGCTTCTCTAAGCATGATCAATCCTGATTTGCACAAGGACAAGGTGGAAGAACATGGAATTTTTGAACTACTAAGTGAACCAAGTGTAGTTACTCCCAAGATCCTGAATCAAGTCTTCATGCAAGGCTTTCTCAAGGGTGATAAGAAACATCAATCAAGTGATTTGGTATTCCAACATGAAATAGGATTGGAAGACTTGGACCAGTATGTCTACATTGGAGACATGTTTGTTCCATTTCATCCATTGGAGATCATATTTAAAGGATTGGCCATCAAGCTACCTAGTTCACCATTCTGGGTACCTCCAAATAAAGGTATTTTTCATCTTTGTTTTTTACAAGTGAATAATACACAAAGTTTTCCATTTGACCTAGGAGGGAGGTACTTTTAAATTATTATATAAAATTGTATATATTAGAGTAGATTTCATGGTTTTCTCTAAGTGCCTATGTGCACATTTATTCAATTTTTTAGTTGTCCTTGCTTTATTTAGGATAGTTTCCTTTCCTATTATGTGTTTATTTTTCCAAAGTGTCTTGGGCACTTTATTTTGTTTTATTTCTTTTGGTCCTCATTGTTAAGAAAGGGATAGCCTTCCTCACTTTGTATCAGCTTGTGATTCCATGCCCAATGGATTAAACAAGGTAACTAGTTTGGGTTCTCAATCATAAAAGGCATGTTTCACTATGAGTCACTAAAGATGTTGGCCAAATTTTGGCCCACGTGCTAATATTTTTCCTAAATGGATGAGATAATTAGATTTTTGGATGGAATGAGTGGTCCAAAGATCACATATATCTTGTAAAGCTTTTGAAACCATTTAAGTAAACTTAAAGTGTAGTTTGTCAAATTTTGAGGAAACAGGTTCTCATGGTGATCAATGCATTCAAGATCATAAAATGAGTTATAACCCTCAGAGACTCATATGAGATTTGAAATATCAATTAATAGTTCAAGATCAAGCATAGAATATCCAGACCATCATCATACATCATAAAGAAATGAATAACCTAGTTTACTTGTGTACTTTATATGTATGCTAAGGAAGCCTCTCAAGACCAAAGGAATGCATGGACATGATGATCTTCATGCCTTGAACATTCTTTGAAAATTTTGTGACTTGATGAGTTTCCTATCTCAAGTTATAAGCCTTTAAAGTTAGACTTTCAGAGTGAAACATGCATGCAAACATCAATTTTAGGCCTCATAAAATATCCATTTGAATTTAAATTTCCCAAGGATGAATGCATAACTAATACCTATCAATATCATAGAATCTTGGATTAGATATAATGGCAAATGGTGACTGATAAGTCTAGCAGGCCTAAATAGATCAATGATGCACATGTAATCATACCAAAATAGATCAACAATGAGTTTGGGTCAACAATTCATTAGATCTTAGGAGCTAATGAGAAGATACTAGATATCACAAACACATTAAATTGGTATAATATCAATGATATGTGTTCAAGTCATTCAGAATTAGATCGATGGTGCACATAAGGTTAAAGAGTTAATGTTCTTAAGGATGAATATGAAGCCACCATGTGGCACAAGTTCAAAACTAGTCAAAAATAATAATAGGATCATGAAGATGAATAAAGAGATGACAAGTGTCATAATATCAAAGCACAAATCAATATCAATGGTCAAAATTAAAGGTCAAAGTTATGAGACTTTAATTGGAGGTCAAAATATAGCTTAAAGTTAAACTAGAGCATATTTTTAATGATCAAAGGTCACCATTACAGCTCGATCAAACACCATAAAGTAGACAACCATATATTCAGGATGGTTATGATGAAGTTCATTTCCATTAAATCATATTTTTGACCTTTGGTTCAAATATTTAGAACTTACAAAGCCCATCATTTTGGATTGTAGAATTGTTTCATGACTATGATCATTGATTTTTAAAGAAGATCTATATAGATGATGAGTTATTAGATTCCTTAGGGTTTAGAGGTAGAATAGGTCTTTTTAGACTTAATAAAGTAAAAAAATGAAGCTATGTAATCTATGGATATTCATTGATATAGTCAAACCAAAAATATGGATTGGTTTTCAATATATAGTAAAGATCTATATCCAAGTTGAGGTAGATGCAGACATAAATGAGATATGGTGGAGTGTCTCATCCTTCTACATAGTCATATCTATAAAAAATAGTTGATCAAAGTAGACATAGTGATGGCTCTGTCATAAATATAGATATGAGGATTTTGTTCTCATAAATAGTGAAAGCCAAGTGGAAGGTGATGTAGTAATTAAAAAATAAATTTTGGGCATTGGGGAGTATAGTGGAGAATTTAATTATTTTATACTCTTTAAAGATTTTATCTATTATAAATATCATGACTCATCATCTAAAAAATAGAGTCTTATTTTCTAGTGTATTTTTTAGCTAATGAGAAGAGCTTAAAGACTTGATAGGGCCCAAATTTACACTGAAGCAATTAGGCCCTTGTCAAGTGTAAATGACTATATCCTTAGCCCAACTTCCATCTCCAAGTGTTCCTTTGGAAGGTCAAGTTCATGTAAAAATTATCTAAGTCTTAATTTGGTCTTTACTTGGTGAATGTGTTTTTCCTTTAAATGTTTTTGGGCCTTTTACATGAACATAATATCAAACATAAATAGTTCTTCATGCTTTTTGTCTCAATAAAATATTCCAAAGGCTTATTTCTATCAAACATTTTATTTGATACAAAAAGTTTGAAGGAATTCAATGTCTTGTTTTACATCATTATAAGTGTCTCACAAAATATCTGAAATGTAATTTTTTTAAGACTTTTTGTCTATGGTAAAAAGTCTGAAGGGCACTTACCCTTTGGGCATTTTACTTGCAAAAAAATCCTAATGAAAATCCTTTGCTTTGGAAAAGGTGCAAAGTATTATTTGTTTCAAACTTTTTGTCCATGACAAAATTTTTGAAGGGAACTTGCCCTTTGGGCATTTTTATTGCACAAAAATCTTAATGAAAATCCCTTGTTTTGGAGAAGATGAAAAGTCTTATTTGTTTCAAACTTTTTATCTGCATTAAAAAGTCTAAACGTAACTTTCCCTTTGGAAATTTTGCTTGCAAAAAAATAAAAAATTAATTATAAGGACCTATCTACTTTGGCCAAATTATCTACAAAAAGTTTGAATGGTTATTTTGCCTTTTCAAAATAATTTAAAGGTAATTTCCTTTGGGCATTTTTCCCTTGTAAAATTTCTAAAGGACACTTGCAGAAGGGTCATTTTCCTTTGCAAAATTATAGAAGGATCATTTCCTTCCAACATTTTTAACTTACAAATTATTTAAGGACACTTTCAAAAGGTCTGAAGGATAACTCTGGAGGGTGAAGGACACTTTAAATAAGTTCAAAGGGCATTTTCAAGAGATCTAAAGGGCCATTCCAAAAGGCTAAAGAGCAATTCTATAGTGTAAGTACCCTTGAAAAAACTTTCGAAGGGTATGTTTAAAGGGTCCAAAAGGTACTTTTGGAAAAAAAAATTGTATAAAAAGTCCTATTTCCTTCAGGAATTTTGCCCAAGTAAAAATTACAAAAGAATTGAATTTCTCTAGGAAGAGTACCAAGTTCAATTTCTATGGGGAAATTATTTCAGACAAAATGTCTAAAATAATTATCCTGATGAAGACAAAAGGAGCTAAGTCCAATTCCTTCAACAAAAGTGCAAGAGACCATTTTATTGGAAGAAATTATTTAAGATAGAATTTCTAAAACAATTTTTTTGATAGAGGTGAAAATATAAAGGCCAAATTCTTTTGGGCATACTTTCCATGCAAAAAGTTGGAGAGAAATGTAATTCTTTGTGAAAAGTGTAAAGTTCAAATTCTTTGGGAAAATTACAAAACTCAATTTCTATAGGGAAATTATTTTGGATAAAATGTTTGAAATAATTTTCCTAGTGAAGACAAAAGGTGAAAGACTCAATTCTTGTGGGAAAAGTTTGAATTCAAAATCCTTTGGGGAAATTATCTCAGATATTTTATCTAAAATAATTATCTTAATAGAATGCCTAAAATAATGGTTGTGAGATAATTTTTCCAAAGAAAATCCCAAAGCAAAAGTGCTAAGGATAAAGAGAAGCCAAAAATAGAAGTTCCCAAGAAGTAAATAAAAATGTCAAAGACAAAGACTAAAACCAAATTATCATAGAACAAAGTCCCAAATAAATTTCTAAATTGTAAGTATGACAATCTTATGGACATATTTTGATGGGCATGTGGACATCAAATTTAAGATATAGGGACTAGCCATTGGAATTCAAATGTTCCAGGATGATTGTGTGAGCATAAATTTTAGACCCTATGAAGTCGATATTTGTTTTCAAATTTTTACAGATCTATGGTACATGTTTTCATAGTTAGGATGATCTGATGGTGCATTATCAAAGTTGAAGAGTCAAAGGAACATAATAATCCCATGGGGATATCAAGTGGCACATCCTTGAGGCCAAGAATAGGAAATATCTAATAATGATCTACCGCTAAAATCATGATATAACAGAGTGCATTTGATCATCCTATCTAGATCTGATGATGGGTGGCCACTATTAAAAAGTCAAGGACCTTATGAAGAAATAAATAAATGACAAGTGGCACACTTTCATGCCATAAATTAGAAATTGAGCATCTCAAAGAAGATTTTTAGTTTGCATTTGCTTGAGAAAGGTTGATCTAATCATGCGAGATAAGGAATTTTTTTAAAAGGGACTAGATTGCATGAGGAAGTGATAAGTGTCTATACTAAAGTTGATTAATCAACTTAGTCACTCTTTGATCCCATAGATGCCCAATTGGATCCAATGTGTTATGTTAGATGTTAATGTGTGTAAAGATTTGGTTTAAAGGATAAAATTTATGGTTCTTTCATGGATGTGAAAATGATTTAAAGCACAAAATAATGTCTAATTACCATTCCAGAGCATATTTTCTTAATGGTAATTATCAGGAAAATATGAACATGGGGTGCCATCGTAGTATAAGGACATGTCAATAGTCTACTAGGTTAGCATATATGGGATAACTAGTCATCAACATATTCCCTTTTGAATAGATTGTATGGATTCAAGTTTCTCTAACTTGGGAAACCTATAATAGTATTATAGTTGTTAAAGATTTCAAATGTAGTTTGTTGTAACCATGTGTCTAAGATAGAGATAATTAATTATGTATAAATGTAAACTATGAATATTTGGAGGGGGATAAACATTGAATAAATAGATATTTGATCCATGTAATGGATGCATCTTGTAAAACCATAGAGTAATGGTTGATCTCTACTTAGTAATTATAAGTTTTTATGGTTTTATAATTGAATGTGTTCTATAGCACCACTATAGGCTTAATATATTAACTATAATAATATTTTAAATATATATAAAGTATTTTGAGTAATTAGCTATCCTATATTGTGTAATGATTGTTGAATTTTAATCATTATTTTGATAAACTTCAGATGAGAATTACACTAGCTTAAACATCTAGGTTTTTCTTGTATTTATTCTATATGTATTTATGAATCTATGTTTCTTCAAATTAAGGGTTTGTTACCTCTCCCATAGTTGTCCTGATAATTAAAAAGTTATGGGAAAATAAGAACCTCTACTAATAATGGTGCGATGAACGTGGAACATTATTTATTACTAGAGAGAGGATATGCTTGGATGGTTATGAAGCTAGAGGGATTTGGAAGAATGGTGGACTTGGAAAATAGTTGATTTCACATAGAAAGAGGTGATAAAGGTAGGGTGTATAGAAAAGGAAATAATAAAGAATCATCTATATGGTGATGTACATGAAATATTTTGGTGTGAATTTATAAGCCTGCTCATTGCATGGTTAGTGAGGTTAAATCATTTTTGTTTCTAGGCCAAGTCTACATATAAAATTTAGTGGACTAATAATATAATGAAATAGTTATAGAACCTCAAGTTTTCTTGGACCCACATGATCAATCACGGAACACAAACCACTATAGATAGATATACAATAAAATTTTTAGTTCTCAGTTATATTACTTTAAACACCACACAAGACTTATTCATGTAGGGGACTAGAGGAAAGTTTCTACATTGAATACCAATTATTATCAAGATGTTGGTCATTAAAAAATCCATAGTTCTCTACCCATTCATGATGGATTAGTATTTTAGGGCACTATAGGGATGTGTGCAATTGAGATATGAGATAGTATAGAGTTGAATTGGAAAGTTGGCTAGTAGAAACTAGATGAGGAGACTAGATGAAAAGAACAAGAAAAATATTATGGATATAGAGCAAGAACTATGACAATAAAAGAGGTGGAATATATCAAGTACTTCATGAGAGACTATGAGTAGAATTAGAAGCAAAATTAGGGGCAGAGGTTGAATAACTATAAGAGACCAAAATGAGAAAGAACAAGTTGATGAAAGGGTAAGAGAGAAAAGAGTTAATGAGATAAAAGAAGATCTTGGGATTAGTGAGATTGAAGAGTGAGTAAAGAATCAAGTATAATATGATGATAAATGAAAAATCATAGAGGTAGGTAGTTTGATAGCTGTTAGTAGATCATAATTACTCAAGGAGACATCTTTCACTTTCATAAGAGATTTACCTAATTTTGAAGGCATGACCAATGATAGGCACAATACCAGCTCAAATTTTTGCATGAGGAGAATTAGAAAACAAGACATTTCATCCCCTCAATGCACATCTCCTAAGCCCATATTTTATAGAAGAATTCCTATTTATATTCAGCCATAGAGATTTATAAGTTAGAGAGAGTAAGAGATCAAAGAATCAAGAATAAGGATTAGAGAGTTACTAGATTCCAATTTTGAAAGGACCATGTAAGGATTCACCAAATAATAGAATAGTTATTTAAGAGAATTATCATCTATTTTGGCTGACCCCTTAATTAAATAGGTAATTGATTGGGTGTCATAGATCAAAAAATTTATTGAAGAGCATATAATGAAAATAGACACCATTATAGAGACTAATGCTAATTGAGAAGCATTTTCATCACCTAAATGACCTGAATTACCTCTATGATCATAGGAATATTTAAAATTTTACCATTACTATTAAATACACTGGTACTTGGAGATAGTCCAACTGGGTCTACAAGACCATCACCGTAAACACTACTAGTGATCACTCCTCCTTAAGTGACAACACCACTTCCACCACTAATAGGTTCTCAAGAATCAATTCCACAAGTTATAGTATCATTACCAACATCTAGAGAAATGCAAGTAATTCTTCCTTTAAAAATGAGCCTAGGCAATATGGTTGTATAGCTAGGTGCATTTATCACATTGGTGTCTTATGATGGAACTATAAATCTAGAGAAATACTTGCTAACATGTGACATGAAATGGTAGATAAAAGATAATGTAGATGAAAATAGTAATAAATATGAGCTCATTGGTGCTTTGTTTAGAAGGTAATTGGAGTTCATATTCCATAAAAACTTAGGAATAATAATCCTTGACGATGTACATACATGGTTGATTGCAAAGTTTAAGGTTAATAGAAACACAGGGAAAAAAATTGCCAAGGTCAAAGGGAAACCATTCATGATTATGATCACAAATTTTTTGATGTGTTTAATAATGTTTAATTTTCCTTGGAAGATAAACATAAGGATGTTTGGTTCATTTAAGGACTGTAACCTAAGATCTGATTTATGATAGCATAAATCAAATTTACTAATAAAGCAAAATCTAGAATAGCCATAGTAAGAGTGGAACAAATATAGGATTAAGGTACCTTGATAGAGAGAAAAATATAGTAAGAAATAAGCTATTTTATAGAGGTTGGAGCCCCCACAAAATACTATTGAGTGAGCTAGAACCAGTCTCTAGTGTATTGAGTGTGGTAAAGAAGGCTACCATTGGAATGAATGCCTAAAACTACACATGGAATTCTATGACATCTACCATATAGTGAGACACTTAATATCTAATTATCACTTGTTACAATAGTATGTTATATATCCACAAAATATGTACTATAAATTCCAAAAAATACCAATCATGAGGATAAGGATTATAGGTCTCTCTAAGAGTTGAAAGAAGACATTACTAAGAATGTTTTCGTAGTAGCCATGTAACAAGCACTAAAAATGTCACAAGATATTTTGAGATTGGAAATGCCTCCTTCTAGTGTAGGATATATTGGGTTGGCATAGGCTTACAATGCACAACCATTTTAACCATAAGGCTTAGCTAGTGGAGTTTAAGATGCACAACAATTGAAATATGCTTACCAATCTACCTAGAATCTTACATTTCCCTAGGAACAATAGGTCAACTAGGTACCACATATAAATAAACCCCAATATGGTGGCTACAACACTCAATATAATTATTATGGGTGAAATATGCTATATAATAAAACAAAATTTGGGCCACAATGGGTATATGGCTAGGGATACCAAGGGAATAGAGGTAGATTCAGAGGTGGATACTATGGAGTTGCATAGTGAGGATGTAGAAATGGTTCTAGATTCTCTATTAGATGTTATTTGTGGGGGAACTCAATCATGTACAATATAATTTCCATAAAAATCCACAATGGTAAGCCTACTATGATTACTATTGAGTATCTAAAAAACATGATACTCAAGACTACCTTATTCTGGAAGCAAAACATAGAGACTAGATAGTGTAAAATATCAATCGAGTTATTTCTAAGCCTAACTATAATGTATTTATGCAACAATTACAAGAACATAATATTCACAGTAAGGACTACTTCCTTTATAGATGCCAATAGATTTTGGCATACATAAAGCTAAAGTAGACACCTATCTAGAATCAGTAAAGGAGAAGGGACTTATGAAAGAAACTATGCAAATTATGTAGAGTATTTAATAATAAGGTACATCTATAATAGGTGAAGCCATACTTGATGCTTAGATGTATGGTAATATTGTGTGAATCATGAAATAAAAGGGGGTCGTAACAACATTGACAAACTTGATGAAATTACTCAATACTCTATGAAATGAATATATATCACAAAATATCACCAATCTCTTACACATTCTAATTTAATGTGCAAAAAAAGGAAAATAAAGGCTTGAGAAGATGGTTTGGTTTGTCAAGACAAAGAAAACATGGGATGTCAACACCAGGGTAGATATAGAGTTAGCAGGGTATGAGATACTGAATGTTGTGTTTGATTTTGGGAGCATAGTGAATATGATTCCATGATCTACTTGGGAGGTGATCGATAAACCTCATTTGAGTTACAACCCCATAGCCCTCAATTTGGTAGGCTATGGAAAGGTAAATCCCATAAGATGTCTTGAAGATGTAGAGATTAAAATTGTAGAGTTAACTCTACATGTTGATTTCAAATTAATAGATATGAAGATAGATGAAACTCACTACCCAACTTTATTAAGGAAAAAGTGGGTCTATGATGGTTAGATGACAATCAACATCATAATGAACCAAATAAAATTACACCAAGATGATCTTATAATCATCATCCCTCTTAACTAATATATAGTGAGAGGTAATAGCAGGATGTGAATTACAATGTTGAGTTTATCTAATATATAATGTAACATGCCAATGAACCAATCAACTTTCCTTCAGTAGAGATAGAAAATACCAAATTATGTGGTAAGTCTTCTTTAAAACCTTTGAGTATTTTTGTAGATGAAGAAGATGAAGTGTGATCTCTATCTATACACTGACCTACTCAGTTTGATATAGATTTGTTATATCAAGCTGGTTCTATGAACCATGACTACACTAAGCCTATTCCTAAAGGTATGCTTCCATGGGACTGATTTTCTTTTATTAATGGTGATTTTGATACTTTCATTCTTGATTGGGCTAGAAATGGTCATGATCTTAAACCCTTATGCATGGTTTATGTGACTGATTGACAAATCCCTTAGTACTTTGCCACTGGAGACATTAGAAACTTTATAATGCATTTCCAAATTCATATACTAGAGGAAATCCAAAGGGTAAGTGCCCTCAATTATTAATTAAAAGGAGTTATAGTTAAATGGTGGGAAACACATCACAATAGTAGTAAGACATGGGCATAAGTGTGTGAATTACTCATTACATGGTTTTAATTTCCTATAGAAGTATGAAAAAATGACCCATATTTTAGGAATGGGAATTTCCCCAAATCCATATTTAGTAATGCATTAAAGTATGGATGGATAAAGAAATGAATTTAAATTATTAGCCATATTGATTTATTTACACATAAGGTGCTTTTCCTACTACTTGGTATAATCACCAAGAATTTTATAGAGAGATGCAACACTGGATTCAATTATAGAATGACTTTATTCAAACTTTCATATTTGAAAGTGAGAATACACTAATCCATAATGTGTTATAAAAGATGAAAAAAAATATGTCATGGATGAGTGAAATATTTGTGAAACAACTACAATTGACATCTAGAGGAGATGGAATATCATAAACTTATCAATGTTATCACCATGGAAGTCAAGCATAGTCAACAAGACACCCAGGACCTTATTAAAGCTGAGACTATGGAGACCAAACACTAAGGTAAAGCAAATATGGAATTTTAGCCTTGCTATCATATTCAAGATGATTCTACTCATGACTTTGATTTAGTTAGTGAATATTCTTTAGAACTCATTGAGTTTTTCAAGCCTAAACTAGACTACAAAATATCACCTGAACCTATGGATGAAGAAGCTAAATAAGACCAACTATGATAGATACAATTTCTATATAAATAGGGTGAGTGGGCCATTCAATAGTCCATTCCATAGGAAGAGTGCAAAGTATATCAAGAACCTCTAAAGGAATAAATTATGAACATCAAGTCTAAATAAGCACCAAAATTAGTGCATGTTGGTTACTATTAGGAGCAGTAGGACATTTTAGAAGTATTGCATCTTCTTTGAGATTACATAGATGTGTTTCTTACTAGTTTTTTAAAAGTCAAAGGGGTGGACACTTCTTTAAGGGAAATACATACATAACTCAAGAAAGGCACATGACCCATCAAGAAGAGGCCTTACCATGTCAAACCTAATATGAAGATAAAATCTGAATCTAAATGAGACCATATGTAGGACACATGAATAATATTTCATGTGGAAAAAGTGGACTATGTGAGTATTATGGTAGTCTAGTTGAAGAAAATAAGCAAGATGCATATCTATAGAGACTACCACATTTTATATGATGCCTAAATTAATCACCCCTTTCCAATACCATTTATTGATGAAGTGTTAGAAGATTTAGTTGGACATGAGGTGTATTCTTTCACTAGTGGATCTAGTGTGTATCATCAAATACCCAGCATATCTAAGGATAGAACTAAGATGACATTTTATATAGAATGAGGGTTATTTTCATATAAGGTAATGCCATTTGGCCTATAGAATGCACCTATAGTTTTCTCTAGGGTTGTAGTAACTACATTCAAGGACTTCATCCATGATTTCTTGGAGGTATATTTAGATGATTAGGTAGTATTCTCATTTTTTTGAGAATACTTATCAAAATTAAGACTAATGTCAAAAATATGAAGATCACTTAAGATTGTTCTTAACTTAAAAAAATGTTTGGTTTTTACACCATTTGGTGTTCTATTAGGATATATAGTGTGCAACAAGGTAATTTTGGTGGATCAAGCAAAGATTGTAGTGATAATGAGTATATCACTGCCAAATTCCTCCATAGAAGTGTGATGCTTTTTAGGACACATGGGGTATTACTAAAAATTCATAAAAGGGTATGTAGTTATCTCAACACCACTAGAGAACTTACTACACAAAGGTATTCCCTTTGTATGGATAAAAGAGTACAAAGTAGAATTTGTGGATCTAAAATATAGGTTGGTTACTATGTTAATTCTTATTTTTCTTGATTGGGGTAAACATTTCCATGTTCATGTTGATGCATCAGGTATCATAGTTAGTGTAGTGCTTGTGTGGCTTGGTGAAGGAGGATTGGACCATCCAATCTATTTTGCAAGCCATAAATTATCTGTGGATGAAAATAATTATACCAAAACTAAGAGGGAAGCTCTAGAAATTATATTTTCCCTCAAAAAATTTAGACATTATTTTCTAGCTACCCCATTTGAACTTTTTATAAATCATCAAGCATTGCAATATCTAGTAAATAAGATAATTTTGGGTGGACAGATATCTTGTCGGTTGATGCTTTTCCAAGAATTCCAATTTTGTATTAATGTTAAGATAGGGTGAGAGAACATTGGCCCTAAACATATTAGTAGATTTTATAATGGTGAGGATCTAAAGGATATCCCTGATGAGTCTCCTGATGCTCATCTATTTAGATTTTTTATGATTCTAGAATAGTGCATAGTTTTTAGAGGAGGGGACATTAGTGAGTATTATGGTAGTGTAGGCAAAGGAAACAAGCAAAATTCATATCTATAGAGACTACCACATTCTAAATGATGCCTACATTAATGACCCCTTTCCAATACCATTTATTGATGAAGTGTTGGAAGATTTAAATGGACATGAGGTATATTCTTTCACTAGTGGATTTAGTGGGTATCATCAGATACCCATCATATCTAAGGATAGAACTAATATGAAATTTGATATAAAACAAGGGTTATTTGCATATAAGGTAATGCCATTTGGCCTATAGAATGCACCTATAGTTTTCTCCAGGATTGTAGTAATTACATTCAAATACTTCATCCATGATTTTTTGGAGGTATATTTGGATGATTGGGTAGTGTTCTCATTCTTTTCAGAACACTTATAAAAATTAAGATTAATGTCAAAAAGATGAAGATCACTTAGGATTGTGCTTAACTTAAAAAAATGTTTTTTTTTACACTATTTGGTGTTCTACTAGGCTATGTAGTATGCAACAAGGGAATTTTTGTGGATCAAGTAAATATTATAGTGATAATGAATATGCCACTACCAAATTATTCTATAAAAGTGTGATCCTTATTAGGACACATGGGGTATTACCAAAAATTCATAAAAGGGTATGTAGCTATTTCAACACCACTAGATAAATTACTACACAAAGGTGTTGCCTTTGTATGGATAAAAGAGTACCAAGTAGCATTTGTGGATCTAAAATATAGGTTAGTTACTATGTTGATCCTTATTTTTCATGATTGGGGTAAACCTTTCCATGTTCATGTTGATGTATTAGGTATCATAGTTGGTGCAATGCTTACATAGCTTGGTGAATGAGGATTAGACCATCCAATCCATTTTGAAAGCCAAAAATTATATGTGGATGAAAAAAATTATACCACAACTAAGAGGGAAGCTCTAAAAATTATATTTTCCCTACAAAACTTTAGACAATATTTGCGAGCTACCCCATTTCAACTATTTACAAATTATCAAACTTTATAATATATAAAAAATAAGATAATGTTGGGTGGACAAATATCTTTTTAGTTGATGCTTTTCCAAGAATTCCAATTTTTTATTAATGTTAAGATAGGGTGAGATAACATTGGCCCTGAACATCTCAATAGATTTCATAATGGTGAGGATCTAAAGGATATCCTTGATGAGTCTCTTGATGCTCATCTATTCAGAGTTTTTATGATTTTGGAATAGTTAGAAAAATCACATAGTTTTTAGAGGAGGGGACATTACCTGCACACTACATTGAAAGAGAAAAGAAGAAAGTCTTGACCAAGGTGCTTCCCTTTATCATTGTAAATGGATTTATCTATCATATGGGGAAAGATGAGGTCCTATGATGAGTAGCACTAGATAAAAATGACCACAAGTCGTAGAAGAGGCACATAAGGGCATTAAAAATGGACATTTTACAAGGGAAGCTACCACAAAGAAAATATTACAAAGTGGTATTTGGTGGCCACACCTTTTTGAGGATACACAAAGGGTTGCCAAATAGTGTGATGTTTATAAATGCATGGGTAAACCCACTTAGAGGGATGAGATGGCTCTTCATCCAATGTTAATGGAACAACCATTTAAGAAGTGGGGAATTAATTTTTTTGGCCCCATTAATCTAGAAATTAAACATAGTAATGATAGATATATAATCACTATGATGGTTTATTTTACCAAATGGGTAGAGGATACTACTACACCAAGCTACAAATCTCAAGATACTACTAATTTTTTGTATGAGAACATGATTAATTAATTTACATGCCCACTAATATTGGTAAGTGATTGAGGTAAACAAGTTTTTAACAAGACCATCAAGATCCTAATAGAATAATTTATGATTTCTCATCAAAAAATCACTAAATATCATCCACAAGCTAATGGCCAAGTAGAGGTTGAAAACAAAGTGATTGCTAAGCTACTGATAAAGGTTTGTGATGTCAAGAAAGATGATTGGGAGGATTGAATTCCTACCATACTCTAGGCTTATCATACTCATTGTAAGCATGCATCAGGATTTACTCCATTCTAGTTGGTCTATAAGATGGAAGCTATCTTACCAATGGAATATGTCATCCCCAACTTGTGATTTTCTAATGAAATGCATCTTATAGATGTGGAATCACTTACAAATTGTTTGTTGGACCTAAATCACATGGATGAAGATAGATAGGCATAGGTAATTAACAAAGGAAGATAAAAGGCATTACATGACAAGAATCTCCACATGAAAGAATTTCATTATGGGCAATTTGTTTTGATATATGATAGTAGGTTTTGCATGTTTCTAGCAAAAATATCCTTTTGATGAAAGTTTCATATGTTTTTCATAAAATTTTATAGAGTGGGGCTATAATCTTGCAAGACCTATAAGGTAATGTTTTTTTTAGTAAGGGTTAATGGATGTAGACTCAAATTCTACCACCATTAGGATCAAAATCACAAAAAAAATGCATTTTTGTACATCCCTCTTTGTTTAGGAAAATTTCCTTCATAAAAATTCTTTGAAGTTTGGTTTGCATTTTCTATGTGTTATGTGTTATAGTAAGTTGTTTTTAGTAGAGTGAAATATCAACTATAATTTGTAAAGATACAAGATAGGCATGGTAAAACTAGACTTCACATACTAGCTATCTAGTCAACATAGGTGAATAAGATTACATATGGCATTCTCAAGCAAAGATAGGTGTTGGTCACTTATTAACTCTAGTAAAACTACCTGATCAGATCTTGGGTCATAATCAAGAATAATGATTACTCAAAAGGATTTATGACCAAATAATGTGAGGAAGTGGTTATAACATCATAGTCAAAATTTTACATCAAGATTAGGCTCAAGTATATAGAAAGTATAAACAATGAAAACATGGGTGATGTGTCCCATTAGACATTCTCCAGTAATTAGAATAGTTCCACGTTGACCACATTGAATGCCATATTCACAATGATGAATTTTTCATATCATGTGAAATAATGGGGTGTGGAACCAATTCAAAATTGAAGCTAACTCACATAAGTGAGGGATTTCAAGATCCTAATATTAATTACAAAATATCAAAGGGATAAGTGAATGAAAGTGTATAAATAATATAATTCATCACATTTTAGACCACTTGATTTTTCTAAAATTGAGTTCTAAAATTGTTATTCTGAGTTTATTTTCTCAGTTTTGTGATCTCCAAGTTTCTTCATAGTAAGTAATCAATTCTACTCCTACTAGTGCCATAAAGCTTAAGTAAGATTTAAAAAGTATATTCATCACTTTGAAAGAGGATTTGGGGATAGGGGTATTAATTGAATAGATAACTTTCTAACCCTATCGATAATGCAATGGTGTAGTACATAAGAAATAGACTATTTGCATAGGATGGCTTGGTACCCCATTTAGCTGGATCAGACATATAACAACTAATGCAATTACCCACTTTTGGGGATTAGAATAATATAATTTAGTTATTTGTGGCTTGGTACAACCAACACTTATTTACTTATCACATTATATAATGGTGTATCTATCCCATGAAGCAATGGATCACATAATTGGAATACTTACTTGAGGTAAATCCTTGATGGATTATACGACTAAAATGTGGCCAATTTATGTAAAAATCAAAGATACTAAGATCAAAGGAAACCATGGTATTTTGCTAGCATCTTTCCCAAATGAACCAATGTGTTTTTCAGAATAATGCATCTCTCAATAGTTCTGGTAGACTACCAAGGCCATGAGCAAGGCTACAAGGGTGTGGTGGATATCACACACCAAATGATCCATGGTGGGGAAGAATTCAATTGGCCTAAATTCTTTCTTCTATAATTTGAGCAAAACATTACAATGGTCTTAGGTATAGTGAAACACACCTTCCAATACCAATTTTTGGTAGTTATTGTAGTGTTTACTATTATCTCCAAATCTTGCACCCTAGAAGAGGGTTGTTTAGTCCTCCTCCAGATTTGGGCAATGTTGGGACATTTCTCGGCCTGTGGGTGTGCCTATAAGTAGAAATGAACCTCTACATTCAAAGGGATAGCTCCCTATATTAGCCTTTTGTGAAATAAATTTTTTGAACCAATTTATATGAGTGAAAAGAGGCAAAGTTTTGCATAAATGAAAATCCTAGTCTAAGATGGTGATACACTAAGAATTAGGATCCACATGTAAACCCTATACTTATGCATAATATAAAAAAAATAGTCTATAACTCAAGCTCTAGAAGATTCCAACATAATTATTTCAATGTAGAGACAAAATGAGTGAGATCACACAAGGTAAATAATTGGAAAATATAACTTGTATAGTCTATAAAAAGGGTTACATATGTGCAAAATCTCATACAGCTAGAATGCACTCTACATGACCTATTGGATTAACTCTTTTCTCAAAAACATGAAGGATAAAGAATAAAAGGATAAAACATCAATTTTTGTCACTTTGTGTCTCTTGTATACCCAAGAAAATGTTTAGAACTTAGAAATTAAAAAAACACTTATGCTTCTTTGCTCAAAGGCAAGAAAATGGTAAAACATTCTAGTAGGGCTTCATTGTACTATCTGTGGATGATAAAACAAGAGTCCAAGGGTCTTATTTATAGAAAAAGAGGGAGAGAAGAGAGAGATCTCTTGGGCACAAATACAGAAGCCTCCAAAATGGTTTGTATTTTCCATCCTGGTGAAATTGATTCTAGTTGTCTTCTCATTCAGTTGGATTTTTTCCTTCTCTTTGATTTGCCCTCTTGAAATGACTAAGATCACTACAAAATCAATGGTGAGATGACCCTCCATAATAAATGTCTTATATAATTGCTACAAACCTTAGATTCTTCCTGAAAGCTCCCATGTTTTGCACTGTAAACCCATTCATGTTTTCTAAGTGACTTTAACTTTTACTTGCTTCTTCGAGTTCTTTGATTGTTTCTACTTGTAAAAGTCATAAGAAACGCTTGTTTGAAAACTTGATTTACACTCTCTCTGCCTGTTCAAGGTTTTTTATTGATTTCATTTATAAATTTCATAAGCAAAGCTCTTTTGAAAACCTAATTTTACTTTGCTTAAGACCATGTCAAGTTCTCTAAATGGATTTAATCCTTACTTAAATACTTTAGGCATGAAATTGATGTCTTGTGGCATGTCATATTTGCATCCCAATGAATAGTGGGTTGTATTAAACTTAACAACTTGCGGCACATATTGGGGATCCATTAGGTTAGGTTTATGTTTTACGTAATTTTCTCAAAGTAATTCCTTCAGACAATTTGTCTGAAGGAATTATTTTTAGAATTTTACCTGAAAGGCAATGGCTAGTTCCTTCAAGAACTTTTCCTGAAGGACACTTGGGAGAGTGTCCTTCAGAAAAGTTATGAAGGACACTTGGGGAAGGCACATGGTCCATTAAAAAAAAATTGAATGGCATTTCCAACGATGAAGCACCCTTTGGAAAAGTTTGAAGGGTCACTTGGGAAGAAAAGTTCCCTTTGGAACTTTTTCGAAGGGTCACGTGGATAATAAAGTGCCCTTTGAAAAATTCCAAAGGGACACTTGGGAAGAAAATTTCCCTTTGTAACTTTTCTGAAGGGTCACTTGGACAACAACATGCCCTTAAGAAAAGTTTGAAGGGATATTTGGGAAGAAAAGTTCCCTTCAGAACTTTTTTGAAGGGTCACTTGGAAACTAAAGTACCCTTTGAAAAAGTCCAAAGGGACACTTGGGAAGAAAATTTCCCTTCAAAACTTTTATGAAGGGTTAATTAGAAAGAAAAGTTCCCTTCAAAAAATTTAGAATGGACACTTGGGAAAACAAATTACCCTTCAAATTTTTTTTAAGGGACACTTAGGGGGAACAAAGAAAGAAAACCCCTTCAAAAAAGTTTTGAAGAGCCACTTTCGAGAGGCATTATCAAGACCATTTCAGGTTTTCTAAGCCCTATTACTTACTCACTTTAGAACTCTCATTTATTTCTACTTATAAATCAATTTAAGACTTGCTCCTTGGAAAACCTAAAGTCATGCATCATTAAAAACATGAAAATCATTAGAAGGAGTAATTCAGGTTTGTAAACTAAGATTACTTCTACTCATGAAATTTCTATAAGTTGAGTCATTCAGAGAACCCAAATTGGTCTTGAGGAGTAACTTAGGTTTATGAAGGGCCAAGACTTGACTTATGGATAACTTGACATACACTACAATGGACCCAAAACACTTTAGCCTCCTTGAATTGTAATTTTGGACCTCTAAAATGACCTATTCTTGTAACTGTTATTCAAGTCTCCATGAAAATGGTTGAACAAATCGTATTGAGGTGAAATTTGGTAATGTTCTTGGTGATTCTGAGGGGAGGCACACCTACTATATCAAAGACCAGTCACCTAAATCCTTCCATTGGGCATGGAGTCATGTATATAGGCACTTCAAACAGAATTGAACAAGCTTTGGTTCAAAGACACACTAGCTGGGTTGATTACACACACAAGGTTGAGATGCAAACCAAACAAAGGGAAGGAAAACCCACCTATGCTAAAAAGCACTTAAGGGAAAAAACACAACAAAGGAAACACACCAAAATAAATTATATATAAGATATGGATAACAAGGGTCAAAATCAAGGCTTTAAATGGATTCCATTCACTAGAATAGGTAACTCTTCTCCATCCATTTTGGATAGCTAAAAGGGTTTTCTTTGCTTGCACTTACTGATGATGTAAATAGCACTCCACAAGGTATAAAACTTTGTATCTTTTCCTATTTTTTATCTATATTCATCCCATTTAAAGACCAAGTCACCTTATTTGAACACTCTTGCCCTTGCCCTTTTGTCAAAGGATTTCTTCATGAGAACTTGATGTTATTTTAAAGCTTTGTGTGCATCATTTCTTACCTCTCATAGTTACATTAATTCTATCAATCTAACCTCCATGGGAGTGTTTTCAAGTAATTCTAGATATTGTGTAAGTTCCAAGGTAGGGATCTCTTGTGATATGGATATCATATCTTCTCTCCCATAGACAAGTACAAAGGGAGAATTACCAATTGAATTCTTGGGAGTGATTTTGTCTACCCATAAGGCTATCTTTAGCTTGTTATGCCATGCTCTTTGATTAGTTTCCAACATCTTTTTGATGATCTTAGTGAGGTTCTTATTGGTATAAAACCAATCCATTAACTTGAGGGTAGTAGTTGGATGAGGTACTCAAATGAACTCCAATCTTTGTTGCCCAATCAAAAGTTTTAGCACTTATGAAAGAAAGTGAATTATCTGAGATGATGACATGAGGATATCCAAACCTTGTTATAATTCTATCAAAGAATTCCAAGATGGCATTTTCATTTGCTTCCTTTAAATCAACAACGTCTACCCATATTATGAAGTAGTCTATAGTAGTCAATATCCATTTGTGTCCAGCACTTGATGGAGGGTTGATCATGCTAATGAATTCAAGGCCCCATTGCATGAAAGGCTGGTCCACTTGGATAAGATTCAATAGAAGGGCAACAAGATTTTGTTTGCCAACAAAGAAAGCACATTGAGGATAAACCTTAGCCCAATGATAATAGTCCTTAAAAATACTAGGCCAATAGTAACTATCTCTCATTATTTTTGTAGATATTTTTCTAAGAGAGAAGTGACCACCATCTACACCATTATGGAACTTTTCTAGTATCATATCAAATTGGTCATTGTTAATACATCTTAGAAACACATTTATCACATCCTTATTAAAGAGAATGCCATCTACAAGACAATAAGGAATAGATTGCAGCCTAAAATGCCTTCTTTGAGATTTGTTCAAGCTATTGGGAGACTCACCATTTTGAAGAAAACCAATGATGTCTTTTTCCCAACTTTGATTTTGCATTTGATCAGTTGGCTGGTCTTGAACTCAATTTACCAAGGCTTGATATATTGGCTCTTGAAACTTAGATGCTAAGTTCTCACATAAACCTCTTCCTCCTACTAGGATATTTACCTTGATGTCAATGTCATATTCCATTACCTTCATGATCCATCCATCTCTCTTCTCATTAAGATACCTACTTAGGAGAAACTCCTTGGTGCTAGGATGGGAGACCATGACATGGATCCTATTGTTGGAAACTATATGCCTAAAATTTTTCAAATATATAATGATGGTTAAAGATTTTTTCATAATTAAATAATATCTCACTTCGTAGTCTTCTAAACCTTGGCTGAAGAAAGCAATTGGTTGTTCAACATCTTCATCATTATTTTGCATAAGCATAGCTAAGATAGTTTCAAGGTTAGAAAAAGTATAAAGAATGAAATATTTAGATAAATTTATATTTAAGAGAGTGGGAGAGGCTATAATTGATTGCTTTATTTCCTCAAATATACCTTTACCTTCTTTTGTCCAAGTAAAACTTTATTCTTTTTTAGCATGCATGTCATAGGCTTTACCATAGTTGCAAAGTTTGGGATAAACCTCCTTAAAAAGTTTATTTTTCCAAAGAAAATTTGTATCCCTTTCTTTTTTTAAGGCAAAGGCAAGCCTAGCTTCAATCCTTTCGGGGTCAATAGATAAGCCTTCTTTTGAAATAACATGACCCAAAAGCTTACCTTCGTGTACAATGAAGATGCACTTCTTTGGATTGAGGGATATGTCATACTCTCTACACTTGCAAAACACTTGCCTTAGATGTCCCATATGATCAACAACATCTTTTGAAAAAATGACTATATCATCAAGGTAAAAAAGAAAAAACTTATTGATTAAACCTTTGAAAGCCATGTCCATTACACTTTGAAATGTAGCTCTAGCATTGGATAAATCAAATTGCATCTTCTTATAGGCAAAGGTCCCTTACTTGGTGCTAAATACTATCTTAAATTGATCCCTTTCATTTACCAATATTTGATTATAACTTGAATAACCATCAAGAAGTGAGAAACATTGAGAACCTGAAATAACTTATAGAATTTGTTCCATGGAAGGGAGTGGGTAATGATCCTTGAGAGACACTTTGTTTAGATCATAACAATCCACACAATGTCTTATTTCTCCATTCTTCTCTCAAATTGGTATAAGGTTGGCTACCCAAGTTGAGTGCTTGATAAGAAAGATAATCCTAGACTCAATCAATTTGGTCATCTCTTTATTCATGAGTTCTTCTACCTTGGCATTGATAGACATTTGCTTTTGTCTTACCAATTTAGCTCCATGTTCTAACTAAATGGTGTGATGAGCTGGACTTGGGTCAAATCCCTTCAATTCCTTATATTCCTAGGCAAAGATGTTATGAAAATATTTTCATAATGTAATAAAATTTTGCCTTTCCAATTGAGAACAAGCCTTACCAACCATCAAAAGTTTGTCCTTGAAAATTAGAACTCTCTCATAGTTCTCTTCTTTTGTTGACATTCTCATTATTTGGTTTTTATTTTGATCATTCTTATTAAAGACACTCTCCAAGGTAATCAGCCCCTTGGGTATTTTATTTGTCTTCAGATATATAATCTACTCTTAATAATGATCATGCAACTTCTTTTGATTTATCAAAGATAATCTTGCCTCATTTTGCAAGAAGTGTAAAATGTCTTCATCACTTTGAAACACTTACCATGACACTTCATTATCTAGAATGGAAGGTCTCAGAATGATCTTGATATTATATTAATCTTTCTCTTATTTAATGTCAATAACTAAGTTAAAATGTGCTCCTATTATAGCCAATCTATCATCATGCTTGTTCAAGTCTCTTGGTATGTGTTGGATGTTGAAGGCATCAAAATCCTCAAGTATATCCCATACCCTATGCTTTTAGGACTTGATAAAATGGTTCTTGGTTGTATCTTGACTTCTCACTTGATGAATCACCGTCTCACTATCTCCATAGACTTTCAAAAGCTCTATTCCTCTCTTCTTTGGCCATTGAAGACCATGAACTAAGCCTTCATATTCTACCACGTCGCAAATGCAACTGAAGTGAAACCTATAAGAAGAGTAGTAATGATTATTTGATGGGTAAACCAACATGACACTAGATATTACACCTAATTTTCTCCTTGAACTATCAAAGAACATTTTCCACATGCCATCAAGCTCATGATCTTCATTGGTAAGTGAAGGAATTGGGATGTTTTCCTCATGCATGTAGTAAACTCCCACATCAATTTCCTTAATGAAATTTTAAGGATCAAGGACATGTGTTTTAGTGTTGAAATTTTCAAGATAGAGGTTGGAAATACCTTCAAGAGGAGAAGATGTTTCATTATTCAAAACTACCTCTTCCTCCTTACTGATTAGATAATTATTATTCGTCATTATTTTCAAGTATGGCTCAATATGGAACCTTGATAAGGGCTGAGTCCTTAAGGTTAACTTGGTTCCATACCTTGTCTTAAAATATATAAAGGACCAATCAACATAAAGGTATCCTCCTATCTTGGATGTAAAGTCCCTAGACAAACATATAACAAAGTGTGCTAGAAGGTCCACCACCACAATATCTTGCATGATATGGAAGCTTGGGCAGCCATGTAAAAACACTTTCAGACCTTTGACCAATCCTATTATCTTGGATAGAGTTCCATCCATATTCAATATGCCTTTATTATGTGGATCATAGTTCAAACCTAGCTTATCAACTACTACTTTAGGAATAACAGTAGTGCTTGCTCCACTATCCACAATACAATTATGGACCAACTTATCTCCTATAATGAGTGTGAGGTAGAAGGGTGGAATATTTTTAGCTTTAGTGGAAGGATCCAAAATATGATTTGGAGAGTTTGGGAGAGCCACACTATGATTACTTGAAGATTGAGGAGCCACCTGCATGCTTACTAACTGCTCTTGCAAAAGATCCTTTTGACCAGGTATATGTAGAACCTCCCAAATGGATTTGCTTATCTTAAAGGTTATCTTTAATGAGTCCACAATATGTAAAGATGGAGTATTCACTTTCTTCTAAATTTTTGATGGTCATAAAGGATCTATTGCCTACTATGTTGTAACCTTGGTAGCTATATTTATGTTCTAATTTTGTTGAGAAACACAGCTTATAGAAGGTACAATAGTTTGATTAGAATTTTTTGGTCTTAGAGAGGCATCACTTGTAACTATTCATAGATCTTGGCCTTCTCTCAAGGTTATATTATTTGACATTGTATTAGATATAACTTACATGCCTTGAGTCAACACAAAATCATCCTTTTCTTGAAAGTTCATCATCCCCACACTTGGGTTGTTGCCTTCTCCATGATTATCTCTTTAGCTAAGACATGCTTCTTCTACTATCATGTAAGGAGTAACTTCTTATTATATAGTCAAATCATAGCTGGTTCCTCCATCATCATATGCAAACTAACATTGAGGCTACCCCCATTGGTCCACATGATCTTCTCCTTACACTAGATTTGCATGAATTTGGAACAATAGCCTTTATAAGAGGAGTATAATTTGGATTATATGCATTGGGATACCTACTATAACTTTATTTATTTTGTCCTCTCCCTTGATAATTGTATTGGGATGGATCTCTATATCCTTGTTGAGGATAGTATTATGTATTAGGATGAACACTTGCTTGATATTGACCTTGATTGAGCAGAGCTCTTAATGATATAATTTATTCATCCTTGTCCATAATGTTATCCACCTTCTTGGGAAAAGGCTCTTGGATTCACATTGGCATTTGGAACTTGAGACATGCTTGGAGCTTCAACTAAATTATAGGAAAACAAAGGCATGAAAACTCTTGGAGGGAGTCTTTTAGCCTGAATTAAGCTATTTTTATTCTCAATTGATAGCTCATATGCACCTAGAAGAGTGAATCTTCCCATTGACTATAACATAACAACAACATTAGTACCAATCCCTTTGAGGTATGTTGGGAAAACAAAACTAGGAGGAGGTCTCATGATTGGTGGTAGCCTATACCATGTTCTTTGAAATCTCTCATTGACATCTCTTATGGATTCATTTGGGCCTCTTCTTATTACATTTAGCTGATGTATTAGGGAATCATGATCACTCTTATTTTCAAATATTATCACCAAAAGGTCTCTAAAATAATCCTAACTTGCAATGCATCCCCCCTCCAACATTATGTACCAATCAAGTTCTTTGCCTTTTAAAGACATAACAAGTATCCTAATGGCTATGTTGGCCCTAGTAACATTATGAAAATTTCAAAAATTAGATATGTCTCTAATATATTTATATGGGGTAATAAGACCCTCTCCATTGAAACTAAGAAGATTCTTGGTAGTATTTAGAGGTATGGGGTAATATACAAGAAGCTCTATTTTGTTTTGGGTATTAAAAGTAGGGAAGGGTTGACGTCTATCTATCTCTCCCCTTTCCCCCATTTCTCTTCTTCCTTTATGATCCTCTATTTCTTCTTCTTCAACTTCCACCTCTCCTTGAACTACTTAAACCTCTTATTATTCCTCCCCAAAACCTCCTTACCAAGGATTTAATAGGGTTGGGAGTGGTTTAGGGTGTTTTTCTTTAGGAAAAGATTTAGCTATAGGACTCGGTCAAAAAAATTTAAGGACATTATGAGGACCATGTAGGATAGTGTATAAAAATTGGTCTAGAACTAGGGATTCACACCCTTTTAGAGTCACCAAATGCTAGGTTAGGGGTATATATACTACTTAGGCCTATCAAGACCAGCATTGGCCTTGACTTAGCAATAATTTGGGTCCCACTGGGCATGCCAAAACTATTATCTCTAAATCTTGTACCCTAGAAGAGGGTTGTTTAGGTTTTCTCTAGATTTGGACAATGTTGGGACATTTACAGGCACATGGGTGTGCCTATATGTGGAAATGAACCTCTAGGTTAAAAGGGCTAGTTCCCTATATTATCCTTTTGTGTAATAAAATTGTTGAACCAGTTTGTATGAGTGAATAGAGTCAGAAGTTTGCATAAATGAAAATCCTAGTCTAAGATGGTGATACACTAAGAATTAGTATCCACATGTATGCCCTATACCTATACACAATACAATAGAATATAATCTATAACTCAAGCTCTAGAACATTCCAACATAATTATTTCAATGTAGAGACAAAATTAATGAGATCCCACAAGGTAAATTATTGGAAAAGATAACCTATATAGTTCAGAAAAAGGGTTACATATGTGTAAAATCTCATACAAATAGAATGCACTCTACATGACCTATTGGATCAACTAATTGCTAAAAAAAATTAAGAACATAGAAGACAAGGATAAAAAATATCTTGTTTTCACTTTGTGTCTCTTGTATGCCCAGGCAAATGTCTAGAACTTAGAAAGAAAATAGACTTATGATTCTTTGTTCAAAGTTAGGAAAATGGCAAAATATTCTATCAGTGCTTTAGTATAATATCTATGGATTATAAAATAAGAGCCCAAGGGTCCTATTTATAACAAAAGAGGGAGAGAAGAGAGTGATATTGGGTGCTTAAGTAGAAGCCTCCAAAATGGTTTATAGTCACAATCCTGGTAAAACTGATTCTAGTTGTCTTCTCATTCAGTTGGAGTTTGTCCTTCTCTTTTATTTGCCCTCTTGAAATAACTAGGATCACTATAAAATCAATGGTGAGATGACCACACATAAGAAATGGCTCAGATTACTACTGGGAACCTTAGATTCTTCCTAAAATATCCCACATTTTGCACTATAGACCCATATACGTTTTCCAAATGACTTTACTTCTTACTTGATTCTTCAGGTTCTTTGATTGCTTCTACTTGTAAAACTAATAAGAAAATCTTGTTTGAAAACTTGATTTGCACTATCTATACCCTTTCAGGTTTTTTTATTGCTTTTGATTATAAATTTCATAACCAAAGATCTTTTGAAAACCTAATTTTACTTTACTTAAGACCCTATCAAGTTCTCTAAATGGCTTTACTCCTTGTTTAAAGACCTTAGGCATGAAATTGACATCTTGTGGGACATTATCTTTGCACCCTAATGGCTAGTGGGATGTATTAAACATGACATCTTGTAGTATGTCATGGGGATCCATTAGGTTAGGTTTATGTTTTGGGTAATTTTCCAAAAGTAATTCCTTTAGATAATTTGTTCAAAGGAATTATTTTGGGGATTTTTCCTGAAAGGAAATGGCTAGTTCCTTCGGGAAATTTTCTTGAAGGACACTTTGGAAAGTGTACTTAAAAAAAGTTATGAAGGATACTTGGGGAAGGCACAATTTCCCTTTGGAAAATTCCAAAGGGCATTTCCAAAGGAAATGGCCCTTTGGAACTTTTTTGAAGGGCATTTCCAAAGACAACTTTCCCTTTAGAAAAGTTTGAAGGGTCACTTGGGAAGAAAAGTGCCCTTCAATTTTTTTCCAAAGGGTCACTTCGACAATAAAGTGCCCTTTGAAAAATTCCAAAGGGAATATTAGGAATAAAAGTGTACTTCAAAACTTTTTTGAAGGGTCACTTGGACAATAAAGTGCCTTTTGAAAAAGTCTGAAGGGACACTTGGGAGGAAACATGTCCTTTAGAAATTTTTTGAAGGGTCACTTAAAAAAGAAAAGTGTCGTTCATAAAAGTCCAAAGGGACACTTGGGAAAACAAAATGCCTTTTAGAATTTTTTGAAGGGATACTTTGGGAGAACAAGGCAAGAAAGGCCCTTCAAAAAAGTTTCTGAAGGGCCACATTTGAGAGGAATTATCAAGACCATTTTGGGTTTTCTAAGACTATTAATTACTCATTTTAGACCTTTTATTACTCGCTACATATAAAGAATTTTAAGGCTTTCTCCTTGGAAAACCTAAAGTCATGTATCATTGAAAACTTGTAAAGCATTGGAAACAGTAATTCAGGTTCGTAAACCTAGATTACTTCTACTCATGAAAATTTTATAAGTCAATTCATTCAAAGAACTTGAATTGGTCTTGAGGAGTAACTTGGGTTTATGAGGGACCAAGACATGACTTGTGGAGAACCTGACATAAACTACAATGGATCCAAAACACTTTAGCCTCCTTGACTTACAATTTTGGACCTCTAAAATGACCTATTCTTACAATTGTTTCTCAACTCTACATGAAAATGGTTGAATAAATTATATTGAGGTAAAATTTGGACAACATTTACACAATGGAAATCAACTATGGTGTAAGTCCACCCAAACATCAATTATTGGCCCAATGAGTAATTTGTTAATTTGGTTTTTGCCTCCATAACTTGATATCAAGATCAAGCTCCATTATTCAATATTTAGGAGAAAGAGTTCATCCAAATAGTGGATACACATCTATAGATCCCACTTGATGTCATGAAATTTTTGAGCCAACATATTGTGTTATAGTGAATTTTAGAGGGTAGTCCATTTGGATTCATGAGTTATCACCAATGACAACCACTCCATTGGGGTTCTTCTTAGACATGCCTACTACACAGAGGGAGGTGGCATTAAAAATTGCTTAGGATGCACAATTGGATATTCCTTTTTAGTTTTTTCATCCTAGAACATCATCTCCAAGTTCATCTATTGTGTAGGCTAAGATCTAATGATGTAAAAAGGGTAAATGTCTAGCTAAATGCATCTCACCATCTCCACCATGACATTGAATAAGGAGCCAAGTTACTTGATATGATGATCCCCATGTCCCCAAGATCACTTCTTAGTGCCACTGACCTATGTTGTAGACAAATGAAATAAATGTATATCACCTAATGTTTGAGGACATGGTGGGCCATTTGTATGAAGATGAAAAAGAAAAGAAAATTTTATTTTGGAATGTTATGTGTATAGTGCAATCTAAAACAATTTTTCATAGGATTTATGGGTTTCCATTCCACCTTATCCACCATCCATTTTAATGGATCCCTTGGGTGTAGTGATATAGATTCAGTAGGCTCAAAGGGATCCTACATATGGTGTGTCCTTTAGAGGTGTACCTTTGTCAAAGCCTCTAGATATACTACCTAAAAGTTTACTAGAATCTACCCTAAGATGGAAGTGGTCTATGCCCAAATATCGTATGGCAAAGGAGGATCTAAATGACTTGAATGTAATTGAGGTGGATACCTCTAGATCTACTAGAGCTACCTCCCAGCCTTCAACTCTAACTACTGTATGGATACAGATACTGTTTCTATAGGTTACTAAATAGGATGTTATCACTAGTCATTTAACGAAGGGCTCAATTTATTACACATAGATTCAGATGTATGAACAAACCTCCTCACTATCAAAATCTATGGACCACTCATAGATGCTAAAGAATTTGTGCTTGAGTCTAAAACTAAGTAAGATGTACATGAAGAAGCTAATAGATCTACTGCATGAAGATGTTATTAAGAAGATAAGAAAAGGGCCAAATCTAAAGCTACATAGAATAAGTGAAAAGTGTAGGAATAGGTTGAAGCTATAGCCATGTAAAAATATAAGGAGGAGGAAATTTCAAAGAAAAATGCTATTGTTTCCAACAACACCAATAAGTTGTAGCCTAGGAACAATTTTGTCAACAAGATATACCTAAGAAGGAACAATAATATAGATTTGAGGTAGAAAAGGAAGCTCAACACAAGAAGTTGGTAGATATAGAAGCTACATGCAAGGTTATCAAAGCCACCATTACTATTTTTGCCACTCATTTAATGCTAAAAGATTCTCAATCTTTGGCATCATCTATAATGCCACCACCATTAGTTACTTTTTGGACTGATCCTTCAACCATAGGAGATGTTTATTCACCATAAACATCATTTTATACTTCTACATAAAGTGTAACATATCTGGTTATGGCACCACCACCTAATTCAACAAGCTTGTATTCAATGGCCATGTTGGATGTGCCTTTACCCGAGGCTCAAAGGATGATGTTTTCATTGCCAATTACTCCTCTTCAATCTACATTGACCACTATTTTAACCACTTATTTATGTAGTGCACTAGTAATAATAAATCTTTCACTAGATGTTACTCAACTTTCATTGAGTAAATAAATTAAACGTGCAATGACATTTCAAGAATCATTATCATAGAAGGCTCAATCCTTATACTATAAGGTTTCACAATTAGAAGTAGAGAATAATGGGTTGTAAAAAGCCTTAAAATAATAATGTTATGTTATATAGACTACTTGCCTAAAACCCATTCAATAAGTCACTCTTGATCCTAACTAGTCCTATGCAAATTGACTTGCCTTGCTTTTCAATTAGCTTATTTAAGATAGGCAACATAGTAAAGTGTATACCAAGTATGCTCAATAAGGCCTACCAATCAAAGCTGAGACTTTATAATTATGTGATTTACTTCTCAATTATCAAATGTAACTTGGATATAATAAGATGGGGGACTTACTCACAACATGTTAGATTGGCACCAACAACTCTAAGGCTTCTGGACTAGTCTTCAGCCCAATTTTGCTATTGTATAAATAACTTCCACCAAATTTTTGAATCCATAGGCTAATCCTAATCTATGGATGATGTGTTGAAAGCCTTTATCAATAGATGTGATATATTTATAGATCAACTTGAAGGGTGATAGAATCAAGTTTAACAAACGCCTTTATAGGAGGTCAAACCTAGAGATGTGTAGACTAACTTAACCTGATTTCCATTGATATCAATGCAAAGGTTGCATCATCAAAGGCTAATAATTTTAACATCATTGATGATAAATTTTATAACTTGTTGTATGTTCAAGCTCCATTGTGTGTTGGTTCATGTGGTCCAAGAAGTTTTATTAGAGTGGTAAACATATAAGCAAGACTTGACTATGTTGGATGCCTCTATTGCTCTTATGGTCAATGATCATCTTTTTATTTCTCCCAGTTAACTCTTGGTGATTCTTTGATAGATGAAGAAGGTAGGATCTTCAATAATGTATTCTTCCACCACTTATCTACTACCTCTTGCAATATCTTAGGCACACTATAGGTTAAGTTTTTTGGCACATTATTTTCCTCTATTATTTTGTTTTATAGAGATCAAGTTGGTTTAAAACTCAATAAAGTGGCCACTTGGTCTCATTATCTTATTAAAAACCTGACAGGGTATTAGGTTACCTTGAAATCTTTTGTTGAAGATTGTGTGATTTTTAATTTTACTACTTTTTGGTTGTTTTTCTTGTGTTATTTTAAGATGAGATAACTAATTAAGTCTAGGAAACTGTTAGTGGGAAAGTATGCACATGGGGTGCCATCATAGCATAAGGACATATCAACAATATACCATGTCAGCATACATAGGATAATTAGTCATCAACCATATTCCATTTTGAATAGATTCCATGGATTCAAGTTTCTCTAAGGTGGGAAGCCTATAACTATGTTATAATTGTTAAATATTATAAATGAAGTTTGTTGTAACCATGTGCCTAAGATAGAGATAGTGAATTATGTATAAATGTAAACTATAAAGAGTTGTAATGGGTTCAATATTGAAGAAATAGATATTGGATCTATGTAATAGAGGCATCTTGTAAAAGCACAGAGTAATAAGTTGATCTCTACTTAGTAATTATAATTTTCCATGATTTTGTAATTTAATGGTGTTATATATCACCACCATAGATTTTATGTATTACTAATGATAATATTTTCAATATATATAAGGTTTTTTGAGTAATTGGATATCCTAGATTGTGTAATGATTGTTGAATCTACATCACTATTTTGATGAACTTCAGATGATAATTTCATTAGCCTAAACATATAGGTTTTTCTTGTATTTCTATGATATGTCTTTATAAATCTATGTTTCTAAAAATTAAGGGCATGTTACCTCTCCCATAGTTATCCTCATAATTAGTAATTTCTAGGAAAATAGGTACCTCTTCTAACAATGGCTACATATCTTTTCTATTTTCATCACAGCTAGAGGTTTCCAATTCAAATCATCATAAGGCAATGGGTTTTCCTTGGTATGCACAAATAAGATATTTCTTGTTCAAAAGTTTCCATGATTTGTAGTTAGTTCAAAAGAGAGCATTTCTAAATAATTTACACATAAGGACAATTTTTTTTTGGCTCTTCGAATGATTTTCTCCCTCTAGTTGTACAAGTGAGTGGTCAAGATCATTTCTATGTAGTTACATATGATGACAAATATTTGTTTGGGCCTCCACTATGAAGTTAACCATATAGATCATGAATTCATTAGGATATCTAGTCAAAATATCAAAGGTTTTTTGCAAATTTTCATCATTTCTTGGAAAGGCAGTCGAAATAATGATTCTTCTATTGTAAATGGATGAGGATCTCAGGCATGGCAAAGGGGATATTGTAGCTGGAAGCATCTTGGTGGACTTGAAGGCTTTTCCTATAATTTTTCAAGTTGATTCCCATAGGTATAGATTCAAAAATGTATAAATATGGGTTTTTTCCTCTATTCTAAGGTTGTTTTTGGTTTTTAGTTGTGGTATGTCACTACTTTAGGTGTCCATTTTCCCTAAGTCTAGGTTATGTAAAATTTATTTGGGGATCAATTATTGTATGTAGATCTTGTCTTCCTTACTAAGGTGGTTGAATTTTTATAACCATTAGCAAGATTTGAGAGCATGATTATATCTCCCATGTAAAAATAGAGATCACTTGATGCTTGTACTCATGGCAACATTTTGAAATGTTGGTGTTTGTAATATTTATTTTCAAGTTAGTGGAAAATAGTTATGGTTCAATATTGTATCATGTTAATTAAATTTAATAATATTTTTTACAAGTTATTTTGATTGGACATTTGGGTTTGTGTTCATTACTGGTTGTCATTCTGATCATGTACTTGGATTATAAATGCCCTTCTACAATTATATTTGGAAATGTGTTGTTGAATACCTTTTAAGGGCACCTTGGGTTCATGAATTTAGAAAGAGAAAGTATTTGGGATTCTATTTTTAGAGTATGTTCTATGATTTCATGGATAATTTAGTTTTTACTATTATATTTCATTAGAATTATTTTTTTCATCTCTACCAAGGAACATTGTCATGCATTACTACTAGATACCCTGCTATTTGGAAACCACCATCATGCCACCCTCCCTTTTTTAATCATATAGCTTATCCTAACCTATCATACCTTACAAATAACACACCATGTTTCATACTATAAGTGTTAATTATTTGAAAATGTATAATATATTCCATATTTGAAATGTGTTTGTAGTTTGTGCTTTAAATTATACTACTATAGTTTTCTATTTAACCCCTATTGTTGAATATTTTATATAATGAAGATTGCATTTATCCCCTTATCTATATTTTGTAGCTTATGTATGACATAGAGAATTTGTGCATTTCATGTGACAACCCTTCATGGGTGAAGTGTGAAAACTTAGTTATGCTCTAGTCATATTTGTCTCTTGTGCCAAGAATCCCCATGGAGATTGAATTGAAAAATCTCTCCATGTGAGCAAGCTACCCCATAGGACATCTCACCTAGTTCATGCAAAGCGAAAATCAATAAGGAGATAACCATACCCTTTATAGGTGCCTCTCAGTTATTTTATGCATTTGATCCAATTTTTATGCCAAACCCTTCCCTAGATACAATGACATACTTTTGGGTTTTCCATAATTACTCATCATTTTCCTTCAAGTGTTCAAGGTTGAGTGTATGAGGTGTAAAATTGGGAGCCAAAACTCTTCTATCACTATTTTTAGGGACTAAACTAAATTTATAGTCACTTTTTCTACTTTATTTTTTTGTAGAGAGCCTTGATTATTTCATCTTGTGAAGTTCTTTGTTGTTACTACATTGATCTAACTATCCTAGCTATCAACATCACAACACTCCACTGGGAACGTGCAAGGAAGTTTTAAGGTTTGAAATTTTTTAATTCTACTAATTTTATTACAAATAAAAATTAATAGTTCATGTTGGAAGGTGTATTTTTCCTTTTGAATATTATTTTTAAAATTTTAGTGTCTTTGTTCTCTATCTCATTAAGCTTCAACAAGTCTAATTTCAACATGTATCAGACCAGTCTATCAAATGTTATATTCTAGAATTTTTATTCTAGTGGTGACTCTAATTTTATTTATAGGTTTCAAGGAAAATTGATGCCTATTATGAATATTCTGTTAAATTTTAGTTTTGATTATCTTCTTATTTACAAAGCTGGAAGGACTGAGATCATCTTTCAAAGGTGATCCATCTAAGAGACTTATTTCACTATTAGGTATTCCTAAAACAAGAAGGGGACAAATATGGAGGCATATTGAAGGGTAGAGTTTAGTTTCTAAATGTTATCTAGATTATGATAATCTTGAGATCTTTATTGACCCCCCCCCCCCATTATTAAGGACTATCACATCTCTTCTACTAATTATGAAACACATAGTCCCATTTATTTTTCAACTCCTTCATAACTAGTTAAATCCCCTCCCAAATATGATCCACCAAGTCTACCTCATTCACCCCCTCATCTACTTTTGCTATTTGTTCTTGAACCTCTAGTTTAACTAGTAATGAGGCATAGGGACCAAGATGAGATTGCACATCCTGCATTCTATGTTCTAAGATTTAGACATATTAATTTTGATGAAATGGTAGGATATCCTAATGAATTCATAAATTTAGGAAATGCTTCCCAAAATTTCAAGGGAACAAAGCAGTAAGTGGTGATTAGCATCTAAGGGCCTTTCAAAATATTATTGAATACTATGAGGTTGATTATAAGGATGTGTGCATATATTTTTTTATGCACATGCTTGAGGAGGATGCTTATGAATGGTTTAATTCCCTTTCCACTAGATGCATTGATTCATGATAAGAGATGCATAATGTTCTTATAATTTATTATGGTGATAGGATTAATCCAAGATTTCTCTTGGTTACATTTAAAAATATAAAAAAGAATACTAATGAGTGTGCAGGTTTTTAACACATAATTCAATAAGACGATGATGTAACTATCCAAAAACATCAGGCCTAGCAATACAATGTTCTTGATAAAGTGATACGATTCTTTTGATAATAAAGTCATGTATTAATTGAAGGAAAAGGCTCCTATTAACCTATGGTTGGCATTTAATATGGCTATCCAAATTGAGAACAACATCAAGGCTATGGGAAAGCTCATGAACAAGCAATCTAATGTGAATTTGATCAATCTAGAAAATACACAACCTATAAAGACAACTAACTTGGGGGAAAATATCAAAAATCTAGCCTCTAATGTCAAATACATGTCATAAAAGTTGGAAAGAGCTGAAAAGTGGGTCCCTCAAGTTTCTACTAGTTACGAGTGGGCTCCAAATTTGAATCAGGCACAAAGGGGGCCTACATTACACCATTAAGATAATGATAAATGGAAGAGTCCTACGCATGAATAAAGGATAGACAAAACTAGAAAATAGGGTTTTTAAAGGAGGTGCTTGATCCTTTAAATACCAAGGTAAATATTGTGAATTCTAATTTAGACATTGATTGGTGTGACAAGTGCTTCTTTTCACACCTTCCATGTGATACTATTGAACAAGATGATGAAGATTAGGTTGAACTTGATTATGTGTCATTTGACTATGATATTTTTATGTTTGATTTTCAAATTCCTCAAAATGAATCAACTACCTTCATGAAATTATTGATACTATGGTTGATCAGTTTTGGAGCATGGTCAAAATAGAAAGTGTCCCAACTTTTGACTTTGTTTGTGATGTTAATGTAACATAATCATATGAATTGTCCATCCATGGTTTTTATCTATTATTCTTTATGATGAACAAGAAATATCCTATGGTAATTCCATTAATTAAGGATAAGTAACTATTAATTAATATAGTAGCTATCTAAAAGAAGGAATACAACTTGAGAAGTAGGAAACTAGGTGTTACTCCTTAAGACATTGCCCCTACAAATTCAAACAGAGGGAATGACATCAAGAAAGTAAATAAAGATACAACAGTCCCAAAATCTTCCAAGATGCACTCATGTTCCAAGCTATAAATCCTAGAGGTGCCCCTACTACGAGAAATAGAATGCCCATATTGTTTAGTATCCCTAATGGCGATAATGGGCTTAAACAAAATCCACCTTTGAAGGTTGTTGTCAAAGTTTAAAATTCACCCTATCCTACTCCACTTCAGACCTTGAGTGATTATATTCCAACTAAAAGTGTTGTTACCCTTCCACCAAATACACTTCTTCCTTAGTATAGTGTGTGTGATATGGCTCAAGTGTTGAGTCAAATAAAATCACCATACCACTTATTGAGTTACTAAGAATAACTAAACATAGGAAGAGGGCCTTTGAATATTTATAATTTGGTGAAAGGTTATCTACAAATGAATTTGAGTTACCCAAAGCAAGCTAAAATAATAAGAAGAGGTTGTTAAACCTGCTCCTAAGGTCTATTTGGGGATTGCATTAGTAGAAAGTCAATTGAATGTGGATCCATTTTATACAACCCTAGTAATCAATGGTCCAATTGTTTACAACTACATGTTTGATTCTGGATCTTCTTGTAATGTGATGCCCTTGGTTGTCCTTAATGATCTTGGAGTGAATATCACATCAGCCTTTAGAAAGTGTTATGCCATGGAATCATGAGAGGTTCCAATTTTTAGACAAGTTAAGGGACTAGTGCTACAATTGGTAATTCATCCTGGTAAATATCTAAATATGGATGTCATATTTTTAGACTACTTTCCTAAGTGGGGGATATTTTTGTCACATAAATGAGCTACTAACATGGGTGGAAGTGTGTAGATGGACCTTTATTATGCCGCCATTCCTTTCGAGGGTAAGATGGTAAGAATTTATAAAGATCCAAAGAAGTTACATGTGATTAAAGATCTGAATCATGCTCTCAATGAAGTGTTAAACAT
The DNA here is from genome assembly GCA_037957365.1 of Torreya grandis. Taxonomy (NCBI): domain Eukaryota; kingdom Viridiplantae; phylum Streptophyta; class Pinopsida; order Cupressales; family Taxaceae; genus Torreya; species Torreya grandis. The sequence continues at coordinate 877,740 of JARHVA010005162.1, forward strand.
GGATGTTGAATTGGTTAACTTTGTTGGGAATGTTGATACTAATGAAAAGCCTACTATTTTTGATGTTAAACCTGACAAAGAAAGTGTAGTTTAGAATATGTGCTTTGATGGAGCTTTCTCTAATGTTGGAAATAGAATTAGGGTTATATTTTATGCCACTAATGGTAAATGCTTTATGTTTTATTTTTATTTATACTTTGAGTGCACTAATAATACTATTGAGTCTAAGGCACTCTTTTTTGGTTTAAGGATTGCCTGTGAATATGGAATAAAATGTTTGTTGGTCAAGGGAAATTCTAAACTAGTGTTAAAACAAGTCTATAGTGATTTTGCCACAAATAATAATAGGTTGAATCAATATTTGAATGTTTTTTGGGATTTGATTGAATATTTTGATGCATTCAATTTGTGTTACCATGATAAAAGTTTCAACCAAAAAGCTAGTAGACTTGCATGGCTAGGTGCTTAATTTAACATTACAAATGTGATCTTTCATTATCAATATCAAGTGGAGGTGTTTGTTAGGCCTTCAATTCCAAATAATGTTCATCATTATTAGGTATTTGATGATGATGAATAAATTAAAAGGTTTTTAGACTATGAGGTTGAGTTCCATGATCATCTCATAGACCTATAATCTATGGTTCATGTTAATGATGGGAAGGATACCTTGTTTAGAAGGACATTATTCAACTGAAGATAAACACTCTCCTAAGAGGAATAGTTAGTTTAGAAGCATCTTTTGATGAATGGATAGAATATAATTGAGAGATTCATTCATCTTAAAAGACATGACTGAGTGCAATTTGGATTCTCATGAAAATACAAGAAAGGTTTTATTGGGTACTCACTTAATTGAAATTAAGAAGAAAGATTACATGCATCTATTAAGGAAGTACCAAGATTGCTTAACATGGTCTTATTCTGAGCTAAAAGTGTATAAGGAATAATTGTTCTAGAACATCATCCCATTGTAGTCTGATAGCAAGCCTTTTAGGTAGAAACATAGAACCATTAACCCCATCTTGGCCACCAAGATGAGGGAATAATTAAAGAATCTAAGGAATGATGGTATCATTCAACCCATAAATTATTCATCATGGGTTACAAAATTAGTCCCTGTAAGGAAGAAAAATAAAGACATATGATTGTGTGTGGATTTTAGAAATTTAAATAAAGCTTCTTTAAAATATAATTATCCCTTGCTCAATATGGATAACCTACTTCAAAGAGTTACTAGATAATAAATGTTGTCCACATTAGATATATTTTTAGGTCATAACCAAGTTTTGGTGAAAGAATATGAGAGGTCTACGACTACATTCATTATGCCTTGGGGTATATATGTATATATGAGGATGCCTTTTGGGTTGATGAATGCTAGTGTAATGTTCTAGCAAGATATGAACATCACTTTTATAAGAATAATTAACCAAATCATTGATGTGTATTAGGATGACATTACTATGTACTCCAAGACTAGAGAAGAGCATTTGGAGCATATAGAAAAGGTGTTAATCAAATGTATGGATTTTTGCATTTCACTTAATGCTAAGAAGTGACACTTTAGAGTACAAAAGACCAAGTTGTTGGACCATATAGTGTCTAAGGATGGTTTCATGATTGATCCCAAGAAGGTAAAAGCCATTGACAATGTTCTTATCCCATAGTCCAAGAAAGGAGTTCAGTCTTTCTTTGGACAAATTAACTTTGTAAGGAAGTTTGTGTCTAATTTTATAGAGGCTAATCTACCTGTTATTTGAGGTTTAATCAGTAGTTTAATCAGCCTTAGCTTAAGCCTTGGTTAAATTAGTAGTTTAATTAGCCTCAGTTTATCACTTCAAGTTCATTGCTTCAATTTCAAGCCTTGGTTCAATCTTCAAGTTCATCGCTTTGGTTCAATAAAGAGTTGAACGACCTTGGCTCAACAGTCGCTTGAATTGTTGAACCGTCAAACCGGTTCAACAGGTTGGTTTAAAGCAAATGGTTAAAAGTGAATGGTTCAACCACCTTTGGTTCAATCGGCTAAGAACATAGCATTAAACCATTGAACTGGTTTAATGAATTAGTTCAATTGCTTGGTTCATTGGCAAGTTCAAAAGATTAGTTCAATCAGCTTGGCACGCAATGATTGAATCGTTGAACTAATTGAACTATTGAACCAATTTTGGTTCAATGGGTTGGTTCAAGGGTGTGTCTCAGAGCTAGAGGGTAGTGTTGGGTTTAAATGCCCTTGTAGAGGGTAGTCTTGAGTTTAAATGCCTTTGTGGAGGGCAAAGAGCGTTCCAAAGACAGCCAAAGAAGAGTTTCAAAGGTGCGAAGAAGACTTAAGGCTAAATTCTTTTGGACTTTTTGTCTGAAGTAATTCCTTTAGACAAAAGGCCAAAAGGAATTTAGGGGAAGCTCAGTCCAAAGAGGCCGCCAGCATAGGGGGAAGTCAAAGAGCTCGAAGAAAAGGACAAAGAGCGGCTAAATCCTACTGACTTTTGTCCATGTGAAAAAGGCTTGAAACAAAAGCCCATGAAGTAGAAAAGCCACAAAAAAGACCCGATGACTTTTACTAAGGACAGTGACATCCCAAAAGCTATAAAATTTAAGCAGATGAACTAGCCATTGTTTTTCAAGTGATGACAGGTGTGCAAACATCAAATTTAAGTCAGTAAAAAAGCCATTGGTTTTTAAATGGTTGAGCGCCAACCATGAAAGGAGCCCAAGGAATGTAGTGACCCACCTAGAGATAGCCCCGAGGGCCAAAGGAACTAGAAAGAGATAAGGTAGGGAAAAGATAAAAGTGCCAAGTATAGGAGTAGGTAGATAGTCCAAGTGGTGAAGGGAGGTGACGATTCAAGAAGTTACTCTAGCAGGTGAAATAGTGTCTGTGAATTGACCATTAGAAGGCACAAACAACCAACTATGTGACCCATTTTCTCCATTTCAAATTTATGAGTAGAAAAACCACATGGGTGCCTTCAAGGATCAGTCTTGGTAAATGGGGAAATGGTGCGGCCTATGTCAAAAAATGCTTGAAGTCAGAGCTAGGGCTGACACAACATTTATGTTTAAGCAGCCTGTTCTTCGGAATGACTAGAGCACACATGGGACATTTGTAAAAGAGGCACCAAAAGGCATTTTTCCTTCCTCTATATATTGTAGAATTTTCATTTTGAAAAGGATCTTCCACATTTGTAAGGTAGAGCCCTGGAAAAATTTTCACCTGAAATCGATAAATGCATTTTTACCTTTATGTTAGTTGGATATCTCTGTGTGTGTCTGAGTGTCAGTCTGTGTTTAGTCATTACTTCTTAATGCTTCTATAGGTTAACACCAACACACCTAGTGTCTATAAGGTGTCATTTTGTAGGTAACAAAAAGAGTTATACTTGGAAGTGCAGAGGTAGAAGGATCTACTACACAGTGTGTCTCTTCTACAACACCTATGGTGAACCTCTATTTTTTGTGTGTTCCATCAAAGCCTTCCTGCCACTCTCTACAGTCTGGTCCATTTACCAATTGAAGTGTATGTATGTGTTTGTCTAATTTCAAGTGTGAGTGTGAGAAGGTTGAGTCATTTTGGTGCATCACCTCCTTTAGAGTAGTTTGTTTTCCTGAAATCTTTCTCCCTTTTCATCCCCCCATTATATATAATTATATATATATATATGTTAGCACTTATTGGAACAAATCAGATGCATCAAAGGGAGCTAGCCTTTATCTAGAGACTCTCCCCTCCAGCTTCACCAGTCCCACAGGTGAGAGGGGAGTTTCCATTATTGTGTGACGAAGATAGGAGCTCGGCCTCCTGCCAAGGGTGCAATCTTCTATGTCAATAGTTTTTAGCACGCTTGGTGGGACCAACCAGGACAAGTTATGTCTAAAGATTTGAAGAAATTTTAGTGTGTTCTTTAACTAATTACCCTTTAGAGGATTTTACATCAACACCAATGGCATCTCCGAGTTAAATCAACTAGTTAAGCAGTTCTGGTGCCATCAAGAAATAGTATTTTGGTATGTATAGTTCCATCATTCAAAGCCATGGACCCTATTTTCCTTGGTCAACCTGGCTATGATCCTTATCAGGTCCAATATGACCAGTCTCAACCTTATCATGAGCTATATCAGCCTTATGCCTAGTCTTCTCAATGTGTCATTTCTCCTACTCAACCCAGTCTCTTTGCCAATCAACTCATTTCCAATTTCAAATGAGCACTGCTGGGATACAAAAAGTATGTAGTCGTGGCCAATAAATCCTTGATCATGTCATCTATCAAGTGAGAAATGCACTAGATCAGGTTAAGAGTGAATGGGCTCCTATTGAAAGAGCTAATTGGCAAAGGCTTACAAGTGAGATGCTGGATGTGAGTGGTTTAATTACATCTTTGGAAGAGAAGCTGAGTATTCATGAGAGGTAGCTTTACCAAGTCTATCAACCTACATACTCACTATCCCAATTATCATATCAGTCATACATAGCCCCTGCTTATGAGCCAAGTCAAGCCTGTCAATGTCCTTTCCCCAATCATGCTGAGGAGAGTTCCAAAATAGTAAATCTTATGTTTAAGGCTAATCTTGATAAATAGATTGAATTGGCAAATCTTCAAATGTAGCAATCTATTTTGGCAGTAAGGGAAGTGGAATCCAAACCCTCACTACCCTCTCACATTGTGGCCCCATCACCCCAAAAGGAGATGCCCAGTCTGAATGTCTTGAGCTGGAATAAAGTGGTTGAGTCATGGAGCAGCAAGGAGGAGAAAGACATTGTCCAAGAGTGTGAGGTACAAAATGAGGATAATCTAGCTAAGTGGATCAAATAATTAGAAGCTAAGATGAGATTGCTTAGAGAAAGAGAGATGGAGCTTTTAGACCTTGTAGAGGAGCCGATGCCAAAAGATACCCCTTCCACCAATCCACAAGCTAATTTCAATATTGATGAAGTGTTGGTAAAGTGGAGGGATGAAAATCAAGTAATTTTGGCCTAAGGTCTACCCCCTCCTATTCTAGAGAAATACCCCTCTTGTGTGCCAAATCCTTTCTATTAGATGGCACTTACTCATTCTGGCTCATCCGACACATCAATCGATCCTACCCTCAATCACGTGCACCTAGCTTTCCAGCATGCCTCTCTTCATACAACTCTTCCTGTACATGAGCAGACCATCCCAAATATTCCCCAACCTCTTCAAGTCTTTCAACATGATTTCCAAATTCTAAGCTAGAAGAAGGAAAATCATGAACTAGCCTAGAACCTTGAAGAGGATAAAGTTACTCCTTATTCACAAGGGGAAAATTCCAATCCCAAGGTCATGAGTTAGAAGCAAACATTAGAATCATGGGGAAAAAAGGAAGGGGAGGAGAAAGGTTTTGCTCAAAACATTGAAGAAGATGTGGTTGATCATGCTCCTGATGATGATTGTGACCTCTAAGAAAGACTCTTCCAAGAAGATATAGACAGGCAAATTGCAGAGTTGGAGCCTAGAGTGAGTTTCCTCAGCCATCATGTGATGGATGTTTCAGACTAAGTAGCAGTTTCCATGTCTAAACACACTCCATCCACATACTTCCAAAAGAGCAATCATGCCACACATGATATAGATGAAGTGATGACCAAATGGAAAGAGGAGAATCATTTGATTCTAGCTCAAGGACTGCCTCCTCTTCCACATGAGTTCATCCATCAGCCTTCCACTTCACCCCTTCTCGAGGAGGAACCTATTTTGAAGGAAGCAAGTGAAGAGGAGTATGCTCAGTTTATGACTAATCAGGGAGACTTCATGAGTGTAGATGAGGAGGAGATCACCATAGGTCTCCCCTTTGATGAACAAGAAGACAAGTCACAAGCTTTTACCTCTATCTCTGATGAGGAAGAAGTGATTTTTGCCCCTTTTCTCATTTTTCAAGACATCATGGAGGGGCATGGACACCTTCTTGACCATGCTTTAAACAATTTGTTTGAATTCATTGGGGTAAGTTACACTATTCTTCAAGGGGGTTATGAGTTGGATAAGAGTGGAGAAGGTAGCATTGGGACTCAAATAAGTATGCAAAGGGGATACAGGCTTTCATATTTATCCCTTCAAGAGGTTGGTGAATCTAAAGATACTTTCTTCGAAGTCATCAAGGAGGATGATCATACCACGGAACCTGAGCATGAGGCAGAAGAGAACAAGCCAGTCAATGATGCATATCAAGGGGCTTATGGTAATGAGCCAGTAGCAATTGATTTCTTGATGAGATACACCAGCATGAAGAACCAACAAGAGGCAAGCTTCCAAGAACAAATAGAGTACATATATGTTGGAATCATGTTTGAATCTGATCCAATCAGATATAAGCCAATCTAGGTGGCAAGCAAGAGGAGCAGGTCACCAAGTCTCCACTTCATTCAACCACTTGTCTGGCACCATAAGTTTCCTAGCTAGGGAGGGGACTTAAGAAATTTTCCCTTTGATCCAGGAGGGAAGCAAATATACCTAGTTAGTCGTACATAGTAGTTGTTTTTAATTTCTTTTCCTGCTTTCCCTAAGTGCAGTTTGCACAAGTAGTGTTTTTATCCTTGTGTGTGTTTTCCTTTGTGTGTGGGGTAAAAAGCTTCATGTTTAATTCTTGGATCTTTTAGGGTTGTTTCTAACCTTTATTTAAAGTGCATTCTGACTCCATGCCCAATGGACTTCAAGGCAACTGGTCTCTAAGCATAGCAGGCATGCTTTACCTGGGAGTCACCATTTTTTTGACCATTTTTTGCCCAACAGGCCAAAAATTGGTCCCCCCTTTTTTTATGCTGTTCTGAGCCAGTTCTTTTGATTTTGCATGAGTCTTGCAAATTTCTATGAACTCTGCAAGTTTTCTACAAACTCTACAGGTCCATTTCTATGGACTCTACAGAGCTTGGATTTCTATGAACTTAGAAATGAGGTTTTCTATAGACTCTATAGGTCCATTTCTATGGACTCTATAGGTCTATTTCTATGGACTCTGTAGATCTATTTCTATGGACTCTACAGGTTAGTCTTTTGGTAGATGAAGAACTAGTTCAGAGAGTGTAAGGTTTTACAAGGCTTGTTCAGGCTCTTGTCTAATGAAATTCATAAGGAAGGTTGGCATCGTTGAACCATTGAACCATTAAACTAATTCAATGCCTTGGTTCAATGGATTGGTTCAAGCCTTGGTTCAATCAGCGGTTTAATCGACCTCAGTTCAAGCCTTGGTTCAATCGGCAGTTCAATCAACCTCAGTTCATTGCTTCAAGTTTATCACATCAATTTCAAGCCTTGGTTCAATCTTCAAGTTCATCACTTTGGTTTAACAAAGAGTTCAACGACCTTGGCTCAACAGTCACTTGAACTGTTGAACCATTGAATCGGTTCAATGAGTTGGTTCAAAGAAAATGGTTCAAAGTGAATGGTTCAACTACCTTTGGTTCAATCATCTTGATGTGCAACATTGAACTGTTAAACCAGTTTAATGAATTAGTTCAATTGCTTGGTTCATTGGCAAGTTCAAAAGATTAGTTCAATCGGCTCAATGCACAGTGATTGAACCATTAAATCGATTAAACCATTGAACCAATTTTGGTTCAATGGGTTGGTTCAACAGCTTGGTTCTAGGGTGTTTCCCAAAGCTGGAGGGTAGTGCTGGGTTCAAATGCCCTTGCAGAGGGTAGTCCTGAGTTCAAATGCCTTTGCAGAGGGTAGAGAGCATTCCAAAGACAACTAAAGAAATGTTTCAAAGGTGCGAAGAAGACTTAAGGCTGAATTCTTTCAAACTTTTTGTCCAAAGGAATTTCTTTGGACAAAAGGCCCAAAGGACTTTGGGGGAAGCTCAGTTCAAAGAGGCCACTAGTGTAGGGGGAATTCAAAGAGCTTGAAGAAAAGGATAAAGAGCAGCTAAATCCTGCAAACTTTTGTCTATAGGAAAAAGGCTTGAAATAAAAGCGCACGAAGTAGAAAAGCCATAGAAAAGACCTGATGACTTTTGCCAAGGATGGTGACATCCTAAAAGCTATCAAATTTAAGTAGATGAACTAGCTGTTGGTTTTCAAGTGATGACGGGTGTGTGAACATCAAATTTAAGCTCATAAAAAAGCCATTGGTTTTTAAATGCCTGAGCGCCAACCATGAAAGGAGCCCAAGGAATGCAACGACCCACCCAGAGATAGCCTCGAGGGCTGAAGGAGCCAGAAAGAGACAAGGTAGGGAAAAGATAAAAGTGCCAAGTATAGGAGTAGGTAGATAGTCTAAGTGGTGAAGAGAGGCACTGATTCAAGAAGTTACTCCAGTAGGTGAAACAGTGTCTATGAATTGACCATTAAAAGCTGTAAATGGCCAACTGTGTGACCCATTTTCTCCATTTCACATTTATGAGTAGACAAACTGCATGAGTGCCTTCAAGGAGTAGTCTTGATAAATGGGGAAATGGTGTGGCCTATGTCAAAAAATGCCTAAAAATAGAGCCAGGGCTGACACAACATTTATGTTTAAGCGGCCTACTCTTCCCAATGACTAGAGCGCATATGGGACATTTGTAAAAGAGGCACCAAAAGGTCTTTCTCCTTCCTCTATATATTGGAGACTTCTCATTTTGAAAAGGATCTTCCACATTTGTAAGGTGGATCCCTGGCAAATTTTTCACCTGAAATCAATAAACATATTTTTACCTCTATGTTGGTTGGATATCTCTGTGTGTGTCTGAGTGTCAGTTTGTGTTTAGTCATTGCTTCTTAATGCTTCTACAGGTTAACACCAAAACACCTAGTGTCTATAAGGTGTCATTTTATAGGTAGCAAGAAGAGCTATAATTAGAAGTGTAGAGGAAAAAGGATCTACTACACAGTGTGTCTCTTCTACAACACCTATGGTGAATCTCTATTTTTTGTGTGTTCCATCAAAGCCTTCCTGCCACTCCCTGCAGTCTGGTCAATTTACTAGTTGAAGTGTATGTATGTGTTTGTCTGATTTTAAGTGTGAGTGTGAGAAGTTCGAGTCATTTTGGTGCATCATCTCCTTTAAAGTAGTTTGTTTTCTTGAAAACTTTCTCCCTTTTCATCCCCCCATTATATATATATATATATATATATATATGTATATGTATATGTTAGCACTTATTGGAACAAATCAGATGCATCAAAGGGAGCTAGCCCTTATCTATAGACTCTTGCCTCTAGCTTCACATGTCCCATAGGTGAGAGGGGAGTTTCCATTGTTATGTGAGGAAGGCAGGAGCTTGGCCTCCTGCCAAGGGTGTAATCTTCTACGTCAACAATCATAAAATTAATATTGAAAGAAAATAGGAAGTGGGTTGAATAGTTAAATTTTACTTTTTAGACTGATAGGATCATGCCTAAGAGAGCTACATGTATAATCCATTTTGAGTTTTTTATGTAAATTAAGCAATTTTTCCTATAAATATATAGTTTCCCACCTATCACCTCATGCAACAACTAGGAGATGATGAGTAGATCAACCACTATGAAAGTAGGGTGAACTAGATTATTGATCTCAATGAAATTCAAAGACAAGCTCATGAAAGACACCTCAAGTTCAAAGAGAAGCTGAAGAAAATATTTGATAGGAAGGCCACTCCAAGAAACTTCTAAGTAGGTGATCTAGTTTTACCTTGGGATAGTAGACATGAGGAGAAAGGAAAACATGGCATGTTTGATGCCTTGTAGATGGGTACCTATTCCATTGACTGCCAAATTTGGGAGCATACTTTATTCTTGAGATATGTGGATGGTGAAATACTGGAGTTATCAGTTAATGGTAGATATTTAAAACACTTTCTTGATTGATTCCATCTACAACATGTGTACCATATTATAGTGTTTTGTTGTTTTTTCCTTCTATGGTTTTGTTACCCCTCTACTTTAAATCCTTATTTGTATAATTTCACTTTGTGTTTCTATTGTGTGTTCATTTTTAGATCCTCCTAATCTATTTTTGTAAGTCTACCAATGTTTTGTTGATCCTTCAGGAGAATTTAATAAAAAATTCTATGTCTTGACTTCATGACCTAATAGATTGGCACCCAGTCTTATGTTTTGGGGTTATTTTCACACTTGTATGGGGTGTGCTTCCTTGGGTGGGAGTTAGTGTTAGTGCCTAAAATTAAACTAAATCAATTAGGCCCTTGTAAAGTGTAAATGACTATGTCCTTAGCCCAACTTCTATCTCCAAGTGTTCCTTTGGAAGGTCAAGTTTATGTAAAAATTGGCTAAGTCCTAATATGGTCTTTGCTTGGTGATTGTATTTTTTCCTTAGAATTTTTTGGAGTTTTTGCATGAACACAATGTTTAAAAGAAATAGGTCTTTGATATATTTGTCTTAGATAAAAATACTAAAGAATTATTTTTGTTGGACATTTTATCCACTAAAAAAAGTCTAAAGGAATTCAATGTCTTATTTTGCATTGTGCTAAGTGTCTCAAAAAAGATCTTAAGTGTCATTTGTTTCAAAAAAAATTTCCATTGCAAAACTTCTAAAGGGCACTTGCCCTTCAGAAATTTTGCTCACACAAAATGTCTGACAAAAATCCTTTGTTTCAGAAAATGTGCAAACTCTTATTTGTTTCATACTTTTTGTCTGTGGTAAAAATTCCAAAGGGAACTTTCCCTTTGGGAATTTTTCCCACACAAAAATCTTGAAAGAATTGTAAGGACCTATAAACTTCATGAAGCCAAAGTATCTACAAAAAGATTGAAGGGTCATTTTTCCTTGACAAAATTTTTGAAGGGTAATATCCTTCGAGCATTTTGCCCTTGCAAATTTTTTGAAGGACACTTATAGAAGGGTTATTTTTCCTTTAAAAATTTTCCAAAGGGAACTTTAAAAATGTTAAAAGGATAAGTATAGAGGGTGAATGATACTTAAAACAAGTTTAAAGGGCACTTCCAAGATATCTAAAAAGCCATTCCAAAAGGCTGAAGGGAAATTCTATAGGGCAAGTACCCTTTACAAAATTTTTGAAGGGTATGTTAAAAAGGCCCAAAAGGTACTTTAAAAAAAGTTTCTATAGAGAAGAAGCCATATTTTCTTTAGGAATTATACCTAACAATTTTTTTTGAAAGAATTGCATTTCTTCGGGAAGAGTACCAAGTTCAATTTTTGTAGGGAAATTGTTTCAGACAAAATGTCTACAATAATTGTCTCAATGAAGACAAAAGAATCTAATTCTAATTACTTCATAAAAATTACAATAGACAATTTTATTTAAAGAAATTATTTCATACAAAATATCCTAAATAATTGTTTCGATGAAGGTAAAAATTTGAAGGCCAATTTTTTTGAGCATCTTGCTTATGCAAAAAGGCCTAAAGAATTACAATTCTTTAGGAAAAGTGTAAAGTTCAAATTCTTAGGGAAAATTACAAAGCTCAATTTCTACAATGAATTATTTCAGATAAAATGTCTAAGAAAATTGTCCTAATGAAGACTAAAGGATAAAGACTCAATTCTTATGGAAAAAGTGTGAATTTGAAATCCTTTAGGGAAATTATCTTAGATATTTTATCTAAAATAATTATCTTGATAGAATTCTCAAAAAAATGGTTACAAAATAATTGTGCCAAAGAAAACCCCAAAGTAGAAGTGCTCAAGATAAAGAGAATCTATAGATAGAAGTTCTTGAGAAGTAAAGAGGAATGTTGAAGACAAAGACTCAAACCAAATTTCCATGGAACAAAGTCCCTAGAGAAAATTTTAAATTATACGTATGATAGTCTCATGGATGTCTTTTGACAGGCATATAGATGTCAAACTTAAGTTATAGGGACTAGCCATTATGATTAAAATGTTCCAAGATAGTCATGTGAGCATCAATTTTAAACCTTGTAAAGTAGCCATTTATTTTCAAATAAGGGTAGATCCATGACATGCATTTTTATAAAACAAGATGATCTAATGATGTGTGATCAAAGATGAAGAGTCAAAGGAACACAGAAAGCTTATGGGGTTGTCAAGTGGCACATATTTGGGGCCAATAATAGGAAATATCTAATAATGATCCACCCCTCAAATCATGATATAATAGAGAAAATTTTCTAATCCTATCCAAATCTGATGATGCAAGGCCACTATTGAAAATTCAATGACCCGATGAGGAAATGTAGAAATGACAAGTGGAATGGTTGCATGCAAAAAATTAGAAATAAAGCATCTCACATAAGATCTATGGGTCTATTTTACTCAAGAAAGGATGATATAATGATGTAAGATAAGGTAGAATTTTCAAAGAATTTAGATTACACTAGGAAGTGACAAGTGTCTAGACTAGAGTCAATTAATTAACTTAGTAACTCTTAGAGCATATGGATGCCTAGTTTGATCTGATGTGGCATGTATATGTTAGTGTGTGGAAATATTTGGTTTAAAATCTAAAATTGATGGTTCTTTCATAGATGTGGCAATGATTTGAAGCACATAAGAATGTCTAACTACCATTCTAGAGAATATTGTTTTATGGCCATGGATCTTTTGTATTTTCATCACCATAAAGTAATGGGTTTTCCTTGGCATGCACAAAGAAAATATTTCTTGTCTAAAAGTTTCCATGATTTGAAATTGATCAATAGGATAATATTTCCAAATAAGTTTCACATAAGGACAAAATTTGTTTGGCTCTTTAAATGATTTTCTCCCTCTAACTATGTAAGTGAGTGGTCAAGATTATTTTTAGGTAGTTGTATATGATGATAAATATTTGTTTTGGCCTCCACTATGAAGTTCACCATCCATAACATGAATTCATCAACATCTTCAGTCAAAAGATCAATGGTTTACTTCAAATATTCATCATTCCTTGTAAAGGTAGTTGCAACAATGATTCTTCTCTTGTAAGTGGATGAGGATCTCAGGTGTGGAAAAAGGGATATTATGGTTGGAAGCATCTTGGTGGACTTGAAGACTTATCCTACAATTTTTAAAGTTGTTACCCATGGTTCCAAATTCAAAAATGTATAAATAGGGGTTTTGTCCTCTATTCTATGGTTGTTTTTAGTTTTTGGTTGTGGTAGGTCTCTACTTTAGGTGTCCATTTTATCTAAGTCTAGGTTCTATAAAAAAATTTATAGGATCAATTATTATATGTAGATCTTGTCTCCCTTGATAAGGTGGTTGCATCTGTATAGCCATTAGCAAGATTTGAGAGTATGTTTATGTCTCCCTTGTAAAAAGATCAATCTCACCATGCTTTTCACCATGACAACATTTTGAATTGTTGATGTTTGTAATATTTATTTTCAAGTTAGTAAAAAATAGTTGTGATTCTATATTATATCATATTAATGAAATGTAATAATATGTTTTAAAAGTTATAATGATTGAATATTTGGGTATGTGTTCATTATTGGTTATCATACTAAACATGTACTTGGGCTATAAATTTGTTTCTATAGTTATATTTGGAATGTGTTATTGAATACCTTTTAAGTGAACCCTAGGTTCATGAATTTAGGAGGAGAAAGTATTTGAGATTCTATTTTTAGTGTATGTTATAGGATTTCATGGATCATTTAGTGTTTACCATTATCTTACATTTGAAGTTTTTTTTCTACATCTCTATTAAAGAATATTGTCATGAAATACTACTAGATACCCTATTGTTTGGAAACCCCAAGCATGCCACCCTCCCTCTTTTAATCATATAGCTTTTCCTACCCTATCCTACCATGTAAATAACATACCCTATTGCATAATATAATTTTTACTTGCCATGAAAATGCATAATATCTTGCATATTTGAAATGTGTTTATAGTTTGTGCTTTAAATTCTATTACTATAATTTTCCATTTGGCCCATGTTATTAAATATTTTATAGAATGAATATTATAACCATCCACTCATCTATCTTTAGTAACTTGTGTATGACATAGAACATTTGTGAAATTCATGTGGTAACCCTTCATGAGTGAAGTGTGTAAACTTAGTCATGTTTTGGTCATATTTTTTATTGTACTAAAAATCCCCATGGAGGTTGAATTGCAAAATATTTCTATGTGAGCAAGCTAGCCCATAGGTCCTCTCACCTTGGTTCAGGTAGAGCCAAAGTAACAAGGAGCTAACCATACCCTCTATAGGTTCCTCTTAGTCATTTTATACATTCAGTCCAATCTTGATGCCAAACCCTTCCCTGACTATAATGACATACTAGTGGGTTTTCCATCATTGCTTGTCATTTTATATCAAGTGTGCAAGGCCAAGTGTATGACGTGTATAACTAAGAACCAAAACTCTTCTAGTGCCATTTTCAAGGACTAAACTAAACTTTTGGTCATTTTTATTGCAAAGAATTCTTGTAGAGATCCCTAAGTATTTCATCTTATTAATTTCTCTATTGTTACTACATTAATATGACTATCCTAGTTGTCAACATCACAACGCTGTATTAGGGACATGCCAGGAATTTTTAAGGTTTGATCATTCAACTTCTATTGAATTTATTGAAAAGAACCATTAATAGTACATGTTGAAAGCTATCTTTTCCCCTTTAAACATTATTTTGAAAATTCTAGTGTCTTTGTTCTCTATCTCATTAAGCTTCAACAAGTTTAATTTCAACATGTATCACAATAGTTTGTCAACTATTATATTCTAGAAGTTTGATTCTAGTGGTGGATCTAATTTTATTTTTTGTTTTCAATAAATTTTTTTGCCTATTCTAAATATTCTACTAAATTTTAATTTTTAGTATCTTCTTGTTTGTAAAGCTAGAAGGACTAGGATCATATTTTAAAGGTGACTCATCTAAGAGACTTGTTCCACCATTAGGTATTCCTTAAAGAAGGGCACAAGTTTGGAGGCCTATTGAAGGTTAGAGTTTAACTGCTAAAGGTTATCTAGATTTTGATAATCGTAATATCTTTGTTGACCCCTCATTATAAGGACCATCACAACTCTTCTTCTAATTTTGAAACACATAGTCTCATTTATTTTCCAAATCTTTCCCAACCAATTGAATTCCCTCTTAATTTTGATCCACCAAGTCCACCTCATTCACCCCTTCATCTCCCTTTGTCATTTGTTCTTAAACCTCCAATGAAACTAGTAATGAGACATAAGGACCAAAATGAGAATACACGTCTTGTATTCCATGTTCCTAGATTAAAACCTATTAATTGTGATGAAATGGTAAGCTATCCTAATGAAGTCCCAAATGAAGTTAGGAAATGTCTCCCAAAATGTTAAGGGAACAATGAAGTAATTGGTGATTATTATATGAGGGCCTTTCAAAATATTATTTAAGATTATGAGGTTGAGTATGAGTACATGTGCATTAATTTATTTGTGCACATGTTGGATGAAGATGCTTGTGAATGGTTTAATTCCCTTCTTATTGGATGCATTAAGTTATGGGAAGAGATTAATGTTTTTAGAATTTAGTATGGTTTTAGGATTGATCCAAGGTTTCTCTTGGATAAATTTTAAAATATCAATAAGAATCATAATGAGTGTGTGTATAGGACTTTAACACATGGTTCAATAAGACAATGATACAATTGCTTGAAAACATTAGACCCACTGATATAGTGTGCTTGATAGATTATTGTGGTGATTTTGATAATAAGGCTACATATTATTTGAAGGATAAGGTTCCTATTAACCTATGGTTAGCATTCAATATGGCTATCCAAATTGAGAACAAAATCAAGGATGTGGGAAATCTCATGAACAAGTGGGTTAATGTGAAACTAGTCAATCTAGAAAAGACATAGCCCATAAAAATAACCAACATGGAGGAAACTGTCAAAACTTTAGCCTCTATTGTCAAAGAAATGTCATAAAAGTTGGATAGAGCTAAAAAGGGGGTCCCTCAAGTGCCTATCATCTATGAGTATGAACCAAATCCTAATCAAGCATAAAGGGGACCTACTTCTCACCATTGAGATAATGATAAAGGGAACAGGCCTACATGTGAAGAAAGGATGGATAGAAACTATAATAGAGGGTCTAAAAAAGAGGTGATTGATCCTTTAAATGCTAAGTTAAATGCTATGAATTCTAAATTAGACATTGATTGGTGTGATAAATACTTCCTTCCTCACCCTTTAGGTGATACTACTAAAAAATTTGATGGTCCAAATGAACTTAAATATGCCTCATCTGAATATGATATTTTTATGTTCAACTATCAAATTTCTCAAAGTGAATTGACTACCTCCATGAAATTATTGAATGATGCTACGACTTATCAATTTTAGAGTGAAACAAAAATATAGAGTGCCCTAACTTATGCCTTTGCTTGTGATGTTAATATGGCATAAGCATATGAATTTCCCATCCATGATTTTGAACTCTTATTATCTATGATGATTGGGAAATATCTTTGGGTAATTCCATTAGTTGAGGATAGGTATCTATTAATTAATGAAAAAACTACCCAAAAGAAGGAATACAACTTGAGAAGTAGGCAACCAGGTGCTGATCTTCAAGACACTACCCTTGAAAATTCAATGGTAGGGAATGTAAAGAAGGAATCAAAGGAAGTTACAACAATCCTAGAAGCTTATAAGATGACACATGTGTCCCAAGATGCTAAGCCTAGAGGTGCCCCTGCTAAGAGCAATAGAATGCCCATATTATCTAGTATCCCTAAGGGTTTTAATGAGTTTAAACAAAATCCACCTTTGAAGGCTATTGTCAAAGTTTTAAATCCACCTTAGCCTACTCCACTTTAGATCTTGAGTGACTATATTCCAGCTAAAGTTTTTGTTACCCTTCCACCAAATATGCCTCTTCCTCAGTATAGTGTGTGTGTTATAGCTTAAGTGTTGAGTCAAATAAAAATCACCATGCCACTTGTTGAGTTACTAAGAATACCTAAACATAGGAAGAGGGCCTTTTTAATGTTTATAATCTGGTGAAACATCAGGTAAAATTGAAGTTGAGTTACCTAAAGCACCCTCACAAGATGATGATTAATTAGAAGAGGTTATTAGACCTAATTTATTTGTCTATTTAGGGACTACATTAGTAGACATTAAGCTAAATATGGATCTATTTTATACAACCCTATTGATCAATGATCTAATTATTCACAACTACATGTTTGCTTTTAGAGCTTCCTATAATTTGATGCCCTTAAGTGTCCTCAATTAGCTTATATTGAAGATCATGTCAAACTTTAGTAAGTGTTATGTCATGGACTCATGAGAGGTTCTACTTATTAGACAAGTTAAGGGACTAGTGGTATAATTGGTAGTTCATCCTAGTAAATATTTGAATATAGGCATGGTAATTTTAGACCATCCACCTAAGTGGGGGATGTTGTTGTCACATAAATGGGATACTAGCATGGGTGGAAGTGTGTATATGGACCTTTCTTATGCCACCATTCCTTTAGAGGTTAATATGGTCAGATTTTATAGAGAGCCAAAGATACTACATATGATTAAAGATATAAATCATGCTCTTAATAAAGTGTTATACACGGACGTTGAATTGGGTAACTTTGTTAGGAATATTTATACTAGTGAACATATTGTTGTTCATGATGTTAAACCTGACAAAGAAAGTGAATTTTGGAGGATGTGCTTTGATGGAGCTTGCTCCAATCTTTGAAATGGAGTTGGGTTGCTTCTACACCCATAATGGTAAATACTTTATGTTTTTTTTCAATTGTCCTTTAAGTACACTAATAATACTACTAAGTATGAGGAAATATTTCTTGCTTTAAGGATTTCCATGAATATGAAATCAAATGTTGTTGGTCAAAGGTAATTTTGAACTAGTGGTAAAGCATTATGTAGTGTGTTTTCCATCAAGATTAAGATGTTGAAACAATATCAAAATGTTTTTTGGGATTTTCTTAAATTTTTTGATGCATTCAATTTGTGTTATCATGATAGAAGTTTCAACTAAGAAGTTGACAGACTTATAGGGCTAGGTACTCAATTTGACTTTGCACATATGAGACCTTATTGTCAATATCAAGTGGAGGTGCTTGTCAGGCCTTAAGAATTCAAACAATGTTCATCATTAGTAGGTATTTGATGATGATGATGAATAGATTAAGAGGTTTATAAAATATGAAACTGAGTTCCATGATCATCTCATAGAACTAAAATCTATGGTTTAGGTTAATGATGGGAAGACCTTGTTTGGGAAGGACATTATTCAGCTAAAGACAAACACTCTCCCAAGAGGATTGGTCAGTTTATAAGTATATTTTGATGGAGTGGGTAAAATAAAATTAAGATATTCATTTATCTCAAAAGATGTGACTAAGTGTATTTTGGTTTTTCATGAGAATCCAAGAAAAGTTTGGCTAGTTACTCACTTAAATGTAGCTAAGAAGAAATCTTACATGTAACTATTAAGGAAGTACCAAGATTTATTAGCATGGTCTTATTATTTGTTGAAAGTGTATATGGAATATTTATTCTAGCATGTCATCCCATTAAGGCCTAATATCAAAACTTTTAAACAAAAAAAAATACCCATTAACCTCATCTTGGCCACCAAGATGAGGGAAGAAAGAAGATAAGGGATGATGGTATCATTCAGCCCATCATATATTTATCATGGGTTGCAAACTTAGTCCCTATAAGGAATAAAAATGGGAAGATCCACTTGTGTGTGGATTTTTAAAATATGAACAAAGCTTATTTAAAATATAATTATCTCTTTCCCAATATGAAGAACCTATTGTAAAACATTACTAGATCATAAATGTTGTCCACATTGGATGGATTCTCAAGTTACAACTAGGTTGTGGTGAAGGAATTCGATAGGTCTAATACTGTGTTCACTATGCCTTATGGCATATATGTATATATTAAGATGCCTTTTAGGTTGATGAATGTTGATTTAACATTTAAGCAAGCTATGGACATTGATTTTGTAGGGATAATTAACTAGTTCATTACCATGTATTAGGACAATATTACTATGTACTCCAAGATTAGAGAAGAGCATTTGGAAAAGGTGATAATTAGATGTAAGGAATTTGACATTTCACTTAATCCCAAGAAGTGCCACCTTAGAGTACAAAAGGGTAAGTTTTTGGGACATATAATATCCAAATATAGTGTCATGATTGATCCTGAGAGGGTCAAAGCCATTGATAAAGTGCCTATCCCATATTCCAAGAAAGGAAATGAGTCTTTCTTTGGAAAAACTAACTTTATAAGGAGGTTTGTGTCCAATTTTGCAAATATTACCCTACATATTAATTCTATGCTAAAGAAGGACTAGATCATCAAATGGGAGGAGAATGTTGTGTAAGCATTCAATGAAATCAATGGAACTTTAAAATTTCCCCCTATTATGGAAAATCTTGATTACATAAAGCCATTCCATATTTTCTCTTTTACATCATATAATACCATGGCTACTGTTCTATTGAAAAATAATAAGGATGGTCATGATCAACCCAAAATTTATTCAACAAAGCTATGCAAGGTCCTAAACTAAACTATACTATCATGGAAAAATAATATTTTACACTTTTAAAGGATGTTAAAATGTCCAAGCCATATATTTTGAGTTCAAAAATTATTTACTATGTCTTGCACACCATGGTGAAGGACATTTTAGCTTAGATTTAAGTATCCAACAAGAGTTACAGGTGGGTCAACAAGTTACAAGAGTATGACATAGATATCTAAACCACCAAGTTGGTAAGGGGGATGGGTCTAGCCAAGCTTATAGTTGAGACCAATTTGAAAACTATTGAGGTAAACATTATTGTTCTTAATGTTAATGATTCCTTGAGTCAATTTAATATATCTCCATAGTATAGAGATATTGTTTACTACTTCTAAAATATAAATTATCCCCCAGACTTGGATAAGAATCAAAGAAGAACTCTTAATCTTGTGTCCCAAAAATACCTCTTAACTAGTGGACTAGCATGGAAGAATATAAATGGGGTTATCCTAAGATGCATGATAAAATAACATACTTTTATCTTGATTGAATACTTCCATAGTGGAGTATGTGGTGGCCATTTTTTACATAAATTGATAAATCATAATATTTTGAGAGCTGGTTATTAGTGTCCATCATTATTTAAAGATGTTGCTCAAATAGTTATAAAGTGTGAGAAATGTTAGTGATTTGTTGGGAATATGAAAGCTTTAGGTTATCTTCCCTTACAACCTATGATGATTGAAGGCCCATCATTCCTCAGAGAGATATAGGTAAAATCCCTTTTGAGCTTGTTTATGGGGATTAATCTATTCTACCTATGAATTTATAGTTTCCCACCTATCAACTCATGTAATAACTAAGAGATGATGAGCATATCAATCACTATGAAAGTAGGTGAAATAGATTATTGAACTTGATGACATTAAAAGATAATCTCATGAAAGACATCTTAGGTTCAAAGAGAAGCTGAATAAAATATTTGATAGGAAGGTCACTCCAAGGACCTTCCAAATAGGTGATCTAGTTTTACTTTGGGATAACAGACATGAAAAGAAAGGAAAACATGGCAAGTTTGATGCCTTGTGGATGGTTCCATATTATATTAAATATTAAATTGGGGAGCATAATTTATTCTTGAGAGATTTAGATGATGAAATACTTGAGCTTCCAATTAATGGTAGACATTTAAAACACTTCCTTGATTGAGTCCATTTGCAACATGTGTACCATATTATATAGTGTTTTCTTGCTTTGTCCTTCTATGGTTTCATTTCCCCTCTAATTTCAAGCCTTATTTGTATAGTTTCCATTTGTGTTTCTATTATGTGTTTGTTTTTAGATCCTTCTAATCTTTTTTTATAAGTCTACCAATATTTTATTGAGCTTCATGAGATTTTGCTAAAAAAAATTGTCTTGACTCTGTGACCCAATGGATTGGCATATTGTCTTATGTTTTGGGGTTCTTTGCACACCTATATGGGGTATGCATCCTTGAGTGAGAGATAGTGTTAGTGCCCAAAATTACAGTAAATAAATTGGGCCTTTATCAAGAGTAAATGACTATGTCCTTATCCCAACTTCTGTCTCTAAATATTCTTTTGAAAGGTCAAAATTCATGTAAAAATTGGCTAAGTCCTAATCTGGTCTTTGCTTGGAAAATTTGTCTTTCCTTTAGATATTTTTGGGAATTTTGCATGAACATAATGTCTAATGGAAATAGGTCTCCAGGCCTTTTTTTTAGATAAAAAGTTTGAAAACTTATTTTCATCAAACATTTTGTCCACTACAAAAAGATTGAAGGAATTCAATGTCTTGTTTTGCATCATACTAAGTGTTTCACAAAAGATTTGAAGGGTCATTTGTTTTGGAATTTTTATCTACAAATTTTTTTTTTAAGGGAACTTACCCTTTAGGAAAATTTATCACACAAAATCTCAACAAAATCCTTTGTTTCAAAAAAGGTGCAAAGTCTTATTTGTTTAGACTTTTTGTCCATGAAAAAAAATCCAAAGAGCACTTACACTTTGAGCATTTTACTTGCAAAAAAATCCCAAAGGAATTGTAAGGAATTACTTATTTCATCCAAAGTGTTTACAAAAATTCTAAACGATTATTGTTTTGGGCATTTTGTCTACACAAAAATCTTGAAGGGACATTTTGCCTTTGCAAAATCTCCAAAGGATCATTTCCTTTAGGCATTTTACCCTTGAAATAATTTTTAAGGACACTTGATGAAGGGTCATTTTGCCTTTGAAATTTTTTTAAAGGAACATTTCCTTTGGACATTTTACACTTGAAAAATTCCTGAAGGGTATCTTCAAAAATTCTAAAGGGTAAGTTTGGATGGTGATGGACACTTTCAATAAGTCCAAAGGGCAATTTTTGGGGATCTAAAGGGCCATTCCAAGAGGCCAAATGGAAATTATATAGGTAAAGATCCTTTGATAATACTTTTGAAGGGCATGTTCAAAGGGATCAAAAGGTATTTTCAAAAAAATTATTATAGAGTAGAAGTTTTATTTCCTTCGAACATTTTACCCATGAAAAAAGTTTGAAAGAATGAAAAATCTTCAAGGAAAGTACCAAGTTCAATTTCTACATGGAAATTATTTTAGACAAAATGTCCAAAACAATTATCCTTACAAAGACAAAAGGAGTTAAGTCTCAATTCCTTTAGCAAAGTTGATGTAGAGTAGAATTCCTATTTCCATTAGACATTTTGCCCATGCAAAAAGTCCAAAAGAATTACAATTCTTTGGGAAAAGTGTAAATCTCAAAGGAAAATTGCAAAGATCAATTTCTATAAGGAGATTGTTTTAGATAAAATATTTAAAACAATTTTCTTGATGAAGACAAAAGGTCGAAGACTCAATTATTATGGGAAAAGTGTGAAGTCAGAATCCTTCAAGGAAATTATCTCAGACATTTTATCTTAAATAATTGTCCCTATAGAATACCCAAAAGAATTATTGTGGGATATTTGTGTCAAATAAAATCCCAAAATAGAAGTGCTAAGGATAAATGAATGCTAAAAATAAAGACTCAAACCTAATTATCATGAAACAAAGTCCTTGAAGAAAATTTTCAATTGAAGGTATGATGGTCTTATGGATATATTTTGATGGGTGCATAGACATCAAATTTAAGCTATAGGTACTAATTTTTAGGATTAAAATGATCCAAGTTGGTTAGACAAGCATCAATTTTAGACCCTGTGAAGTATCCATTTATTTTCAAATAGAGGAAGATCCAACAACACACATTTTCATGGAATAGGATAATATGATGATACATGATCAAATTTTAATTGTCTAAGGAGCATAAAAATCCCATGGGGATGCCAAGTGACATATCCTCATGGCCAAGTAAAAGGTAGTATTGAATAACACTCCACCAAATCTGATGGAGTGCATTTGATCACCCTAGCTAGATCTAATGATGCGTACCCAAGGTTGAAAAGTCAAGGATCTGATGAGAAAATAAAAAATTGACAAGTGGAACAATTTCATACCGTGAATTAGAACTTGAGCATCTCATGTAATATATACAACTCACATTTGATCGAGTAAGGAGTATCTAATAGTGTGAGCCAAGACACAATTTTCAAGGGGTTTAAATCACACAAGGAAGTGATAAGTGTCCATACTTAGAGCCGATTAATTGACTTAGTCACTCTTAGAGCCCATAGATGCCTAGTTAGATATGATTTAGCATTCCTAATGTTAGTATGTGGCAAGTTTTGGTCTAAAAGTTAAACTTGGTGACTCTTTCCTAATCAAAAAATGAGTCAAAGGTCCATGAGCCATTCTAGAGTGAATATTTTTAATCATGATCAGAGATAATTTTCTATTTTATGTCATAACTAGATCATTCTTGAGCCATAATTACAAGAATAGGTTATTTCATGGCATGTGTAAAAAAGAAAGGTAGTTGTCCATGAGGTTCTAGCTATGTAGGCCATTGTTCACTAGCATCTTAAGGGAGTTTCACATAGTGAAAAAATTTGTTTATCCTATACCATGCAATTTACCTACTAGGTAGGTGTGAAGGGGAATCTTTAGGTATTTCCACATAAGGACAAAATCTATTTATCTCTTTAAATGATTTTTCCCTCTGGTTATGCAAGCGAGTGGTCAAGAACATCTCCAGGCAGTTGGGAGTCCTCATCATTCCTTGTAGAAGTAGTTGCAATAATGATTTTTCTTGAAAATGGATAAATATCTCAGGCACAGCTGAGGTCATTTTCCAACTAGGAGCAACTTGATGGAAATGGGAAAGATTGTTATGCATTTTTTGCAAATATGTGTAAATAGGGGTTTTGTCCTTTAATCTAAGGTTTTTGTTAGTTATTGGTTGTGGTAAGTATCTACCTAGGTGTCTATTTTCCCTAAGTCTAGGTTGTACAAAAACTTTTTTGGGATCAATTATTGTGTAGATCTTATTTCCCTTAATAAGGTGGTTACATATATACAATCATTAACAAGCTTTCAGAGCATGTTTATGTCTCCCTTGTAAAAAGATAAATATCACCATGTTTGTCCCCATTGTATCATTTTGAAGTTTGATATTTGTAATATTTATTTTCAAGTTAGTGAAAAATAGTTATGGTTTTGTACTATAGCCTATTAATGAAATACAATAATATGTTTCACAAGTTTTGATGATTGGATATTTGGTTTTATGTTCATTATTGGAGACTAGCTATTTGGACTACAAGTAGGTCATAGTACCTTCTAGTTATAGTGGAAATATTTTATTCTTCCTTCATGATGGGATTCATGTCTTCATTGGTCTAAAAGAGCTCAAACCAATTTTTATTACCCATGATTAATACAATAGTATCTAGGTCTATGTCTTTGAATATCCTTTTTTCATTATCTTTAGATAGATACAATTTTTTTCATCCCTTAGTTGTTTCCTCCAAGATGCCATGGCTTATAAACTTGTAAATTGCTCACCACTATGTTTTAAATGGTCTTTAGCTTAATTCCTTCATTCTCAAATTGTAGTTAGATTTTTTAGCTTGACTATGATCAATCCAAGATTAACATAGAGTATTTTATGCAAGTTTGGGACTCTCTCAAAGCTTTAATGGTGAAGGCTTATTTGGACATAGGCTCATTCATGCATTATATTTTATTTTAACCTTTAACTTTATATGTTAGAATTTTATATCATGAAAGATATTCATTTTTATCACTTTGTGCTTGTGTGACACTTATTTGGCATCTATTTGTCAACTTTCATGGCATTTTTCATAAATTCCTTCAAAATTTTAGCCATTTTTATTCAAAATGTGCCTTTTTCTTCATGCCATCGGATCATCATACAAAAAATAATATGGGTTATTAATCATGATCCAAGATCTCTCATGTCATTGGTCATCTTTACATTGAGCCTCATGGTTATGCAACTTGGCACCTCTACAGGCTTTTTGAGCTCTACATACTATGTCAGTCGTATATCGAACATGAATTTACCATGTGTCAATCTCATGAGCTCTCAAGGATTTTTTAAATATTTATCGATGATTTTTCACCATTGGATCATCTAAGCTTGATGAAGTGTGAGCCATTAATCCTATAAGATACATGAACTTTAATTAGTGCATAGTCATAGAAAAGAATTTAGGCTAAAATATTTTATGCTATGTTTATTTCATGGTAATAAAGACATCATAGAATTAGGTTAAAATATTTTATACTAAGCTTTAAATTATGATATCAAATGACCCCATGAATGATATAAAACATTCCCCCTTTATCTAAGTAAAATATTCAAAGAGCTTGAATTTGATAGCCTCATGGATGTCAATGACGACCTCACAGATGTCAAATAACATTTGAAAAAATGTCAAATTTAATCTCATGAAATTCTTTGGGTTTGGTGGAATTAAAGTTTATGGCCTCAAATACATCAATGACAACCTCACAGATGTCAAATGATGGTCATGAGAACATCAATTTTAAGCTTTTCAATTTTATGTATTCCATAGATCTTGGATTGAATTTTCTCCATCCGATCAAGAGGCATAATGAAGTGAAAGTTGTTTGATAAATATCTAAGTGAGTGCATGTTATTGGTCTAGGAAACTATTAACATTAAGCTTGAATGTGGGAGTACAATGTGGTAGCTTTATTGGGATCTCAAGCTTTGACCCTATTGACCTTAGGGAAAACCTATGGGTTGTTGATCTCTATTTGAGTTCTCAATATGGTGACACTTGTCACCTCCATGGGACTCCTTTGGCCCTTTTATATTTCAACATTATGTTCACTCTATTTGATTAAGAGCCATGATGAGGTAAGAGCCATTGATCATGATCTAGGTGCTTGCACATGATTGGCCTAAAGGAATAAATGCTCAAGTTCATTTGGATTTATTGCTTTGTCAAATCATCCTCTCATGATGAAATGCAGACCACTGGATCTACAAAGAATTAATTTATTTAAGTTAAGACTTAGGTATATATAAACTTAGGCTAAAGATTTAATATTAAGGTCTCATTTGTGTTGATAAATATGAATGAGACCTTAGGGTTAAAATTTAGGGTAAAGTTTTTAACAAAGGGGATCATGATAAAATAAAAATAACCCTACCAACACAAATGTTAGACTTGGTTAGAAATAAAGGAAAGAAATGGGGGAAATAATAAAAGGGACCAAGCATGATTTTAGGCTAGGGTTCGGTTGTGTTACAAAACAAAACTAATCCTTAGCATAAAATTAGGCTTAAGTCTAAATTAATTTGAAATATTCCCACCAATTTTCTCTTACCATATGTAAATTTGAACCAAGGACTTAATATAGGGTTTTCTAAATGGTGGCCTTTAGAACATGAATCTAGGCTTGAGCTTTCACAAACCAAAGGCTAGTGAAAGCCTGAATAGAGTCAATCTATAAATTCTAAGCATGATCCATCAGTTATGTATCCATGAAACCTATAACTTATCACATGAAGGGAAACTATTAGTAACATTAGGTAACCTTAAAGTAAATCCATAAACTAGTAGGTCAACTCAATCAAAGTGGATGATCTTCAGATTCTAATAATGTTCAAAACATGCCATGATTTTAGTATTAAGGTTCAAAGTATCTTAAGGGTCCCAATTAAAAAAAGTAGGGGTATGTTAACCTTAATAGATTATTTATCTGATACTATCTAGTTACTTCCCTTTGAAAGATCTTGAATGCTATATAAAACTCAACGTAGTCGAGTTCACCATGTTGAGATGTATTATGTATTTTACACCAGTTGGGAAGAGCCATTTCAAATATGTTGATTTTTGGGAGCTTTCTAGGATGCACCATGTTGTTTGTACGATTATTAAATTGTTTATTATATCTTTGAAATCTAGTGTTTTGGTTTCTAGTTGGGGCATTGGTGCTGCCCAAATTTCATCGCATATTCAATAAATCATTGCTCAAATTTTGGACTATATTTTGAATAGAATATAATTTAGATTTTATGGAATCCATACCTTTTATAATAGTCATTGGAAGTGTAGATATGTGTTGGTTTTATTGATAACTATTACCCATCCCATGATTATTCAAGTAGTCAAAATTCAACTACATTGTTTATGTTAGTGGAGGCAGTGTGTATAATTGATTTTGCTTGTATACAAAAATGTTCTACTTTATGTGTGGTATCTAATTAAGCACTAGAAATCCATTATTGATGTTAGGTTCCATAAGTATTTTTAGGTTTATCTAACTATAAATATTAAAAGCCTCTTTGAATTCCAATTCCAAAGTATTGGTAGTAAGTGTTATTCTCAGTAACACATTAGTGATAGGTTTTAAGGCATTCTTGTACATCTCTAAGACTAATGTTGCTTATATTTTATACCTTGGGTTCAACCAATTACACATATTCTACCATATCATATTGAAATCATAGATGGGCTCATTAGGCTCCTTATTCATACTAGTGAAGTGTTGATATACCAATCTAGGATTGGTGATCTATCCAAATTATGCATGTAAATCCATTTAACATTAATCCTAATTGGTGATGGAGTTTTCTATTATATTTAATTATCAATAATAAGTAACATCCATTAAAGTAAAAGGGAATAATTGAAATGCAACATCTTCATAAACTACATGCATTAACCTTAAATTAGATTTATCATATTTGATCTGTTCTTTTATTATCCTTGGTCCTGAAGGAGAAAAAGATGGTAGGTAATTTTGGGATTATTAGGTAAATCATGTACATCTCTAATGATGGAAATAGAAAATCCAACTAGCTAGGGTAGGGACATTGGTTTATTAATAGGTAAAGGGTTATTTATGAGTAAGGGGTGACCTAGTAGAGGTAGTGGATTGTTATGAACTGGAGCTATTGACACAACTTTAGGTCTCTTATGACTTATCAATGGTGACACTAATAAACTATCCTAAGAATTATATCTAGTCACTCTCTTGGGTGATTCTAGTATAAATCTATGCAAATAATAACCTCTATTATGGAGAGTCCAAGGCCTTCCTTCTAATGCTAGATAAATACTATTGATGTGGGTTTTATGCACACCATAGTCAAATGAGGTAACCTCTAACATTTTAGGATCTCAATTGAGGTAATATCCACTCCATGACATGAGTTATAGGTATGTAGTTTATTTAAAATTATTTATGAAATAGGGGTAGGGCATGTAAGTTATTAATAAGTTTTTTATATGAAGGTGTGACCTTATAAAAGAGTGAATCTCTATGTGATTTGGATGGGTGGCTGGTTTCTAATCTAAAGTGGGTAAGTATTGATAAAAAAAATCAAAAAATGAGGGTAATGTAGGGTATAAAATAAGGCTTTATGGTTCTTAGGAATCACTTACCTAATTGGTTTCTAAATGTACCTATGCTTTCTAAAACCTCTGCCTTTTACTAGCAGCAATAACACACATATAATTAGACATGGCTAAGAAGTCTATGAAAATAAATATGTAGTAAATTCACAATCCTTAGAAAAAGGTTAATCATTTTAGGGTAGATATAGCACACCCTTAATCATGATTTTATGGCTTGAGCAAATGAATTATCTAAGTCAACTATTGTACACACATAAAAAACTACACCAAAGAAAACAATAGTACACATTCATAAATATGATTAAATCAGCTTGACCAACTTAATCAATATGTTCACTAATATTTCAATAAATATTGTAAATCTAGGATCAGTATATCAATTAAAATAATCAAGAATCTATTTATAGCTATAGCACTCTAAAGATTATTGAAACACACAATCATGGAAATAACAACTAATTACATAGAATTGGAAAGAAAATACTCAAAACACTTCACTAATGATCAAATTTGATTTTTTGATTTGTATTCCAAAATCATTTGACAAAAAACTAATTTGGGTTACAATTGTATATATAGACTTGGGGAAGGGATCACCTCATCCTCCAAGTGCATACATGCATCAATTAGAACATGTAATTCTAACTGTGGTCTAAAATCATATAAGAGAAAACTAAAAGTTAAAAATAAATAAATTAATTTTTTCAAAAATATGTAATGTGTGCATGTACACAAAATATAAAGTCAGTTTTTACAATAAACCACTCAAAAAAAATGAAAATATAAGTATATTCACCATTATAAAACTATACATGCATAAAATCTTAGCCTATACACTCTTAGTCATCTGAAGTATTGCATACACCTTGGTTGATGTAGAGGTCGAAGTGGTAGTTGAAGATGTGGTAACACTTCTAGAAGACTACTTCTTCTTCACCTTTTTATCCTCATAAACATTTTGTGTTGATCCATGATACTATCGTATAATTTCTAAATTTAGCAGCGGTGGTCAATGAATTATTTTAGTCTATCTAAGGAGCTTTTCATGCTCATCCTTGGAAATTTGAAAATTAATCTTGAAGATTTAAATTTTAGTGACCTTTTTTTGAGCCTTAATTAATTTAGACTCAATCTAATCATGTTTCAAACCTTGTAATCTATGCTTACAATCATTGGTTGCTTCCTAGATAAGCTTATCAAAATTGATCCTGCTAATTAACTTACCGGTGGAGTCCTTAACTTTGGATAACTTCAATTAATGGAAAATTTTAAGGACCTAAACATCATGCACATAATATATATGTATTAAAGCCCCAACTTTTTTTATCCAATCCTTTACCTCTTCTTACAGAATGACTACTAGATTTAAGGTATTAGATGCCTTGGTGTCATGATAAGGTCGAGATGACTATATAAAGAGTTGCCCATATATAAAACTAACATATTTAGTTTTTAATTATCCTATATAAAGCAATTAAATAATTTATTGGACTAGTTTACATGATGGTCCATCTCCGCCTTCATAAAATCCATGGCTTCCAGGGAGTTATAACATCTAAAAGTTGCCTCTTAAACTTTAGCTTCTATACTAATAGAAATATGTACTATCTTGGCTTGTTTTTTTACTTGCTATACTTTTGCCTCTAATTATTAAACTTATACCTCAAGCTCCTATTGAGATAATTCAATGCCTTTGTGGATTTTAACTATGGCATCCTTGTGTGCTTCTTCTAGGTCTACAAGATTTTCCTCGTATAGAGATTATCCTGACTGTCTATTCTACCTCTTTGTGAGGGAGAAAGTTTCTTACCTTTCTTCAAGGATGATCTTGGTGCCTTTATCATCTTATAATTTCCTCTTATTCACCCTTTTAATACTACCATTTGGGGCATCAAATAAATTTGAAATAGAGGGAAGCTCAATGATTCTAAAGTTTGGCATTTAAGAAGCCTTGCTTCTTAAATCCACTACCCATGGAGGAATGTCTAACTAGGATGCATTAGAGGTTGTGAAAACAACCTCTTACTTGGACTCCTCTTGAGCTTTCTATTTTTTATTATGGGCCTTGGTTAGGAAATTGGGTAAGGAAGGCCATATAATTTTGGACCAATCCACTCCTCCAAATTAAGGAAGTGGATGAACCGTGATCATGTGGGACTTGGCCTTCCTTCCCCTACTAGTACTTATCATTATGGTTTCCTATATGGAAGTGGTATATGGTAGTTTTAGGGTGATTTGGGTAGAGAAGACATGGATTTTTGAGGTGGATAAAGTAGTCTACACCTTCTTGGACACTTTTTTCTTCTTGAGGTCTCTAATAGTGGAGGTACCAACAAGAAGAGAAGGGGTCTATATGATGAGGGGGATGAAAGTGGAAACAAAGGGATAAATATTAGTAGTGGAGATGGAGGGGGTAGATGTGGAAACTTCCATAGAAGTAAATTACCCAAAGATGGGTATAGAAGATAGGGGAGAAATAACAAAAGATTGAGTACATGGTAAAGTGAGCTATATAGGCTCTATTTGGAGGCTCATAACTTTAGTTGTATCCAACTCTACTTCCTCATTTGAATCATCCTCAATATCCTTGATGATCACCATATATTCCTTAGTTAGTTCTAAATGTGGAGGGTGAGTAGGCAAACCTTGTGATCTCTCCACTATATGAATTCTTGTAGGAGTCTTAGACTTCCTCTTATAGACCAAAAGGGTCTTTAATTGTGTGGAGGAGTCCTAAGGTGTTGATGTTGTTTTTTTTAATTTTAATTTATTATCCTAATGTATGTAATAGTATGTACTTAGGGCATAACAATAGACACTTGATTGGAACTTGCAATAAATAATTCCTATTTTTTCTCTTCTTCATTAGAATCTACATTGATGGGATCCCATGCTTGTCTTCCACTACTAGAATTGGGCTCAGGTAGCATAGGCTCTTTCTTCACTGTCTTTAGTTTCAAATTCAAAGGATGTATTTGGGAGAAAGAAGATGCTTGGTCCTTGGATTTATCCTCAAACTATAATTTCTATAAATCCAAATGTTCCCACCCTTTATAGAGTGCCTTTTTGTTATCTAATTCCTTGGTAGAAATAGAAGGGTCGTCATGGATCATTCTTAAATGATCCTATTGTATCCAAAAAATATTTTCCCATTCCCATATGTTATCATCAGTATTGGAATTCATAAATAGGAAATCATAGTCATAAGGCTCATGATTGTAAGGGATGTTGAATCCATATATGTGTTTTTATATCAGCCCATGTGGATCCCAATCTTTATGTGCAAGTGTGGGGAAAGGATAAATTCTACATTTTCCACCTAATTCCCCAAAATGTTCTTGATTATATATACTATCCTACCAATAGTTAAAAAATGACCAAAATATAATGCCTTCTTCTACCTTAATAAATCCTCTTCAATGTTTTTCCATAATTGGAACGTGATTTCCTATTTAGCTAGTTTATGTAGTATAAACTTTAGGAGACACAAGGGCCAACCTTGTTTCTCAAAAACATGATAACAATGAAATTTGGGTAAAGGAAATAATCCCCTTTGTTTACCAAGTTATTCACAATGTTTTATCCAATTTGAGGCATGTGTGAGCCATGAATGGCTTGCCAAAACTAAGATAGACATCTTTGGATATC
Source organism: Torreya grandis (assembly GCA_037957365.1). Classification (NCBI taxonomy): domain Eukaryota; kingdom Viridiplantae; phylum Streptophyta; class Pinopsida; order Cupressales; family Taxaceae; genus Torreya; species Torreya grandis. Next base: position 909,559 of record JARHVA010005162.1, read on the forward strand.
CTCACCATATGCTTGGTATAGAAATAGACATGCATGAATTGGTAATGGTCATAGATCCTATTCTTCTCATAATTTGTGTCCAAATTTCACAAGTCACCAAGATATTTTTAACACATACCCATGACTGTGTCCAACAAATAGGACATCATGTAAAAATCTCTTGAGGTCATGGGATGCCTATCCTTATAAATAATCTACTATCTCAATCAAAGGTTGATTATTTTTCCTAGGGTGTATATGACATCATGTATAAGCATCATATACAATAGCAACACCCAATCCAAATTAACAAGATGAATACCAGGCATACCCTATAATCGATTGAGAAGAGTTATACCAATATGAATCCCCATCCTAAATTTGTCAATCAAAATTTCTCTTTTTGGCTTCTTCTCTTTCCATGTGATGGTTTGGTCTAGGAGTATCCATGAAGATAGTGCCTTCTCCATTGAGGTCTCTACATTAAATTTCACCAATGTGTGCTTGTCAAAATAGACATCATGTATACTAAAACATAAGTATATTTTGAAATCCACTCCTAAAATACATGAAACCACTATATTATTATTATAATGATGTCAAAAAGCATCCTAGGATATCTTCCCTAGAAATAATAAGTCCCTTAGAGGTTTAATTCATGGAATTAATTCCATCTTAGCTATATCAAAGTGTAATCTTTAACATTTTAGTGCTAGTAGTTCCTTAAAAAATAATCTATCTGCTAGTGTCATCTCATTTTTGAGTGAAAACATGTCAACCAAATCAATGACATCCCATAATGTTGAATAATTTTGGTACATGTCTCCAAATATTGTAGCATTTAAAACTATATTTGTGAACTCCATGGCATCCTTAATTGAATATGTAAATGGCAGATTCATCCATCAAGATGTCCTAAATGTAGATGATATTGATGCATACTCTATGATATTTTTTCTATGCACTATGTATGTTGTGTAGATAATTTGGCTCTAGCTTAGTCATTGGTTTACTCACAATACTCTTGAAATGGGAACCTATTTATTTTTATAAGAAATAGACTTTGAATTCAATTTCACTTGAATTCAATGATGTATTTTCAATAATGGCATATCACCTATATAGAATCCTGCATTGAATAGCAATTCATGTGACATAAATGTGCAACATCCACTTGGCTTCTATTTTCTTGTATAATTTAAACATGTTAGCTCAAGTTGGTGGGGGTATTTAAAGTATTGATGGGAAATATTTTTACCTTTATTTTACCTAAGTATGATGAGACTAGTAATACTCTTAGTAATAAGGCACTTAGGGTCTATATCATAAAAAATGCTTTCAGGACAATGTCCATAGACTAATTCCTTTAGAGGAATTATTTTGGATAAAATGTCAACAACAATTTCCTCAAGGAACTATTTAGTTTGGGAAAAAGTCCCAAGATAATTATCTTGAAGGGCTATTTCGAAGGTCTAAAGGGAATTTTCAGTTTCCATAAAGGGCACTTTTGATCTGAAGGGCCCACTTAGTAGGGCATTTTTTCCATGACAAAAGTCTCAAACAGTCTATTTTGTAAAGGCATAAGGGCACTTTTTATTTCCATGAAGGGTAATTCCATATGGATAAGGGTCATTTCAATAGTTTTGAATGGTAGGTTACATAAAACCTAAAGGTTATGTTCCTTGGGTCCAAGGGTCTTTTGCATGGGAAAAGGGTTGTGATAATTATCTCAAAGGGTAAGTGGTCACTTCAAAAAGGGTCAAAGGCTTGGGACAAAAACCCCAAAGGGTATGTCCATGTCAAAGTGTCCAATGCACAAAGGTTGAAGGTAAATTTTCATAGGGAAAAGAGGTAAAAAAGGATATCCTAAATGATAAGTCCCATAGGGTAAAGGGTTCAAGATAAAAGTCCTCAAAGGTTGTTTGCACAAAACCCAAAGGGTATATGCCTTAAAATATCTAGTTGAAAGGGGTAAAGTGGGAAATTTTAAATGGCTAAAGGGATAATTTAAAGGACACTTTAAAAAAGTTCAAAGGGATCATTCAAAATTCCTAAAGGGTAAATATTCAAAGGGTCTACTTCATGGCAAAATTTTCCCAAAGGATCTACTTCATAAAGGTTGAAGGGCACTTTTGATTTCCTTGAAGGGTAATTTTATAAAACTAAGGGTCATTTCAAAAGTATCTAAGGTAGGTTTGGTAGGGTCAAAGGGATAATCCTTTAGGTGATTTATTTTAGACAAAATGTTTGAAGTCCAATATTTTATAAGGAAAAGAGCTCATAGGCCAAATTCCTTCAAGGGAATTGTTTTAGATAAAATGTTTGCAAAATTTTCCTTGAAAAAATAAGGTTTTGTGAAAATTATGTCCAAAAGAATAAATGCCCAAGAATATCGAAAACATAAAAACCAAAAGTAAAAATTTAATAATTACTGAAAGAATTAGCCTAAAAATATAAACCCAAAGAATAGTCTCTTTAGAACAAAAGTTAGTCTTATGAAACACAATGCTAATATCATCCTACCAAAAGTGAAATACCTTAAATTTTATAGAATTTGCATAAACATACGAGAAAAGGGGGGCTCAATATTAAGAAAAAAATCCAAAAAAATGGGTCCCCATTTCTCCTTAAAGAAAAGGGGGATATTGGGTACAACAATAGCCAAAAGGATTGCACTCACCACCTCACTGAGTATTATTACTTATTTATTAGTCCAACATTGATTATTATTATTATATATATCACTTATTACCATATAATGTGTAAAATCTGATATATTTCCTTCATTTTAAGTTACAAAACCTCAATAACTTTCCTCTATCTTGGACAATTGTGTTTAAGAAAGGACACTGGCATTGATTCTATTGTCCCTTATACAAAGCAAGTGTCCTTACCCTACAAACACTTAGTGGGTTAGATTAATAATGTCATTAACCATTCCATGAGGATAATTTATAAATAATTGGCATAAATAAAATTCAAATCTCACTCACTATACATCTATCAAGACATCAAATAATCACCTCTCAAATCTTAGACATACTACTAAATTTCAAAGTGCATAGCTATATTCAGCCCTATTCATTCCTATTTACATTCTAATCATAAGAGTAATAATATTATAGATATGAATTTAAAAAAAAACATCCCATGAGACATATTTCTCAAGTTAAAAAATAATCATTACTTCACTTACATATATAATTCTACACTATTATTTACACATATACCAACACTTACAAGAGAACTACATCAGTCTAAGCCTATCCTTGAATTATTAGATATGTAGGAGAAAATTAATAACAGTGGGTTACTTGAGGTTAGTACAATACCATGAGACCACTAATCCATTATTTGGCAAGGTAACCTAATATTATGTGAAGAGATATGGTTTGACCTATAAATAGTTAGACATATCTTGTATATGAGATTCAGATGCACTAGATGAAAGGTGACTAGAAACCTAGTAATACCAAGGTGGGTGGTCACATATTTATACAATGAACATTTTAGACATGGTAATTGCATGGATATTCAAATATTAGAATCAATGCAAGTGTCCATAGGTCGATGTAAGTGTCTTAAGAAGCTATAAATGATATTTTAAAAAATTGACAACTTGTTTTTTAACATAAAATAACCTATTTCCACAATTTTACATCTTAGATATATTTTCACATCATTTAATAATTTAAGTATTATTTATTCTTCATGATTACTCAATCAAAATACTATTTGACATTATACTTTTTATATCTATTATTTTTCATAATTCAATAGTGAAATTGAATATCATAAATTAAATTATTTATTTGGCCTCTTTTAAGGAATAGTTTACTTCACTCTTGAATATTATATTCCTCCCTAATCCTTTAATCACCAAAAAGTGTTAAATATTTGTGTGAACCTAGTTTTTGTGTCTTTCCATGTAAATACTAATTTATTTTAGGGTTTTCATCCTCTGAGATATTTAATTATTGTTTTTATTCATATTTGTTTTATTCTTTGCATGTAATCTACGCATAGCTCTAAATTAGGTGATGCTCCTATCGAATATCTTGATCTACCCCTTGGGCCACCTAAAATGTCTCATGCCATGTCAAATTATCCTAATAATAAGAATTAAAATAATTATAGTGATCCATAATATGAAAAAAAAATATTATAAAAGATCTATCAAATCACGAAGATATTGAAACACATAAGGATAATTAAAATGACAAAGTTGACCAAGAAAAAAATTAAATGTATTACATTATTTTGAGAGTGCATTAGTGCAACTCCTAAAGATATACACCAAATCATAAATATTATATTATTAACTTAAAAAACTAAATTCATTTATCAACATGTGCATTTATTGATCATGATATTATAGCTATGGGGCATCCCCACATTCCTATCTCTCTCCCCATAAGCACAACATTGCATACTATATCTAGAAAAGGCATAGGATATGTTTCCAAACCATTGTTTCCCAAATTTCAATCCCATGTTACTAAATCCTCCATGGTAATCATTAATACTTTAACCCAATTATTGGTTTAAATGCCTATTTCAACATAAGTGTTTGCATCTCCTTTGGTGACTTCTAAAACTTCAAACCTTAGTAGTAAAAATGTGCAAGATATTTTACAAATTATATAACTTTTGGAAGCTAAGGTTGAAAAAATTGAGAAAAAAATATATGAAATCACCCCAGTTATTGAATCACAAGATGTATTAAATAACCCCATTTCATCTAAGATATCTTTGTACCCTTTACCAACTAGTTTTGTTTCACCCAAGTTAACACTTTATCAAGTCAAGGGTGATCCTAACCAGCTTATTCAACCCTTTTATACAAAATCCATACGTTATGATTCTAATTAAAAACTATTGACTAAATTATTTTCAAGACGTTTAAAGGACCATGATTTAAGATGGTTCTATGATCTCTTAATACAATTAGTATGAGCATTAAAAACCTAGTCGATCAATTTTTAGCTATATTTTAAATAAACATTATTGAAAATATGTCATATGCACAAATTTAAAGATTTAACAAGGAACCAATGAACCAATTAATGAATATGTCTTAATATATAATATTATGTTGGCCAAAATGACAAATCTAATGATGGATAAACAAATTCAAGATATATTCAAGCAAATTTTGCTTGTTCCCTTACATGAGTCTATTATTTTTAAGAAATTTAAATCATTTGATGACTTTAAAATATTTTTAAAGATATAGAAATGAAAATTATTGCATTAAAAAATCTTAGTCATGTATCTAACACACCAAATACATCCACTAACAAGTTTCATATCATACTAAGTTACAAGGTAAAACCTATTGATGATAAAAATGACAAAACTACCATGGTTAATACATTGTCACAAAAAAATAATAGGATCATCATATCCTATTCATGTAATATATAATCTACATGATTACCTAAGTCTCTATCTTTGTTACTTCTAAAGTTGGTAGAGTGTCATCTCATATCTCTACCTTCTTATATGGTGGTTGATATAAGTTAACCTTTACAAAAAGGATATAATGTCTGCTTATTGTGATTATCACTAATGTGTGGGGCATTATATGAATATATTTTATAAACTAAATCACAAGATACAAGAAATTATTGATAGTGATCAACTTACATTTGAGGATTATGCCATAGATTCAGGATCACAACCAAATAATTATTACAAACAAAATATATTCAATAATCCATTACAATATCATTCTAAGATAACTCTAAAAGTGAAAATGGAATATAATGCACATAATCATCCATCACATTATGGGAATGCATTATATGGGATCATTGGTATATTTCTATGTGAGATACCTCCTATAGTTTTTCTACCTTCTATTCCATTTGATGATAGTGAGATTATGGATGATGATTTAGATCTTCATTCCTTATTTATTAAGGCATATATTAATCATCAACCTATATATAGTGTTATGATTTACATTAGTTCTAGTGAGAATATGTACCATGAGATTACTCACACATTTTATGTATGCACATCATGATTTATTCCATTCAACTAGAATGATAAAATAATTTGATGGGAAGATACAACAAGTTTTTGGTGAGATTGATTTACCTCTTCAATTTGGTACAACACATGTGACCACAAAAATTTTAGTTATACCATGTAAAATAGTCTTTGGTATGCTATTTTTATGTCATTAGATACATAATCTATGTGAATTAACTTATATAATGCATGGTTACCTTAAATATATTCATTCCAACAAGTTCATTACAATTTCTGGGATTACATATGAACATCCTTTACAACATGAAAAATTTATTCCATGACAACTAATTATAAAACCTACTTGGGTTAATCATGTGAAAAAAGTGAAAAAAATAAATACCCCTTACTAAGTTCCCATAAACGAGAGTGATTTATATCAAAGATATATAGTGGACTCTTAGAGATCCTCATTCACACTTCCATGGCCTATCCATTTACCTACATCAGAACACCATTTTTCAAAATGGAAAACATGACCCACTATTAAGCTAAAGGAATTATATAACATAAAATATTTGGGTACATGAACTCTTACACATTATATTCCTAATTCATGACAATAAATTCCTATGATACATACACAAAACATCATATATTCTACACATTTAGATTTCACACATATACATGATCTTTGGTAGCATGACCAATCTATTATACCACAGTTAGAGTATAGATAACCCTATAATGATACATTATATGGGGTCATAATATGTCACTCACTTTATAAACATTATAAATAATAAATATTCCAAAGTTTCCAAAAAATCAAATATCCAATAAAATATAAAAACATTCAAATAATTACAAAATATCAAAATGTTTAGCATTTCACATGCTTACTAGTTTTTGAATATGTTGTTTACTTCATGTTTTATATACCATATAATTTATATACACACATATATTTAATATTTACATGAGTGTGATACAATCATACAATATACCCATGCTATCTTAAGAATGAATATGTTAGACCTTTCATCTTCTAGTGTGATATACTAGGTTGGGGGCATCTTGCTTCTATATGATCATGATTGACACAAGTTTTGTTGTTTTATGATAATTTCACATTATATTACTAATATTATATATCTTAGACATTTCTACACTCATTTTTAAATATTAAAAAGTGTATTTAATAGGCTATTCTACATGATAAGTTACTAACACATGTATATAGGGACTAGTATGAAATGCTTACTTAGTTTATTATATCTCATTACTTCATCTATTTAACATAGATTACTTGATTTTAATTAATTTTTTATTATTATTTATTTATTTTTTAACATTATAATATCTTCCTTGGCTTCTTATCCATACTACCTATTATCACTCAAAACATGCACCCGTATGTATGTGTTAAACACCCTAGACCTTAGCACCTGGGAGTAAATCAATGGTTCTATTGAAAAACAAGAGCATACCCCAAGGTGTGGGACTCTATTGATCCTTGGGGTGAACCTCTAGATAATAATGGATTCTTTCTAATCTAAGTACACATTGTTTAGGAATAGCATGTAGACATACAAAGAGAAAAAATAAAATATATAGCTAATGGTAAATCTAATATTGAAAAATAAAAAGGGAGGAGATGATAAGAGAGCTACTAAAATGGAAACTAGTGATGCACCAAGAATATAATGATCACAACATTCACATTGTCTTCAACTAGACACCCACTGCATAATTGTTTCACATGGAGGTATGGGAACACCACACATTGTTAAGATAGATGAAACAATAGTCTATATAATAATGCCTATGAATACCTATTTATACAAAACATGTGACCTATAGAGGATTTTGGTTTCATGAAGAGGTCCAAAGGGAGGATAATAATGAGAGGGACAGGTATCTACACACACATATCAACAACCATTAGTGTACATATAATACATAGCATGAAATAAATATGAATTAGTTCTCATTAATTTCAAGGCCTAAGCCAATATTACAAAATTGAGTGGATAGAAATTTGTTATACCAAGGAAAGGGATCATTTTTGTAATGAAAATTATGGATTTGTATAGGGTTGGACAAGATCCTATATAATTAATCTAGTATTTTAAATGGTAAATAGGAACATAATTCAAAATCTAGCACTCAAAACTCAAGATAACCAAAATCCTATGTAATAAATTCTAAGATATATGCTTGTTCAATTTGGGGCTAACAATATGGTCATAGAATTAGATAAAATGTCATTCTTGGATCTTTAGACAATTTATGTGAGCGTCAAAGACATAAGTATGCTCCATGCTTAGTATACCTTTGCATCTAAATCCACTCTAACTCATCCCCCCTCAATGTATATTCAGACCCATCTACCACCATTTATTATTGACACCACATATTAATCCACCTAGACTATTTATTGATGTGGAGGTTATGTAGGATTTCTTTAGATTTTTCCATGGCATATTTACACATGTATTATAGTTATATACACACCTTTATTTGGGATCATATACACATTAAATCTTGTGCACTTTTCACTATATTAGGTTTGTACTATTTCCACATGTAAGGCTACATGTAGAGAATCTACACTGAAGGGGGGTGTGTACCTTCAATGACTCTTATAATATTTAACATTATTAATGAGTGGTTTTTACCTATTTATAGTCAACATTTTTAATACCTAAATTCACTAAAATAGCCAAGTTTTTGCTTACATCATGTTTTTCCTATGTGTGACCTAATGCTTGAATACATCCTATGCATAGATTGCACAATGAAGGTTACGTAGGAGGATGAACATTATGTTGAGAATATTTTCATTGATGTCAAAGGTATATAATTATTGGTGATAAATTCCCCATTGCATTTAATGGTGTTTTTAATATTCATATCTTGGCTAATGTGTGTTAAAATTTATTTAATATTAATGAATATATTTTTGGTTGCATATAAGTCAAAAGAGGGCCCATGGAGAATTCAAAGAGTCATGAGGTAAAATATGAAAGAGTAATGGGATGAATTTCCTCATGAAGAGTCATCTTGAGAAATTCTAAGAGTCACCATGTGAAGACAAAAGAGGTATGGCACATTTTTCCATGAAGGGACACTTTGAGGAATACAAAAAGTCAACAAGATAAAGACAAAAGAGGAAAGGATGCTTTTTCTTATGAAGGGTCACCATATGACTTTTAAAATGCAAGGATACAAAGGGTCATGCAATTTTTTTTCCATTTTCCATGAGGATTGAAGGGTCACAAAGGGTGAATGCCAAAGGTCATTTGGAAAGCTATAAATAAAGTCTTGAGAAGCCATTTTTAATATGCAAGAGAGTGCATGGTTTGTATTTGTTTTTGAAGAGTTAAAAGTATGAGATATTGTAGAGTTATATCATTTGTTTAGTAAACAACATTGAGAGATATTTGTGTTTTATACACAAGAGGGGTTGGTGCTCACAAATCTTTGTAAGGGGTTGGTGCTCCTATGGGTTGGTGCTCATAAATAGTTGTTGTGTTCATGCTCCTAAAAATTGGTAATTATGAACTTTGTATTTTGAGTTGGTGCTCATTAATATACTTGAGATTATTCTCTATAGTTTTTCCCACATTGGGTTTTCACATAAAAATCTAGTGTCTCTCTCTCTCTTGTGTGGTGTAAATTATTATTTTAGTTTTATTGCATATATTGAATATATGATTGAGTGGTTAAAGGAAATAAATTAGATTAAGTAAAAGATATATAATATACTTATTCACCCCCCTCTCAGTATATTTCATTCTTAATAATTGGTATTAGAGCAAGTTCCTTTTTAAAAAGTTTTACAGCTTGAAGGAAGATCGAGAAAGCACGATGACTGGATCGCATGAAGGATTTTATACAAATAAGGCACCTTTGTTTGATGGGATGAATTATGTTTTTTGGAGCATAAGGATGAAGACTTATTTGACGGCCCTTAGATTTGACATATGGCAAGTAGTGGTGGAGGAATATGAAGATCCACAGACACTTACAACTACTCTGACAAAAAACAAGGCAAGTGAAAATAATGCTAAAGCTTTAAATGTTATTTTATATGGTTTATGTGAATAAAAATTTGTTAAAGTTATGTAATTTATATCTACTCATGAAACTCATGTAAAACTTAATAATATTTTCAAAGGTGATAGAAAGGTTTAGAAAGCTAAGATTTAGACTTTTAAAGGATAGTTTGAGAGTTTGAAGATGGAAGAAGAAAAAAATATAGCAATTTATCTCTTGTGGGTTGATCAAATAGTCAATCAAATTCAAGGTCTTGGAGAAAATTTAGAAGAACTAACTATGGTTTAAAAGGTTTTGAGATCTCTACCATTGAGATATGATGTAAAAGTTTTGGCAATTGAAGAGATGAAGAATTTAGCCAAGCTAAAGATGGATGAGCTTCATGGTATTCTTATGGCATATGAGATGCGAACTGAACAAGATAAACCTTCAAAAAGAGAAGTGGCTTTCAAGACATCAAATAAAGAGAAGGCTAAAATTCAAGAATCAAGTGATAATTCTAGAAATGATGAAGATGATAATGGAGATCTATTCATTCACAAGCTGAAAAAGGTCACCGGTAAATATCAAGGAAAATTACCTTTTAAATGTTTTAATTGTGGAAAGATTGGACATTTTACAGATAAAAAACCCAAATAAGGGTAATGATGATAATAAAGAAGGAAAGTATACAAACAAGAAGAATTTTAAAGGCAAATTCAAGAAAGGATTTGAGAAGAAGAGTTTTGATTCTAAAGATCCTAGCTCAGCTGAAGATAGTGGAGTCAATGACTCAGAAGAAGAAGAGATTCTTTTCATGGCCAAATATGAATATGCCTCCATAATCAAAATTATAGATAATCAAGAAGAATAGGATGAAGCTGAAGTGAATCTGGAAGGAGAACTCATTTTTGCCTTAGAAGAGTTAAAAGATCTTGAAAAGAAGAATCAAAGATTAAATCTCTCAATCAATCAAAATGAAAAGAAGTCAAAGGAAATAATTGAAAATCTACAAGCACACTTTAAAGAATCCAAAAATAATGAAGAAGATCTAATAACATAGTTGAGAATACTAATTAAATAATGTGAAAGGTATGTTATTGAAATTGATTTTTTTAAGAGCAAATCTTGAGAAAACAAATAAAGCAATCAATGATAGAGAAACCAATTATTCAAAATTTGAGAATAGCACTAATATGTTGAATAAGATATTAGAAAATAAAAGATCAATGTCAGATAAGATAGGTATTGGATTTGAAAAAGAGAAAGAGGAGGTCACTACTTTCATAGACAAGGAGAAAGGAAAGAGCTATGCTGAAGCTTTTACAAAAATAAGATAAAAAGGGATAAGTTAAGAATACATAGGACATCTTAAACAAAGAAGGCTGGAGGGAACAGAGCTACAAAAGGAAATCAAGTTAGAGATACACAAATAGGTCCTATTTTTATGGTAACTATTTTTATTATAATGGATATGGTCATAAGAAATTAGAATGCCAAAAAAGAGCTAATAGTTTCAGAAATAAGGAGAAGGAAAGTCATACAGAGTTAAGTAGAGGCCACAACTCTTTTGCTCCTCTATCAGGATTTAATGAAAAAGCCATAATATGTCACAAGATTCAAACATATATCCTGGTACTATCGAAGTGTGTTTTATTTAGTCAAGGACTATAGTTTCAAGGCTCCATTCATCAAGAAGAAAGTTTAGACAGGTTCATGGCAAAAGAAATGACCTAAAAAATCTATGTTGGTGCAGACTACTTTGCATGCAAGAAATGAAGAAACGCTATGGTTAATTGATAGTAGATTTTCAAGGCACATGATATGAGACAAGAGTAAGTTCATAACATTGAAGAAGATCAATGGTGTCATAATAAAATTTGGAGACAATACTACTACTAAAATTGCTAGAAAAGGTACACTAAGTTTAGCTAATGGTAGAACTAAAATTGAAAATGGTTTGTATGTAGAAGGTCTTAAGCATAATATATTGAGTGTAATTCAAATTTGTGATTACGGGAACACACTAAAGTTTTATGTATAAGGCTATGAAATTATAAGAAAAGATTCAAATAGGTTGGTTGTAGATGCTCAGAGAACAACCGATAATTTATATATGCTATCAGACATCAAAGGTCAAAGATGTTGTTTGAGCTAGATTGAATAAATTTGGCTATAGCACAAGAGAATGGGGCACATAAATTTTGATAGTCTTGTCAACATCAACAAGAATTAATTCGTCAAAAATCTTCCAAAGATTACAAATCCATCTGACACGCTTTGTGAACCTTATCAGCATGGGAAGTAGGCTAGAAGGTGGTTATAAACAAAAGAATACTCGACTACTCAGATGCTAGAGCTTGTTCATACTGATCTATGTGGACCTATGAGAACTCAAAGTACTCAAGGTGAGAAATATTTCATGTTGCCTATTGATGATTTTTCACGTATGACTCGGGTAATGTTTTTAAAGAAAAAATTAGAAGCTTTCAAACATTTCAAAGCATTCAAAGCATTAGTTGAGCATAAAACTAGTTTGAAGATTAAGTGTCTAAGATTATATTGAGAAGGAGAATTCATGTCAGATAAATTTATTGAGTTTTTTGAAGACTATGGAATAAAGAGACATTATTCAGTAGCCAGAACTCTGCAACAAAATGGAGTAGTTGAATGGAAAAATAGAATAGTTCAGGAGATGGCAAGGACAATGCTAAATGAATCCAAGATAGCACATAAAATTTGGAGAGAGGTAGTTGCTACAATAGTGCATATTCAGAATAGAGCATTATTGAGAGTCAATAGTGACAAGACTCATTATGAGCTATGGAAAGACAAACCAGCAATAGTTGATTATTTCAAAGTTTTTGGCAGTAGATGCTTCATAAAGAGAATCGATGAAAAACTTAGTAAGTTTGAATCTAGAGTAGATGAAGGTATATTTCTTGGTTATTATTGCAAAAGTAAAGCTTTAAATTTTATAACAAAATAACCAAGAAAATTGTTGAAAGTGTAAGTGTCAGGATAGAAGAAGATGGAACACAAAGAATCGGTGATCCAGTAGACATTCCTAAAAACATTGAAGAGCAAGGTTTTGAAGAATCAGATGAAGATGAGAAGAAAGAGAAAAAGGGAACCAAAAATACATCTAAGTATGTTCAGAGAAATCATAATGAAAATGACATCATTAGGGACATAAATGAAGGAATTCACACCAAAAGAATGATGGTAAGTGAATCTGAGCAAGTTAATTACTCTTTGTTATCCAAAATTTAACCTAGAAATTTTTCAGAAGATAGACATGATAAGAATTAGGTTAAGGCTATGGATGAAGAATTAAATTAGATAGAAAATAATGATACTTTGGAATTGGTGCCTAGACCAAAATATCACAATGTGATATGAAAAAAATGGGTTTATAGAAATAAGTTTAATGAAAATGGAGAAGTGAATAGAAATAAAGCAAGATGAGTATGTAAAGGATATGCTTAGATTGAGGGAATAGATTTTGAATAAATTTTTTCACTAGTGGTAAGGTTAGAGGCTATTAGAATGTTTCTTGCATATATAGTGTTTAAAATTTTCAAAGTGTTTTAGATGGATGTCAAATATGCCTTCCTGAATGGTAATCTACAATAATAAGTCTACATTGAGTAGACTGAGGGATTTATTCTCTAAAATATTAGTAGCCATGTATGTAGATTGAAGAAAGAATTGTATGGATTGAAACAAGCACCCAGATCCTTGTATGCAAGACTTGATAAGTACCTACAAGATCAAGGTTTCAAGAGAGGATTTGTTGATAGTAATCTCTACATCAAAATAGAAGGTGAGCATCAATTTATTGTTGTGGTATATGTTGATGATATCATTATTGAAGAAAATATTAAAAATATGACAAAAGAATTTTTTAATAATATGCTAAAATAATTTGAGATGTCTATGCTTAGAGAATTGTCATTTTTATTAGGATTGTAAATATTTCAGTCAGATAAAGGAATTTTCATATCTCAAAGTAAATATGCCAAGGAAATGTTGAATAAATTTGGTTTTGAGGATTGTGCACCAGTTGGCATACCAATGTGTATAGGAAACAAGGTGAGTAAGGATGAAGATTCAACTATTACAGATCAATCTTTGTATAGATATATGATTGGTAGTCTTTTATATTTGACAGCATCGAGTCTAGACATCATACATGTAGTAGGTATGGTTGCAAGATATCAGTCATATCCAAAATATAGTCATGTTTAGTTGGTGAAGAGAATATTAAAGTATATCAAGGGGACATTAGATTATAGATCATGGTATCCCATAAGTAGAGATTTCACTTTGGTTGCTTATATAGATTTAGATTGGGTAGGGTGTTTGGATGACAAAAATAATACAAGTGGAGGAGCTTTCTTCCTTGGTGATAGATTAGTATCATGGCTATGTAAGAAGAAAAATTGAGTATCATTTTATATAGCTAAAGCAAAATATATTTCAGAAGTATTGTGTTATACTTAAGTGCTTTAGGTGAAGCACACATTGGAAGATATCAAGGTAAAGTATGATGAACCTATTACTATTTTTTGTGATAACACAAGTGCTATAAATATTTTGAAGAATCTAGTGATGCATTCAAGAATAAAATATATTCCCATTAGATATCACTTCTTGAGAGAGTAGGTTATAGATCAATAGATTAAGATGGAGTATATTAGTACTACAGAGTAGATTGTAGATAATTTCACAAAGGCACTACCAAAAGACACATTTGAGTATCTACAAGAGAAGTTGGGAGTAATTTATTTTACTTCCTATAATTGAGGTTAAACATCAATTGAGGGGGAGCCAAGTGTTAGCTCCAGGTAGGCCCTTTGCCATTGATGTCAAAGGGGGAGAATAACAGGTACAAGAAATAGATATAGGTTGCTATAGTAAGAGGGAGTTACTATATGTTCTTCAGATGAAATAATAGGTATAGGTATAGGTGAAAAAATAGGTACAAGGAATATATATAGGTTGTTATAGTAAGGGGGAGTTACTGTATGTTTTTTAGATGCAGTATGTGTAGGTTTAAGAATGTGGTAGTTTTAGTTTTAGGTTGCCATAAATTACAAAGGGGGAGATTGTTGAAAATATTGTCATTGATGTCAAAGGTCTAGAATTATTGGTGATAAAGGCCCCATTGTATTTAATAGTGTTTTTAATATTCATATCTTGGATAATGTGTGTTAATATATTTTAATATTAATGAATATATTTTTGGTTGCATATAAGTCAAAAGAGGGCCCATGGATAAGTCATAGAGTTATGAGGTAAAATATGAAAGAGGAATGCAACGCATTTTCTCATGAAGAGTCATCTTGAGGAATTCTAAGAGTCACCATGTGAAGACAAAAGAGGTATGGTGCATTTTTTCATGAAGGGACACTTTGAGGAATATGAAAAGTCACCAAAATAAAGACAAAAGAAGAAAGGATACTTTTTCTTATGAAGGGTCACCATATGACTTTTAACATACAAGGATACGAAGGGTCATGTAAGTTTGGCACCATTTTCCATGAGGATTGAAGGGTCACAAAGGGTGAATGCTAAAGGTCATTTGAAAATCTATAAATAAAGGCTTGAGAAGCCATTTTTAATATTCAAGAGAGTGCATGGTTGTATTTGTTTTTTAAGAGAGAAAAGTAGGAGATATTGTAGATTTCTATCATTTGTTGAGTAAGCAACATTAAGATATAGTTGTGTTTTATAAAAAAGAGAGGATGGTGTTCCTATGGTTTGGTGCTCATAAATAGTTGTTGTGTTGGTGCTCATCAAAGGATTGGTGCTCCTGCAAGTTGGTGCTTAAGAACTTTGTATTTTGAGTTGGTGCTCATTCATATACTTGAGATTGTTCTCCATGGTTTTTCCCACTTTGGGTTTCAAAGTAAAAATTTGGTATCTCTCTCTCTCTCTCTCTCATGTGGTGTAAATTATTATTTCAATTTTATTTCATATCTTGAATGTATGATTGAGTGGTTAAAGGAAAGAAATTATATTAAGTAAAAGATATATAACATACTGATTCATCTCTGCCTCTCAGTATATTTTGTGCTTAACACATTATGACATAATGGTGTAGTAGTGTAGAGAAGTGAACCTACATGATGGAATAGAGTTAAATATTATATAAGAGGTTAAGGCCTTAATTTCTCCTATGTCTAGTCCCTTTTGGTAATCTTATAAGTCTGATCTTGCATCTAAGAGCTTTTATTGTCCTATGAAGAAAGTGGTGTGTAGTACAAATTTCAATCTATGAATTATGAGAGCGTAGGTGTGGATTTTTGAGGTTGAGAATGGAACTTCATCATTTAGACATGAATACTTCCTAGATAGGAGTTTGTGATAAGAAAAAATATCTTGGGCATGCACTTAAGGTTGGAAATTACACATTACACACTCTTTTGTGTAGTTAGATGTTTGGGAACTCTGTGTGTTGGAGTTGCATGCCAATAGTTCTATGCAATGGAAAGTGACAAAGATATTATGCATAGGTAATAAATTAAGATTAATTTATAGGCATAAATTGGTACTTAGTTGATGCACAGATCTATGCTAAATTTTAACTTCAGGTGTTGGTGGGGAATCATCTGTGTAAAATTTTATTTTGATAAACTTGACCTGTAAAAGTGTGAAATCCTCTTACATGGTCCTATGAAATTGTCAAAATCTAGGGTAACTTTAAGGGTTAACACTTTTGGTGACCTCTATAGGCTTATTTCCTACTAATTAGGTATCAGTAGCCTGGAAGTAATCCACTAGGCATGGGCTCATATAGAGCACTTTGATCTTTTATCCTTTGCACAATTAGATATGATAAGCCTTCCCATATTTATAATAAATTGAGATACCTCTCATAGATTAAAAAAAAATCAAATAATTGCATCAAACATCACTTAGAGTAATAAAAAACATAAACTAAGTATGAACTATGCATAAACACTTGGAGAAAATGAAACTAATCTAAACAACATGAGAACGCAAAACTTAGGGAATTTAAGACATATAATATACTATTTATAAAATATACATGATCATTAGAGATAGTGATTGAGATGAATATCATTAACAGGGATGGGCCAACCCTTCTCCACTTGGATTTACAAGTTATAAGGCATTGACTTACTTGAAACTAGTTATGGTGTATGGGTTACTCCATATAGCATCGATGTTACATGCTTCCCATCTTTTGCCTTGTCTACATCCCATTTGATTACTAACTCTCCTTCATCAAATCTTATAGAAAAAAATTTCCTATAAAATTTCCTTTTTTTGTACCTATTGAAACTCCATAGTGTACATGAATTATGATCTTATTTCTTTGAGCTCCATTAGCTCAGGTAGCCTTATTGTCATAGGGTCACTCTTATGTAATTATAGCTGATGGGTTAGTTCTATTGAAGGATACCTCACTTCCCTCCCATAAAGAAACATGAAAGGTAAATTCTATAGCACCCTTTTTTGCATTATTTTGTTTGCTTATATGGACATATTGAGTTTAGTGTGCCAAGATAATTGGTTGTCTTCCATGATTTATTTGATGATGTCAATCAATTTCTTGTTGGTGGACTCAGACAAACCATTACCTTAAGGGTAATATTTTTAGGAAGTTTTTAGGTGAATTTTATGCTTAACTACCCACTCCCAGATTTTGGTTTTAAGAAAATCCATTGCATTATCAGAAATAATGGTGGTTATAACACCAAATCTCCCTATAATACATTCATAGGAATCTATAATATAAATATCATTATCCCCATTTGAGTGTTATTTCCTCTGTCCACCTTGTGAAGTAGTAAGTTTCCATGATGGTCAATTTGTGTTTGGTTCTTGATGATAAATTTATCATATCAATGAAGTCTAAACCCCATTAGGCAAAGGGTTGATCTATTTATATTGGGTGTAGGGGTAGGGTTACCAATTTATTATTTTCTATAAATAATGCATACTTCATATAGTTTCTCACCCATGTATATGTGTCTTTATATAGAGCTGGAAAATAATAACCAACTCATGTGATTTTAATATTAATGATTTTAGGTGAGTAATGGCCTCTTGATAACCCATTGTGGAACTCTTTAAGGATCCAACTTACTTGATCCTATTCAAAAAAACTTAAGAAAAATCCATTAATGTCTCTTCTAATTAACACACCATTTACAAATTCATAATAAATAACATTTAATCTAAAGTTCTAATGCTTGGATTTATTCAAGCCAAGTGGATATGTGCTGGTCTAAAAAAAATACTCATGCTCTGGGTCTACCCTATTGGGCTACTCTAGTCTATTGATTGATCCTTGTATAGTGAAAGGAATACATTATCTTCAACTTTTAAATATTTTTCCATCTATTCACATATATCCTTCCCTTGCAAAATCTTGGTGACTTAGATATGTATGTCATACTCCATCACCTTTTTTATTCAACTAGCTCTCTTCTCATCAATATCCTTACTTAACAAAAACTCCTTTATACTTGAGTGAGAAACCATGAGTTGAATCCTATTGTTGGAGAGCATATGCATGAACTTATTGAGTTACCTTATGATTGGTGGGATGTGTTTATCAACAAATATATAACATAGATCATAATCCTTGAGTGCATAACTAAATAAAGTAGTGGGTTATTCTAATTAGCCATTATTCTACTACACCAAGATGGCTAAGATGCCTTCAACTCCACCAAATACACAAAGTATACAATTATTATTATAATGAAGGTTTATCAATTTGGGGGCTTGTGTGATAGTGTGCTTTATGGAATCAAATTTTGTTACCTTTATGGGTATAATTGAATGCACCACCTTTCTTGAGCATTAACATGAGGGGCTTGGTCAGAGTAGATAAATTTGGCATGAATCTTATGAAAAAGTTTATCTTTCCCAAGAAGCTCTAGAAGCCTATTTTGTGACCCAAGAGATAGATAAATAGAATGGTCTCGACTCAATCTAAATCAATTGTGAGTCATTATTTGGAGACATATACCCCAATAATTTTCCCTCATGGACATGAATACACACTTTCTTGGGTTCAAAGAGATCCCAAACTCTTAGCACTTTTCAAAGACTTTCTCTAAATGATTTAAATGTTTTATCATACACTTAGATAATATAGTGATATCATCAAGGTAGACTAGGATGATATTATTTAAGAGTCCCTTAAATGTCATATCCATGGCTCTTTAAAATGTCACCCTCACATTTTTTAATCTAAAGGGCATCCTCTAGTATGTGAAGTTTCCCCACTTAGTAGTGAATGTCATTTTAAATTGATCATTTTCCTACATAAGTATCTATTTGTAGCTTGAGTAACCATCTAGTAGAAAAAACCTCGCCACACTTGGGACCATTTGTAGAATTTAATCCATTAGTTGGATGAGGTAGTGATCTTTAAGGGAAACTTTATTTAAATCCCTGAAGTCCATACATAGATGGATCTATCCACTCTTATTCTATAATGGGACTAGATTAACCACCCAATAAAAATGTTTGATTAGAAATATTATACTGGTCTCTATGAACTTTGAGATATCCCTTCTCATTAAAGGCTTAAACTTGGTGTTTACTAGTCTTTGCTTCTACCTAATTAACATGGTTCTAGGGTTAAGTTAAATAGTATGTTGGGCTAAGCCTGGGTGGAATACTTTGAGGTTTTGGTATCTCCATATGAATATATCATTGTATCTTATACTTAGTTTGATGAATTTTTTGATTTCAAATGGAAAGCACACCTTACTAGCCTTCAAGAGATTATTATCAGAGATGATTACCTACTTGAATATCTCTTCCTTAACCTTCACATTTCTTTTTTGAACCTTGAGTTGGTCATTAAAATTGAACACGATTTCTAGGGTAACTAATCCCTTAGGTAGATTATTTCCATTTAGCTAGATGATATATTCCGCATATTTGTCTTGGAACTATGATTGATTCTTCGCACAAAACTTAGCTTCATCATGTGGTAATTTAATGACTTATTTATCACTTTAAAAAACCTACCAATTACTTACATTATTCAAGATTACCAGTTTAACCACAATCTTAATGAGTTTCTTGGAATCATTCCTTATATCATGTGGGAGGTCATACTACACACCCATAATTGTGATCCTATCAAAATCATCATTCTATGCCCTTGATATGGATCAGATTTTGAAAGCATCAGACCCCTCAATTATGTCCTAAGCCTTATGTTTTTAAGCTTTTAGTAGACTATCCTTGGACATGTTATAAACTTTAACCTAGTTTATGACTAGTTTATTATCCCTAAATGCTAGCAACACTTAGACTTTTTTAGTTTACACCAATTAGAGACCTTAGATCAATGAATCATATTTATTGACATTGTTTATGTAACTAAATTAAAATATAAATGCATGTAAGTATTTATCCTTTTGAGGTTAAATCATTACCATTCCATCTAGTATGCCATTTTTCTTTATAATCCATTCAACTATAACTACCACATGCCCTTGATATCCTCTTACACCTTCATGAT
This sequence comes from Torreya grandis, assembly GCA_037957365.1. Classification (NCBI taxonomy): domain Eukaryota; kingdom Viridiplantae; phylum Streptophyta; class Pinopsida; order Cupressales; family Taxaceae; genus Torreya; species Torreya grandis. Next base: position 930,083 of record JARHVA010005162.1, read on the forward strand.
ATTTGGAAATAAAGGCCCCCCCTCAAGAATGGAGTAGGTTCCTAGCCATGTTTATCCTATGTTTCCATATGGGTCAAACTCACATTGTTTATTTGTTCATTCATTAAGAAAATTAATTGAGATACCCTTAAGGGATGTAGTAGTATCATGGAGACTTGAATTATCCTCTTGGTTGAACATTATTTAGTTCATATCCTCTAGACTAGGAGAGTATATATCTATATGATCCTTATAATGTGTTTGGCCTTAATGGTCACCTTCATTCAATATCTTGTCTTGAATAGCATGTGTGACCAATATAAGGATAGGTATCCACCCATATTCATAATGAAATCTTGGGAAAGGCATATAGTGAAGTAGGGGCAAATCAATCACTATGATGTCTTTCACAATGGAGAGTCTCAGACATGATTATAAAGTGAGGCTTAGGTCTTTGATTATCCCCATAGTTTTAATAGTTATTCTATATAATTAGACGACATATTTATAAATGAGAGAATATCCCATACATAACATGTCTATAATTTTCTTTGGCATAACTAAGTTTCTCACCCATGAATCTATCATATAGTTATGTACAAGGTGTTTTCCAATAATTAGATAAATATAGAATAGGGGTAGTTTGTTTTTTCTCTAAACTTATTCACCACATGGATGACATAGGATTATAGGATTAGGGGGAATGGCTTGTGATAACACATGTGACTGGAAACTCTTTAGGTCATCCTAAATCAAATTCCTTTGAGAAATAATAGTAAGAGAATCCCACATCATCACATTTAAGCCAATTTTCTTCTTCTACTCAATGATGTTAAAGAGCATCTGAGTCCCATTTTCTTATGATATTTGAACATCAACCTCATCCTATACTTGTAGAATAATCTAAGTCTGACTCTCTCTCTTCATGACTATTTCCATGGAAGCTCTTTATAAGCATTTTATCTTCAATATATACGTAAAACATTTGGGATGAAAAAGTTGAGGTCATGGGAGTTGAAAATTCTCTTCTTAATTACCTCCTTTTGAACCTTGTGTTAAATCAACTGAGTTACTCCCTACACTCAACATTTAATTTTGATTCACATAATTGAATTCATCCTCTTACTAATTTATTATAATAGACTCACCTTTATCTTTTGCTTGTGCTTATAATTCCTCCCTCTGTAGAGTTAAAATATTTTGCAATCCTTGAGGTGGTGATGCATTTTTCATTATAGGAACTTAGTTAATAGCTCCATTTACATATGTGGTTGATCATATATAAGGAACCATTTATATCCTAATCCATGTTGTTTTTCACAAGCATGAGGGTTTTAATAGTGATAGCAGTGTTATAACTATGAACATAAGGTGGCATATCATATGGTATCTAGTTTTGAACTTATGTACCACCTTGATAAGGAGGCCTATTTAGCTGATATGGCTATTTGAAGGTTTGGGAAGGCCTATAATGTTGATCTCTCTACCTTTGGAGTGCTACTAGCTCATTTACAAATATTTGAAATAATGATTTTACTTCATGTAGCTCACTTAAAGGTGAATCCAATGGAGTTAGTGGGATAGTTGAAATAAGGATGGATTCTAGAGTCATAAAAGAGGGAAAGCCAAGTTGAGTCACAATTTACCCTACTTAGATCAAATAATTCTTTATGCACACAACAACATCATATGCATCAAGAAATATTGTGCATCCCATGGATTAAATCATCATGACCACATCATTGTTTAACACTCTTAGAAAATATAAAAATATAGTATTAGGATAAGGTTTTACCAATGGTGGAATTTGATCCCATTAGGTCTTCTAGAAACTAAAGTTTAAGTTGACCATTTATTTTTGCATAGATCTCTTAATAGTAGTGAGTTATTCCATCCATGATAAGTGGCCAATACTTTCTTCAAGTTATCTAAATAGTTTAACACCTAGCTCTTACTAATTTTGGATAGTATGAGGTTTCAAACCTAGATACCACTAGAGTGCTCTTCCTTTCAAAGTGGAGGTAAGGAGTCTCATTGTAACATTTCCTTCAGTTACATTATGGATGGAGAAAATGTTTGAAACATCTTGTATGTGCTCTATAGGGGTCGTAGAGTTCTCTCCAATAAAGTAGGGGATTTTCTTAAAACCAACTATAAGTATATTGTCATATTGGGGAAGTGTCAATGGGCTACCTTCATTCAAGGGAATAATGGGATGATTTCTAAGAGTGGCCATGAATGAGATAGGGAATAGTCTTCCTCTAAGCATGGGGAATATACCAAATGGGGGAGTAGAATGAGATATAGAAGAAGACTATCTTAAATAAATAGCTCTCTTGATAAGGTTTAAGTATTCTTTAACTCTTCTTATCTTAGTAGGTATTGGTAATTCAATAAAATTAAAATTAGTACCTCTTGAATATGATCTTGTTTGTCTTAGAATATAGATGAAGAATTGATATTTGCAAACCAAGAATACCTAGAGTCACCATGTGATCTATAGAGTGTCTTCAACACTATTTACTAAGAATAAAACCATATATTAGTTAAATATTTGAATCGTGTCTCACTAGGCATACCAAAAACTATTATCACATAAAACATACACTCGTGTGAGAATTAACCTCACACATAACCATGCTACACTTCAATGATGAACACCCTAGAATTCAATGCTTGAGATTAATTTAGTGATTTTATGTAATAATTGGATCATCTCCCAAGGTGTTCGAATATTTCACTCCTTGGGATAAACCTCTATATAAGGATGGCTTCCTTCTATTCTAAGTGTACCTAGATTAGGACCTACAGAGAGAACAAATAAAATATACAACTAACACTAAACCTAATATTGATAAAGGAAAAGGGAGGGAGAAGGTAAGAGAGATACTAAAAAGGAAAGTGGTGAGAATGAGAACCTCACCTACTTAACAACATACTAAAACTAAGGAACTAAATACACATAGTCTTTAACCAGATACCAACTACATAAGTGTTTCACATAGAGGTATGGTAACATAACACAACATTAAGAGAGCTGATAAATGGTCCATAGATAATGCCTACATAGACTTATTTATACATAGAATGTGACCTATATAGGATTTTTATTTAATTTAAGGTGTGAAGGGAGGACAATAATGAAAGGGATAAACATCCATAGTCAAATATCAATAACCATTAGTGCACATAGAACATAGATAATGAAATAAATATGATTTATTTCTGATTAATTCTAAGACCTAAGATGATATTACAAACTCAAATGTGTAGAGCTTTTTTATAGCAAGGAGAGGTCTCCTTTTCATAATGAAAACTAAGAATTTATATAGGCATAGATAATATCCTACATAATTCATTTAGTGTTTGATATGGTAGATAATAAATTAATTCAAAATTCAATACTCATAACTCAAGAGAACCAAAATACTATGTAATAGCTACTATGATCCATGCTCATTAAATTTGGGTCTCAAAATTTGTTGTAAAAGTAACTATACATTCATTATTGGATATTTAGATAATTTACGTGAGCATTGAGGACATAAGTATGATCTTGCAATTAAAAGATTCATGTGTGTGTGCATGTTCAATCCACCTACCCAACACCTTTTCATATAAATCTAATATAAATTTCCACCCTCAACATCTAAATGGTCCCACCTACCACATTTACTTATTACCACCACTTATCAATCCACCTAGACTGTTTGTTGATGTAGAGGTTACATAGGATTTCTTTAGATTTTTTCATGTCATCTTTGCACATGCAGTAGAGTTCTATGCATGTCTTTATCAAGGATTATATGATCATTAAATCATATTCACTTTGGAATTTTTTGGGTTTGTATTAGTTACCCATGGAAGTGGCATGTGGAGAATCTACACTAAAGGGGGGCATGTACCTTTTGTGACTCCTATAATCTTGGTTTTTCTTTATGCATAATTCATGACTTCTTAGCTTTATCATTATAAATACTTGAATTCACTCAAAAATCCAAGTGCATGCTTATAATGTGTTTTCCTATACATGACCTGATGCTTGAATGCATCCTACATAAAGACCTCACATGGAAGGTTGCCTAAGAGGATGAATGTTAAAACATAATGGTGCAGTGGTGTAGAGAATCTCTAAACTTACATGATGACATGGAGGTAAATCTTATGAAACATGTTTAAGGCATTAATTTTTCATGTGCATAGTCCTTTTTGGTAATTTTACAAATTTTTGTTTTCATATAAGAGCTTTTATTGGTCTATGAAGTAAGTAGTGTGTAGCATAGATTACAACCTATGAATTATGAGAGCATAGGTGTGGAATTATATGATTGAGCATGAAACTTAGTAATTTAGACATGAGTATCCTCCTCTATAAGGTAATACAATAATAACAAAGATATTGGGTGCATACTTAATGTTACAAACTATGCAATGTATACTCTTTCCTATGTAGTTTGAAGTTTGGGAACTCTATGTGTTGGAATTGCATGCTAATAATTTTATGTAATGAAGAGGTGAAAATATATTATGCATAGATTTCAAATTAAGATATGTTCATAGGCATGAATAACACTTATTTCATGTGTATATCTATGATAACTTTTAACTTTGGGCACTAGTGGGGAATCATCTACGTGTAAACTTTTCTTTTGATAAACTCAACTCATGCAAGTGTGAAATCCCCTTGTAGGATCCTATGACTTTGAATATTCTAGGGTTAATTAAAGAGTAAATAATTTCCTAAGTATTTCTTATTTATTTGGTGTGTAAATTTTCACATGTCTTCTACTTGAGTGTGAGGAATTTGAACATGCCCCTTATTTTTAGTATCTTTGTACCCCTTTTTTAAGTGACATTTTAGTAATCTTGAATGTATACTTGATTTGTTGTTGAGATTGTTATATTATATACATTTACATGATTAATATCATGAATCTTAGTTTTTTAATGTATTTATACCATGATCTTCATTGATATATCTACTTTGACATTACACTACTATATTCTTCTTTCACTACTTGATTCACACATATATAACATAGTTGTTTTATCCTTTTGAGAAAAGGTGATTATCAATTTTTCAATCCATTCACCTTAAAATTGGGGGGGGGGATATAAATGGTATAATATCATAGAATAAATGATTATGCATACATATAGTTGACATAATGGGCATAATTTGATTCAATTTACATAATTTACATTATTTAGATATACATTTTGAACATAATTCTATGTATTGGGAACAAATTTTGGACATAAATTTTTAAATTTTTTATACATATTATACACATGTTACAAATTATATGTTAAATTTTGATAGATACTTTAAATTTATACATATTTGAGGTGGATATCCACTAAATTACATATAAACCTTCAAATTATACACACACTTATGCACTGACCTTACCAAGATGCATTGTTTGAACTTTTACCTCTATAGAATTTGGATTTTTTTAATTAGTTTCATTGATATTAATTTCTCTATATGGAATTTCAAGTATTATTCTATTATTTTAGGTTGATATGGTTATACCATTTTAATTAGGTGAGATTGGATAAATTAGTTAAATTAGTTAACTTGGGTTTTACAATTAAGATTTTGGGATCTCAAAGGATTGGCACAATTAATCCTTATACAAAATTGGGGGCATGATCAACCTAAATTTCATTCTAAAATATTCAAGCTTCAGTTTCAAATCTCTTTCCTATGATTTATCTAAAAAGCATCTCTACCAAGATAAAACTACCAAGGGGAAACATGACTACATCAACACACATATTTGCTCCTACTTTCTCTATTTATTTAATTTTTTTTTAATTATTTAATTTTATAATATATACATTAATTACACATATAAAATTCTCTTATTTATACATCATTCACATATAAAAACTCAAGTGGGCTCAAGTAAAGATAAGGTGTACACACCATGATACGCTCTCTTCACTTGAACCTGGTAATTTCATCCTTATGTATTAATATATCAAGGGGAGGGTGTAAATGTAGATTCTTAAATATATATTTATATTTTAAACTAGGATTTTACACTTTACAAATATATCTCAAGGATCTACCCTTCATATTTGCCTTTCTTGTAGCCAAAAATCTTGCATTCACCACCTCACTAGGTTTAATTACTTATGTATTATTCTAACCTTGATTGCTTTGTTTACCTAGATCACTTGTAACCATAAAATGTATAAAATATGTTCTATATATATATATATATATATATATATATATAATTTTCAGCTATAAAACCTCATCAAATTTCCTTCATCCTAGACAGTTACATTTAGAACATGAAAATAGTGTCAAAACTATTGTCCCTACTCAAACACAAGCATTATTATGCTATAAATTCTCAAATTTACAAATATTTTAATGTGTATGTGTCAGCATAATAATTTCATTAACCCTTATGTGAGGATAATTTCAAAATATCTAGTATAAATACAAGTAAAATCTTACTCATTATTCATCTATAAATGCATCATACAATCACCTCTCAAATATTAGACATGCTACTAAATTTAAAAGTGCACAACTAAGTTATTATGCCTTATTCATTCATATTTGCACACCAATCATAGGAAAAATCATAATACATGTATGAAGTACTCAAAATATATCCCATAATACATATTTGTAAAGTTAAAAGCTAGATCATTGCATGTACTAGAATACAATATTATTCACTATTGCTCACATAAATACTAACACATACAGTATAATTGCATTAGTTTGAGTCCCTCATTGAAGTATTGGATATGTAAGTAGTGTTCATTGACATAGGGGTATTTGAGGTCAAATTGACACCATGTTCCTACTGACCCATTTTTTTTAAAGTAACCTAACAAAAGGTGAAGAGCTAGGGTTTGAGGTATAAACCACGATACAAAGCTTGATGTGAGATTTAGGTACATTAGATAAAATACATAAAACCTATAAAGACCCAAGTGGTCACATCTTGATACAATCAAAATTCCATATAGAATAATTTCATCAAGATTTATATAATAACATAGATGCAAGGGTCTAAATGTTGACATAATTATCTAGAAAGACAAAGAATATTTGTAAAATATGATGACTAGTTACAAAACATCAAACAACCTGTTTCTACACTTGTACATACATACATACATACATAAATACATACATACATACATACATACATAAATACATACATACATACATATATATATATATATATATATATATATATATATATATATATATATATATATATATATATATATATATATAATATAAGCTAAGTATTTTTTTCATGATTATGAAATCAAAATATTGTTTGGCATTGTACTTTCTATATTTAGTGTTTTTTTGTAATTTAGGACTGAAATTGAATATCTTAATAAAACTTATTTAATTAGTCTACTTTAAGGAATAGTTTAATTCACTCTTAAATATTCTATTCCTTATTAACCCTTTAATCGCTAAAAATGGTTAAACAATATTTTAGATTGGATAACTCTCATTTGATTTAGCAATATGTGTCTAAGTAATATATTATATATCTTATTATCTAAAAATGCATGAACCATACTAAAAGAGTCTTAGGAGATAAGGTGATAAGTAATGTGATACCATCATGAGGTGTCTTAATGAGAATGTAATAACATATAACAACCATTTTTTTAACAATAATTATTTAGTGTACCAATAATTAGAAAGAACATACATTATACATATATTTAAAATTGAACCATTTTTAGCCATAAATGAATGTTTAGTCTTATAATGTGAATCAATATAGTTATATATGAGTAATGGACCATTTTTTTAATCTCATTGTCATAGAAATTAAATTATGGAACCTATTTTTGGGAACCTAAAACCACATCTATGAAAACATTTAAGATATGATAATTGAAATTATTGGTTGTTGTGTAGGTTTTTCTATGTGAACAACATATTTATTTTTAATCTCATGATTTAGATGTGGATCATTAAATATTTTCAAATGTTGATTCAATTAAAAAAATAATTCATTTAATGTACTATTGTTATATATATTTGAATAACATTATTATTAAAACATATTAAATATTTTGTCTTAATGATCCAAAATATGGATCTCATGTAATAGATATTCTTTCTAGATGTTTCCACTCTATCTAATTTATGTAATTCATGCTTTTAAGACACAATTATAAGACACTTCATGTTAAAATAGTAGTTCGTAATAGTTTTAGGGTAAAAATGAATATGAAGATGATATGAACATCCTTAAAATGGTGGAGTTAACAAGTTTTATCTCTTAAATTTGATGAATTTGTCATAGATGAAAAATATATCAGTTTGTGTAGGTGAAAGTTGCATAACTATTAGCATTTGCAAGTTAAGATTACACAACCATAGTGGCAGTTGAGAAACCATCAATATACATAGTGTGATAGTTTAGCCACCATATAAAACATGGAAATGGGAACATTTACAAATGTTTCCACTCCCTTATAATGGTTCATTTTATATTTTTATCAGATTCCAAGGTAAAGTAGCATTATTAACCTTTTTAAAGGAAAATGACATCATATAATGTAGTGATAAGTCCTAAAGTTGATTCACATTTTAGTTTTAATTTATGAGTATTTTTATTTCAATATCATTATTCCTAATTATATATGGGTTTTTGAGATATGTTTGGAGTTGTATGAAGGGTATAAAAATTTAAAAACTATTGGGATAGGGTGGTAGTTAAAATTATGTCCATGAAGGCCATGTTTGAAATTAACTTGTACATTTTTTTAACTAAATAGTGGAAGGAGAGTGAAATTTTATCACCAACTAGAGTTTTTCCAACACTAGGATTATCTAGGTCAATTCTTGTGTCCTTATTCTTTGTTTCATTTTTCATGTTTCATTTTCTTTCTTAGTATGTTGTACATCTCATTTATGAAACCTATTTATCACTATGTTATCATTTCAAGTAGCTAAAAAAATAACCTTTCAATCATTTTTTAAATTTATAGTTATAAAATCCTTGTTGATGAAGCTAGTTATGGAATATCCACCTAGTTTATGGATCAATTAACTAAATACATATATTGGTAGTTTTATTGAAGATATATGATATTAAAAATATGAAATAAAAACATAATGTTTAGTAAAAGAATGAGATGTGTCCAGCTCATGTTATGGAGGTAAACATATCATATTACATTTGAGGATTTGTTTAAGAACTTATTGAGGACCCTCGGGTAACTTTATAAAATTTATATGGTCTTGATATAGAGGGAAAAACTTGTAAAGTGGTTATGATAACATGTGTAATTCATGATTTAAAATCCATCCATATTTATAGATCTCTTATCCCAGTGGGTGGAAATAATCTAGAGGTCCTCTTAGAGTTCACAAGGATCATTTAATGTCCTCTATAGTGGCAGAGCAAATTTTCAAGGGATCATTGAACCCTTATTTCACATAGTTAGATAGGAAATATGGGGTGCCCTCAATGCTCAATAACCTAGTGGACAAGGGGAAAGAGGTTTTAATTTTATAATCCATGACTACTCTTGGGAACTCAAATTATAACTTTGAGGAATTTTTGGTTAAAAGGAAGGATATAGTTTCCCTATAATATTCCTTTAAAACTCCATCTTTTAAAAATAGGTTAAGTGTTTGGATTTTAGAGAGTTGTCATGATGATGTCATGGTGGTGTCATAGAGGTGATCTAGTGAGTGGATGAAGAGCTTTGATACCCTAAGTGACAATGATAAAGTGTGCAAGGTGTTTGTTCTTGTATGCTTGAAGGAAACTTAGTTAAAGATGTTCAAGGATGATTATAGTGATTTGATAATGTGAAAGAGGTCCGTAAGATGTTCTATATGCTTGTATAACTTGTGTGTATAAGTAGAATTCATCTGGTTGATCATATTTCTCATCTAGACACTTTAGGTCTAGTGGTAAAAAAGCTAAGTAGGTAATTTGATGACATCACCATTACCACATGGGAATGAATCAAGGGGAGTTGGTCATATGGTTATGATCATAATAGTCCTTAGTTTTTATGTACCAAATCTAAAGTCATGTATTGAAGTATGGTCAAATTTATGAGGGTGAAAAGTTGGATTCTTAGTCCGAATTCATTATTTTCCCATACTTAGCCAAATTTGTAGTTGGCCAAAAAGAGTTGAGTAAGCATGTTGAAGAGGTTAACATTTATATGCGTGGAGGTATCAGGACAAAATGATCATATGGGTTTTTTAATTTTTTGACATAGTTTATTTATGCTAAAATTTAGATCAGACAATGTAGCACATCAAAAGATATGCATATGCAAAGTTGGCCTCTCAAGTAGTTTGACTATGTTTTCCCATACTTAGCCAATTTTATAATAATGTAGAAAGCGCTTTGCCATACCACATTATGGAGAATCAAGGGGAGTTGGTCATATGGTTATGATCATAGTAGTCCTTAGTTTTTATGTACCAAATCTAAAGTCATGTATTGAAGTATGGTCAAATTTATGAGGGTGAAAAGTTGGATTCTTAGTCCGAATTCATTATTTTCCCATACTTAGCCAAATTTGTAGTTGGCCAAAAAGAGTTGAGTAAGCATGTTGAAGAGGTTAAAATTTATATGCGTGGAGGTATCAGGACAAAATGATCATATGGGTTTGTTAATTTTTTGACATAGTTTATTTATGCTAAAATTTAGATCAGGCAATGTAGCACATCAAAAGATATGCATATGCAAAGTTGGCCTCTCAAGTAGTTTGACTATGTTTTCCCATACTTAACCAATTTTATAATAATGTAGAAAGCGCTGAGTGAGAATTTTGATGGTTTTATATCTTATACATGTTAACGTGTAAATATAAAATTAACATATGGGTTTGTTTAGTTTTGAGCATAGATTATTTTCACTAAATTTGAGATCATCTACTAGAGTGCGATAAAATTTATGCTTGTTCAAAGTTGGTCTCCCAAGAAGGTTTTAACATGGTTGGATCTGTGAGAGAAGATTTTGGGAAGGAACGTTAATGGTAATATATATCACACATGTGAAGGCTTCAAGATTTGTGTGTTACATGGTTGAATTATCCTATCTGAGGAGATCATCTAGTCCAAATTTGAAATCATGTGAGTAAACATAAAATAAGTTATTGAGGTGCAAAAATGGCTACTTAAGCATATTGAAATGGTTCCCATACATAGTCATTTTTTAATGAGTTAAAGCTTGAGCAAGATCAATGGTGCACGTTAATACAAGAAGTTAGGTGGTAGTGAGATGAGGATAGGTGCATGATGTTTAATAAATAAACAAAGGTATGGGATAATGATCTAATGGCAAGCAGGCATTCATATGATTGATTAAATGATGAGCTTTGATCATTATAGACTTGTTTGATCTACATAGATTGATAGAGCATGTTGAGTCAACATTTCAAGAAGACACAAGATGAGCTTAAAATGACTATGGTTTAATGTTTAGCTTTGGTAGACTATGCATTAAAGTTTAAACATGATTAGAAATGCAAGATTAATCTGAGCTGAGAGTTCACAAGATTCAAACATTGTATTTGAAGGTTAATTATGACCATTTAAACTCATAAATTTGAATTTAACCCAAGAAAAAATAGAGCTCTATATTTTTTCCATGTCTTTTGATAAAATTTAAATTTTCTAGTGCTATAAAAATAAAAATGATAGAAGAATCTAAAGAACATTTAGATATATGGATTTAAAGATCTAAAAGTGTGTTAAAATAAAGATATTGAGCCTAGAAGTTGACTATGGGTTTGTGTTTGTTATGAAAGTGACCCAAGAAGGATAATCAAGCTTGTATTGATGTTATTTCGATGCTTCATGGTGAATTGGCTATTAGGGAGTATTATAGACTCTAATAAGATTCTCTATATGGATTTTAGAGGTGTGATCAATCTATCTTGAGGATGAATAATACTTAAGAAGTTGACTATGTGTTTGTTCATGATGACTGTGTATTCCAGGTTATTGTTTGAGTTGTTTTGAACATTTGAAGATGTGAAATAAGATGACTATGATCATTTGAGTATGTCAAAAGTGACATAAAGAGTGGACCCATGTATTTGGAAGTGGTCCTATGTTCTTTTTTGGATCAAGGGTGTGCTAAATGGGTGAATTGGTCTACATGAAACCTATAAGAGTTACAAGGGCCTTATTAAAAGGTGTAGCTACTTAAGGGTGACCCAAAATGCTATCGCTAGCCTATGAAGATTGTATTGAGTCATATATTCATGTGAGAGATACCTTAAGGGATAAAGCATGCCTAATGGATGACTAAGATGTTAATTAATATTGCTATATAAATAGTGAAATCAAATGTGGTGATTTATAGACTTGTATGACTTGGAGAGGTGTGAATATTGAAGCAAAGAAGAGAAGAGGATGATTATGTCCAATGGTTGGGTTAATGAGAAAAGCAGATTGAGGATTATGTGTATGACTTATAAGTTATGTTTTTGGTGTCAAAATAGTGCTCTTTCAAGTTGAACATGAGCAAAGAGGTTTAGAATGATCTAAAAGGATGTTTTGTATGTCTTGAGAATGAGAGAAGGATTTTTGGTGTCTACAAGATCTTGGTGGATGGTTTGAAAGATTGATTAGAGTCTGGAGAGTGTGTATAACCATATGGTCATGTTGTTGAAGATTGTGATAGAGTTATCATTGTGAATGATGTATTGAGTGTGTAGAGTTCAAGAGTGGGGTTAGTTAGGATATGTAATGTTTCCTAATTAATCTTTGTGTGTTGATTCAAGTATGTAATGTGCTTTGGCCAATAAGGAGTATTGTGTGATCTAAAATGTGGCTTTAGATACATTGATAGATTGATAGTCAGAATTTTATCATTAGGTGTTGAAGGTATCAATGAAAAGGTATCATTGAGAGATTGAACATCTAAGGTGCATGTAGTCTTCTTGAAAGTTGAAACTTGTTAAAAGGTTTGTTTGTTGTTATAGACTAGCTAAATAGGTGTAGTAGCACCTTATGGGATTGAAGTCTCACTAACTAGGGATTATAGTTCCTTAATCATTTATAGATGGTATAAATTAGATCTTGTTTTTATAGGATAGTAATCTAATTATAGGTTCCAGTGGGTTTTATTCTCCAAGAGGGTTTCCCACATATGTCATGTGTTATGTGTTTGATCTTTATTTGTCTTTCTTATTCATTGATATGAATGATGTGTATACCTCATGAATGTATGTATTGATTGATTAAGAGTTTGGAAGGATTAGAATTGAAATTGAAAAATCTAATCTCACTAATTCACCCCCCGTAGTGATTGTACCTATAACATTGGAAAGATGACTATTTTCAACTAGGCTCTCCCATCATCCTAATCTCTAAAATTCCTCTTAGTAGCATAGAGGTTGTTAAATGAAATATAGTTTTTAAATAGGAGGAATGGAAGGAGGTTAAGACCTTGAAAAAGGAAATAAAAAATGGTAGTGGGATCTAGTATGAAGGGTAGGAAAGTTCAAAGTAACAATGCCCATTCTCCTAAATCAACAAATGGAAATACTTGAGGATCACGGAGGATCCTCACACAATTGATGTTATTTTAATTATTATGGGTGGATATCATATAGGTTGGTGTCTTAAGGGTTATTATAGTTTGTATTTAGTATATGGTGTTCTCTTTTTCACATTTATTTTAGCACAAAGAGCTTCCACATTGGCTCATCTGGTTCTATTCTAGCTTTTGATGTTATCTAGTTTTATTGGGGATGTTTCTATTTTGTATATATGAGGCACATGATGTTTTGGTCCTATAATTTGATCATGAGTCTACTATTTTGAGAGGAATGAAGAATGATTAACATCACATGAATTGGTTATTGGGTTCCAATCCCTTATTAAATTCAAAATTGGGGTGGGTGAGATTGACAGTCCTTCCCCTAGTTTGAATTTTGAATGTCCTTTTTTCTTTGAAATGGCCTAGTTATACCTATACCTTTTGGTGGTGAGTGGTGATGGTTTTAAATTTTGGGTCTTATTTGGGTTTTCTTTTCACTTTTGGTTCTATTCTTTATTTTTGGCTTGGGGTTTCTACTAGTTGTATTTGGTTCCATTTGAGGACCTTGCTAGTTTTTTAGCTTAGTGGTGTTTATTTTGTTTCCCAATGAGATAATTATCTATTTTTATTTTTAACTATTGGGGGTGAGACCCATATCTATTATTGTATTTGACATTATTATTCCACATCAAATATCAAATGTGGATTCATTTATAATCATAACACATGTAATATATATTTTATGTCATTATTAGCTTTAAAAGTAGGAGTATCAAGTTTGGATTTAGGATATGGTGTTCTCTTTTCACATTCATTTTAGCACAAGGGGCTTTCAAATTGGCTCATCCAGTTCTATTCTAGCTTTTGGTGTTGTCTAGTTTTATTGGGGATGCTTCTATTTATCTATTTGAGGCATATGATGTTTTGGTCCTATAATTTGATCACGAGTCTACTAGTTTGAGAGGAATGAAGGATGGTTGACATCACATGAATTGGTTAATGGGTTCCAATCCCTTCTTAAATTCAAATTTTGGGTGGGTGAGATTGATGGTCCTTTTCTTGGTTTGAATTTTGAATGTCTTTTTTCTTTAAAATAGCCTAGCTATACCTGTACCTTTTGGTGGTGAGTGGTGATGGTTTTAAAGTTTGGGTCTTATTTGGGTTTTCTTTTCACTTCGGTTCTATTCTTTATTTTTTGGCTTGGGGTTTCTACTAGTTATATTTGGTTCCATTTGGGGACCTTGCTAGTTTTCTAGCTTAGTGGTGTTTCTATTGTTTCTCAGTGAGATATTTCTCTATTTTTATTTTTGACTATTAGGGGTGAGACCTAGATCTCCTATTATATTTGGGGCTAGTATTCTACATCAGATGTCAAATGTGGATTCATTTATAATAATAACACATGTAATATATATTTTATGTCATTATTAACTTTAAAAGTAAGAGTATCAAGTTCAGATTTAGGATATGGTGTTCTCTTTTTCACATTAATTTTAGCACAAGGGTCTTCCACATTGGCTCATCTGGTCCTATTCTAGCTTCTAGTGTTGTCTAGTTTTATTGGGGATGTTTCTATTTTGTTTGTTTGAGGCACATGATGTTTTGGTCCTATAATTTAATCATGAGTCTACTAGTTTGAGAGGAATGAAGGATGGATGACATCACATGAACTAGTTATTGGGTTCCAATCCCTTCTTAAATTCAAAATTAGGTTGAGTGAGATTGATGGTCCTTCCCCTGGTTTGAATCTTGAATGTCCTTTTTTCTTTGAAATGGCTTAGCTGCACCTGTACCTTTTGGTGGTGAGTGGTGATGGTTTTGAAGTTTGGGTCTTATTTGGTTTTTATTTTATTTTATTTCTATTTTTTAAACTGTGAGAATTGGTACTGTAATGTCAACCAATCAGAATAGCATAGTTCCCCTATAACCCGTAGCGTGCCTAGTAAACTTTTTAACATGACCGGTGACGCTGGTGTAACATGCCATCTGGTACCATGGGGACAAGGGGAGACTAGAACCCATGACCAGCAGAGCACGATGGAAATACTGAACCAACTGGTCTAGGCCCCCCACCCATTTGGGTTTTATTTTCACTTTTGGTTCAATTCTTTATTTTTTGGCATGGGGTTTCTACTAGTTGTATTTGGTTCCATTTGGGGACCTTGCTAGTTTTCTAGCTTAGTGGTGTTTCTTTTGTTTCCCAGTGAAATAATTCTCTATTTTTATTTTGACTATTGGGGGTGAGACCCAAATCTCCTATTGCTTTTGGGGCTAGTATTCCACATCAGATATTAAATGTAGATTCATCTATAATCATAACACACGTAATATATATTTTATGTCATTATTAGCTTTAGAAGTAGGAGTATCATCATATATATCCTTAAATTTTGATTTCTATTGATATTTGGATCCATTTGAGGTAAGGTAATTAGTCCCATATTTAAGTATTTTGGGATCTAAAACATTTATCTTATAATTGTGAACCATATGACAAAGGGCATCAAAATATGGGTATGTGTTAAAAATTAATTTATCATTTATAGGTTAAATAAAATTATGTGAATTTATAACTTGTTATTAGGTAGTTGGTAAGACATATTTATAAGCATCATTTTTAATTTTAACACATACTAATAGAATCATTAGATACTTGTTTAATTTAAAAAACCTATAAAAATGAGCTGAGAAATTATCAATAAAAGAATTGAAATATCACATGGAAAATGATGGTATGTTGTAAAATCAATATAATATTCTAAGATATAAAACAAACCAAAGGAATATCCCTTATTTTTCATATTATAAATCTATAATAATGAATCTAATAGTTAGAATAAATGCAAAAATCATTAAAATCTCTTATCCTTTGATGTAAACCTAATTTTCCATAACATAGGAAGATTAAAGAAAATGGGCAAGGTTAGTGGCCCATATCCCTTGAGGGTTATAGTTACATATCTCACATGATTATAATGAAGGATTAATGTAATTATTATGCATGTGAGTGACCCATCCCAAGTGAGATAAGATTCCACCTTCTCTCCTTAAGATAATTAATGAATACTATATGTTCCTTAAAGTGACATTATTTTAGTATAATTATGCAACCACAAGAATTTATCAACCAAAAGTGTGAAACAATAGTAGGGTCCTTGCCAATATTATGATATATAGACTCAATATATGACTTGATAGTTTATTTGTTAGTGATAAATGATTGAGGTTATATTTTTATATATAGACTCTTTTTAATTCAAAATGGAACAAATCCATGCATATGTTAACAATGATAAATAGTGAAAGTTGATAATCAAAGCACGATAAATAAAGGTATGGTAGTGTAATAGACCCAAATACACATGAATTTTTTTTATTAAATTTTATTTTTTTAATATCAATTTATGGATGAATAAAAAAATAGTCAACTCATAAAACAATGATAAAATTTTAGATACTAAAATATGGTATTAGATAGTTTACAATGTCACTTTGACCTACCCTCATATACATGACTTGTTGTCAAATCCTGATTTCTCTCTAATCTAAATAACTTGTTTAATACATGGATTATTATATTTAATTAGTTGATTAACTAATATTTTATTAATTTTGATGACATATGTTGATTATGGGATAGTTTGTGTTGCTTAATTTACATGATTAGATGCTATGAGTTAGCAATACTTTATATGCTATACTTTGATATCATGTTTGATTATTATAAAAATTATTTTTTGAATATAATGATGTTATGGGAAAGTTACCTTCATTGGCATGAGGTGGATGTAGGATAGATTATTCCCTTAGATTTTGATGGAGGGATAGTATCATTGGAGAGGGTGGTTAGATAGAGACATTGGGGGTCGACAAAGAGTGAATCTGGAAACCCTTTCACACACCACTTAGCATATCATGTTTTGAAATTATTTTATATGGATAGCATATCATGTTTTGTGTAATTTTTCTTTAGATGATTATTAGTATGAATTTTGGAATAATCTTGATTGTTTTTTATGATCATGTGATTATTTGAGTGATTTCATTATGTTTTGTGATCTTACACAACTCATCTTGTTTGGCTTAACAAATGAATTTGGTTGTGTTTACTTATATCATTGCCTTATTATATTTGGCTAAATAGTAAAAAATTATGATGTCTTGATAGATTCTATAATCATTATTTGAGCTATAAGTTATAAATAATAATAATTAAATATTATTATTATTATTATTATTATAACATTGATTTTAAATAGATTGTATTTAATTAATTATTATTTTAAATATTTATATTCATATATATAAATTAATATATTAATTTTAATTAATAAATGATTATAGAAATAATTGTAATCAATAAATATGTTAGTAGATAACATTTAATGTAAGCTCTAAGTCTTTTTATGTAGATTTGCATTGAGTAAAGTTATATTATTTATTTTTGTTAGTCATTGCATGGGAACATACATTGGATAAATGACTAGTTTAAAGTCTTGCATGGATTATAACATAAGGTGGTGACTCAAGTGAATAGGGTGGTTGAGGATGGTTTTTTTAAATCATAAGAATGAAAATTTGCTAAGGGGTTATAATATGGTTGATTATGGATTTTTGGAATGAAACATAGAGAATGATTAGTTCAGTAATAATTCATTGAATTGAGTTAAGCATTTTTGGGAGTAAATCATGGGGTTTTATATGTATGCATAGAGGCAAACTATGAGAAGTTAAACTATTTTCACATGCAAAAATTAGGAGTTTAATTAGTTGAAGAAGATAGATAGTGGAATAAATATAGAAGATGGAAAAATAGATAAAGGTAGTGAGGGGGAGTAACAAAGATGGCTTAAGACTCAAAAATTCATAGAGGAAAAGGGAAGAGGGTGGAGAAAAGGAAGAAGAAGCAATTGGCATGAATATAGTCTTGGCATTCTTCATCAATCATACATTTTAATATATTACGTTTGTAATTTAATACTTGTATGTGTGATATGTTTTGTGAATGTGTTTTCAAATTGTTAAGTTACTAACTATTTTATTTTAATGGTGTTGGTAAATTTACAATGGGATGTCTATAGGGCGCTATGGAGGGATCATCATCCACATAACCCTATATCCAACCCAGGGCAACTTGGGAAGGTTAGGGATACATAGTAGGTCTTGGACATGATGTTAAGAGGCTTTATAAATTATCATATCTTTCCTTGGCAATTTAAATTCACTCTTTTAAATGTAGTTTTAATTTATAGGGTATATATATAATTTGGTTTAGATATTTATGTTCAACTAGGTTGTTATATATTCCATGGGGTATTTGATAAATAGACTCAATTTTATATGTTTGTATGATTTATTTAAATGTTAAACAATTCATTATTTTGGAGTTATGGATATAGGTTTTCCAATAATATTGATATGTATACACAAACACACACATGAATATATATCTAAGTATATGTTTGGTTAATTCAAATTCTATATAAATTATATACTCACATATATATTTATATATATAAATATGTGTGTGTGTGTGTGTGTGTGTGTATGACAAAATACATGTTTGAGAAATTTTCAAAATTAAATATGACTATATTCATATATATATGAGTGTATATATACCCATAATTGACTGTCAAACTTAAATATGATTGTGTGTGTGTGTGTATGTGTATATATATATATATATATATATATATATATATATAATTTGTTAAGTCATTTAATAAAACTATGTGTATTACAGTTCAAGGATAATATTGGTATATAATTGGGTTTGAATCTTAGTTGGAATTTTAAGGTTGATTATGTAATCCTAATTATACAAAATATATTATATACATAATTAGGATCTTATATGTAATCACTTGGTGTTACTTGGGTACAGGTAGATGAACAGTTTGACTATAGGATTACTTTTATAACAATTAGGGACTGATAATGTTTCATGGCTGAGTTATGTTTTAAACATTGTTAATATACATATGGGAATACATAGGTAAACTATGTATATATAATTTATGTAGATGTATAGGGACTAAAGATACGAGTTCCTATGGATTCATTTGTATAACAATTTGATTACTTGGATATATGTTTAGTTTGCCCTAAATCAGCCAAATCTAAGAAATTATCATCGATACCTAAGAAGTTATTCAATTGTGTGTTAAATTGATGGTATATACATAAACACACACACACACACACACACACACACACACACACACACACACACACACACACACACACACACACACACACACACACACACACACACACACACACACACACACACACACACACACACACACACACACACACACATCTATATTTCATTAAGTTTTAGATTATGGTAAAAGCAGGTTTTGAAGGGGCCCCGAAACCCGAGTACAAGGAAAAAAGATAGAGCAACCAAAACACAGACAAAGTCAAGAAAACTACTATAGGGAAGTACCAAAAATAGGTTTTAAATGGACCTGAAACCATCGAAAAGACAACCGGTCACAACCCAAAAAAAATAGAGATCTGGCACCA
Source organism: Torreya grandis (assembly GCA_037957365.1). NCBI lineage: Eukaryota > Viridiplantae > Streptophyta > Pinopsida > Cupressales > Taxaceae > Torreya > Torreya grandis. Next base: position 950,131 of record JARHVA010005162.1, read on the forward strand.
CCTTAGACATAGGAAGACAATAAGAAAACAAAGAACTAGGCAAGAGGAACCAGATTATTCATCCAGTTCCAATATCATTTTCATTGTTTCTTTTTCTTTCAAAATAGTATCCTGGGTAGTGGTTTCCACCAGCATTGCTCCTTTTTGTGTTACCTTCTTTCTAGTACTTTGTCTCATTCTTTTGCTGGGTCCCTCCAAAGCTTTAGTCTCCTCACTAGCTCTTTTACCAATATTGACAGTAGCAGCACAAATATTGGATGTAGCTTCCTCCATTTTCATTCTATTGTCCTTAATTAGTTCTCAAAGGTTTTTCTCATAGGCTTTGAGCTTGGCTGGGATCTCTCCTATCTGATTATCCATATTGTTGATTTTGTTCCATACCTCTTTCATGGTATCTTCCATTATTTCCACTTTCCTTTTGAGGTTCATAACCTCCCTGCACATCCAAGAATCAAATTGAGAAGATGCCTCTGCTTTGCAATTAACCCAGTTTATTGGTGTATGTGTTTCATCATTCAGTATTTTCCCCCTCCATTCCTCAGAATTTTTATTAGGACTGTTCCTGTCTTCTTCAGTGATATCTTCTCGACCCTTATGTTCCCACTCTTTAATTCCATTTTGAATTTCCATTTCCATATCTTGATTATCATCCTGCCCTGTGGTTTCCTTTTCATTCTTTGATGCTGGGTCCTCAATAGGGTCATCCTAGACAAAATCAGACTCCACCTCTTTCTGGTTTTCCTCAGTGTCTTCAGTTCTATTTGCAAAATCCTCCTTTGTATTGACATCATCTTTTTCATTCTTCTCAGGACATTCTTCATCCTCATTAGAGTTTGTAGCCCAACTTTCGGTTCCTTCTTCTTCCTCCAAGTTTTCCTCACTGGGTTTATCAATACTCTCCCACTCCATATCTTCTTCTATAATCTGCTTTTTAGTACTATGGAACTTGATTTTGCCTTTCTCAGTAACACATTCACTCTTTCTGTTCCTTGACTCCTTGTTTTTCCCCTATTTAGGGTGCTTAACCATAGCATTATTCTTATAGTAGCCTTCGATTAACAGAATAAGGCCTTCATGACGGATAGGGTGCGTTTCCTTTTTCCTATGAGCATATAAACTTTGGACCAAGGAAAAACGTAGATAAAAGGGAAAAGACAAACTAACCTTGTGCCTGAAATGGTTAAGGAAGACAAAGTGGAATTTGTGCACACGCTTACTTCTTCCATCCAGAATGAAGTACTCCCTTATGCAGCTTAAGACATCCCTCCATATCCCTTTAATCTGATCCAATTCAATGAAATCCCCATTCTTGACCAATTTTTGCTCTTCCACTTCCATTTTGGGGAACCTACAGAAGGCCTCATTCGAAATGCTTATCTGTTTGGAGAATTTGAGTCCATCAGTAGGCAGCCCAGTAACCTCAGCTATAAAATCCTCTGTTAAGTTCACTGTGACACCATGCAAGGTGACCCTTTCATCCTTCCAATTTTTGAAAAAATCCGTAGTGATATGCGGTTTCGATCCATGAAGTCTTTCCAAATAGCTCGCAACTTTTCCTTTCTGCAAAATTCTCCAGACTTCATGTTTTTCTTTCCATTCATCACAAATTTTAGGTTCCTGTTTTTGAGGTTCTCCCTTCCTTTCGCTTGCCATATTCATTTTCTTAGAACCCCAATTGCTAAGGTCATTGCAATAATCCCATCTGTTGCCGAGTTGATAGGAAAATCGGCTTTGATTGTGCTTATTCAGGATCCTCTTCTCTCTCTTGAGGGCCTTACTCTTTAATGATTATTTTCCTTTCCCCGCACTGCCACTCCTCCTACTAATATTATTTCTTATACACTTCAATCTTTCCTTCCTTTGCATGGGTTGCATCATGAAGAATGAGCGCCCTCAAATCCACATTCTTTACTAATGTTTCATGCCACCTCACTGTTTGACCAGTCCGAACTGCATAATATTTCATTAAGTTATTTAATAAAACTATGTGTATTAAAGTTTGAGGATAATATTGTTATATGATTGGGTTTGAATCTTATTTGGACTTTGAAGTTTGATTATGGAATCCTAATTACCAACAATATATTATATACATAATTAGGATCTTCTATGTAATCATTTGGTGTTACCCACACATGAGTATATGAATAATTTGACTATAGGATTACTTTTTTGGTTTTATAAAAATATAAAAATTAGGGATTGATAATGTTTTATGGCTGAGTTAACTTTTGAACATTGTTAATATACATATGCGACTGTATAGGTGAACTATGTATATATGCTTTGTGTAGATGTATAGGGACTATGAACATAACAATTTTATTACTTGTATATATGTTGATCTTTCCCTAAATCAACCAAATCTATGAAATTATCATCAATACCTGAGAATGTATTTGACTATGTTAAATTGATGTTATTTGACTGGGGTTTAAATCGATGTTATTTGACTAGGTATTAAATTAATGCTTTTTGACTGAGTGTTATTAGATACTTTGAATAAAACCTAATTAGAGAGAAAATGGTTATGTTTAGTTATATTTTCACCTATATAGTAGGAAAAACATGAAAAATTATTTTAATTTTAAATGATTTAATTATGCTAAAAAATAAATGCAAAATATTTTAAATTATATAGAATTTTTTTATCTACTTATTATGGTAAATAGAGTTTTTGTAGTTAAATAAAAGGTTATAAGACCTTTTTTTAAATTAACTATATACTTCACATATATAATACACACTAAGGTAAAAGATAGTGGATGACACCTTAGTAGTGTATTGTATAAACAAAGTATGTATAGTATAATTATATGAATGCATATATATATATATATATATATATATATATATATCCAACTATGTTATAATTGTTATAATAACAAATAATACATGTTTGATTATATTGGTGTTTATAAAAGTATTATAGTGTTTAACTATAAAAAATTCATTATATTTATGAGATTAAATATAGAACATAATTGTATGTAAGGACTAGCTATTGTTATATACAAAATATGAATAATTTATTAGTCAGGGTTATAATATTATTTCATGGAGAACTAATATTGTAATTTGCTTAATGGATAAAGCAACTGGCAATCAAAATATTTGTTACCTAGATGATGTGCTATATTGAGGACTTTTTTTGTATTTTATTTATTATTTATAATCTACTAGATGCTTGGATTTCATTCACTTCATTTGATGGATTAAATGAATGTTTGTAATATTTCTATATTTAGCATATTTTGATTAGCTAAATGAAATCTTAAGAGTGAATATTTTGGTTTTTAATATTATTATTTATTTTTATTGAATATCACATTATGGACCCTAATTAAGCAGTGGATGGATTCCACTAGCTTAATTAGTAACATCAATGCAAGATAAGGGGTAATCTAATCAAGTGGTGTATGAATTTGACTTCTCATAGAGATCATTTATTATTGAAAACTTTGGCCAAAGTAATGTTTATTAAACATTTTCATTTAATATGTTGTTATAGTTTTCATATTTGTGTGATATCATATTAGAAGAGATTTATTTATGGTACACATTATGTATTAGACACATAGGTTTTGATTTGTTACTTTGGATTATTGCACCATCATTATCTACCCATCTATGAGGGGAGGGCCATACTCTTTTTTGGGAGATAGTGTGAGGGATCTATGGTCCATGGTTGGTGTGTAAAAATGCTTGATGATGGTTTCCCTCCTAGTTGGAGTACTATACTTGAGACTACACTTGAGATTACATATTGATACTTGAGTCATGGAGACTCTTGAGTCATGAAGATTCTAATAAGAATACATTTGTATCATGTTTTATCATTTGATATAATTTATCTATTGATGAAACTATAATATGTATGAATTATACTTCTTATAATAGAGGCTATAATATTGTATTAGTTGTGGCTAAAATTAACCTTTATCATTTATGTTGAAATGCAGTAATTATGGTTATTCAATTTGTTAATCATTTTTATATCTATACATGGTGATCCTTAGCTAAGTGGATTATCTATAGCCTTGAAGATTAAATAAATTAATGAATTTAGTTAAATATCACTAGTTAGGATTTCTTGTAGTGAAATCTATATGTTGAATATGGGTATTTAATTTTTAAAAAAAATTGTAATATTCTATTAAAACCTAGTGTGGTTGTTACATTGTGGTATCAGAGCTAAGGCTCAAATACTAGGACTTAATGTGTCTAATAACATAAAAAAATTATTCTTCTAATATATAAATAATAATGGTGTGTGATAGAATATGAGGTGATGGTAATTCAAATACTGAACCCCCTATGGAATCTAAATCAATTTGTAACTGAGCAAGCTGTAAATTTGGACCAAATCCTCATAACCATACAAGAGACTAGGGATTAAATGATGGCCTTAAAATAGGAAGTGTAAGGCCATGAAGAGGATAATTCTTAGAAATAACCTAGATAGCATCCTAATAATCAAAAACATATTCAAAGTTAGAGAAATTAGGATATGTCATAAAATGTGAGATCTCGAGTAGCTATAGAGTTAGCATGTGACATGAAAAGGTGAATCCACCTAAGTTAAATGGAAATTTAATAAGGTATGGAGAAAAATAATTGAAAATATAAATGGATAAGCATTATTAGATTCATAATTATTCTAAAGTCATGAAATCATTTCAGGAACTTATCAAATTTCTAGTGAATCAGTGAATTGGTGGGCAAACAAGAAGCTCAATATGAACCTCAACTCAATCACCAACACTTGGGAATAATTTGTGACACCATTTAGGTCATGATGGATTCCATATTTTTATTTTATCCAAATGCTTATGAAATTTCATAATCTTAAGCAAGGGGATTTTTTAGTGAATGAATACTAGGATCAATTCACCTAGCTACTTAAGTATGTATCTCAGTATTTGGAAAATGAGAGGTTTAGAATGAATAAATTCATCATGGCATTGAAACCAAAAATAGGTGTTGAAGTATATGTGTATGTTCCATCTATCATAGATCAGGTGTTTGAAAAGGTGGTCAAGAAAGGATAGAAATTAAAATATCATACCCAAGTCAAAGATAAGTTTAAAAATAAATTCAAAATTTCTAAACCAAATTTTAAGAAGAAAAAATTGAAGAAATTGAGTGAGGATTCCAAGGGTCAGTTTAAGAATCAAAATACCAAGTTCAATAGTGGTTCAAGGAACAAGAATCTTGGTAATGTTTTCAAGGGTGGTTTCATGGAAAACCAACAAACTAAGAAGAAAAGACTGGTTAGACATTTGTTCATTTATGGAGGTGACCATTTTTTTGTGAATGTCCTCAAGATAAATAAAAGAACAAGGGTTTATCTTCTCAACAAGGTATATTTTAGTAGTGGATTCATGTAATTATTGAAAATTGATAGGCTGAGTATCAAACATCACCCATAAAAGTATTAGTTATTTTGTTCAGTTATCTAGTTTATATTTTAATTGATATAAGAGATATAGAATGTTTCATTACTCCTAGAGTGCTTAGTAAATTATATATAAGGACTATAATAATTGAAAAATCATGGTCGATATCATATGAGAATGAGTCAAAGGTCAAAATTGATAAGTGTCTAGTTGAACCAAAGATTAGATTGTCTAAGTTTACTAAGAGTCAATTGGCTTACAAATAATAAATCCAAGGTTGATTTTTTTCTAAAGAAGGCTGAGTGTCAAGATGATTTTGGAAATCAATTACAACATCATGGTGAGAAAAGGGAGTTGAAATTGAGGAATATTTTTTCCATTCAACTCAAAAAAATATCAAAGGAAGGGATGTTAGATATTTATTGTAAAGATAAATGAGATGGAAGAATCTAATGAACCATCTATCTAAAATTATCCTTTCTTAATAAATTTATATGATGTGTTTTTGAAATATTTACCAGGATCTCTACCTAAGCATGATTTTGATTTCTCAATTGATATCATACCTAGATTAGAACCATAATCTAAGGCACTATATAGGATGACAACCACTGAATTGATTGAGTTAAAGGCACAAATTTAGGATTTTTTGTTGAAAGGTCTAATTTAATTGAGTGTGTTACCATAGGGTGATCTAATTGTATTCATCAATAATAAGGATGCCACTCTTTAAATGTGCATATACTACAAGATGTTGAATAAAGTGATGATAAAAAATAGATATCTATTGCCATGAATTGATGATATCTTTGATAAAATTTAAGGAGCTACAATCTTTTCTATGATTGATCTTAGAGCAGGTTATCACCAGTTGAGGATTTGAAAAGAGGATATCACAAAAATAGCTTTTAGGACTATATGTGTGCACTATGAGTTTATAGTGTTACTATTTGGATTGACAAATTCTCCAACAACATTCATGAATCTTATGAAAAGTATGTTTAGAGATTACTTAGATCTATTTGTATTTGTTTTTCTTGATGACACCCTCATTTATTCTAAGGATGAGGAAGAGCACTTACAACATATAGAATTGGTTTTGAAATCTTTACAAAAGCATAAATTACATGGAAAGTTATCTCGATGTGTATTTTTACTAAAGAAAGTGTAGTATCTAGGATATATTATCTCTATGGATGGTATTTCAGTTGATCCAATAAAGATAAGAGATATCATGGAGTAGCCAACACCAACCAATGTGAATGAGGTAAGAATTTTCATGGGATTAGTGGGTTACTATAAGAAATTCACTCCAAAATTTTCTAAGATAGATAATCTTATTACCTCTCTTTAGTGAAAAAATTAGAGTTTCATCTAGTCAGATAAGTGTGAGTTAGCCTTACATGAATTGAAAAGGAGGCTTAATTCAACACCCATGCTAAGAGTTCCCAATCTTAATAGTGAATTTTCAATGATCAAAGATACATCTGGGGATAAAATTATAGGAGTTATTATATAGGATGGTTCAATGGTAGCCTATGAATCTAGGAAACTAAAGGTTTATGACATGAGTTATGCCCCTCATGACCTAGACCTTATGACAATTATGCATGCTTTAAAAGTTTGGAGACATTATCTATTGAGAAAATTATTTGAGCTCAAGACTAATAACTTAGGACTCAAGTAAATTTTCATCCAACCAAGTCTAAATGTTCATGAAAGGTGATGGTTAGAGTTCTTGTATGACTATGATTTTGATATTAACCATATCAAAGGCAAGGAGAATAGAGTAGCTAATGCTCTAGTCCATTTAAGGTACATAAATATGGATACTGTCAAGAATAATTTTAGAGATCAAATGATTAAATTATCATTTGGAGATTAATTTTATGATTAGGTCAAGAAAACATTGACTGAGAATTCTCAAAATCCTAGGTATAAGGGATTCATAATAGAGAGTGATGGTATTTTATGGTACAATAGTAGGATGTATTTACCCAATAAAGAGAATATTAGTAGCACAATGATAAAATAACTTAAAAATACCCCATATTTAGGACATCTAGGAGTAACCAAGCTCATGGCTAAGCTGAGATAACTCTATTTCTAGAAAAGAATCAATATAGATGCAATAGATTTTGTGTCTCATTATCTAGAATGTCAGCATATGAAAGTAGAACATGTGCATCTAGTAGGATTATTGTATTCACATGATACACAAAAATGGTAGTGGTAGGTGATCAATATGTATTTTTTCCAAAGGTTACCCTTATAGTAGAATAGGCCTGACATGATCTTTCTAGTAGTTGAAAAACTAACCAAGGTAGAAAACTTTATACTGAGCATTTTGATTGATGGTGCACATACTCTTATGAAGATATTTATAAAGGAAGTGTATTAATTACATGGTTTTCTAAATAATATCATTTTGGATCATGATCCAAATATGAATTCTAGATTTTGGTTGACTCTAAATTCAAATCTGGGTACTTAGTTGAATTTTAGCAATACATATCACCCATAAATTAATGGATAAATAGAGTGAGTTAATAAAATTTTATAGGGTCTCATATATATTGCATGGATCAAAAATATAAATAGGAAGAGTATATTCCATTTCTTGTGCTTATTTACAATAATTCATACCAATCAACATGGAATATGGCTCTATTTAACGTGTTGTATGGAAGGAGATGTAGAACACCAATAAATTGGGACAATTTGAAATACATGGTAATATTTGGACTTAAGATGATTTAAAAAATGGAAGATCAAGTCAAAATAGTCAGGTATAGGTTTTTTGAGGTCAATGATAGACATAAAATTTGTGTTGATCTAAAGAGAACAACTAGGCAATTTTTTTTTATGATAAAGTGTTTCTCTGGGTTAAGCCTCAAAAAATCTTGATTAAATTTAAGAAGTCAAAAAAAAATTCACCAAGATATGTGGGACCCTTGGATATTTTAGAATTGGTCAATCCTATAGTGTATAGGCTTAAATTTCCATTAGCTCTATCTCCTTCTCATAATGTCTTCGATGTGTCTTACCTTACAAAGTATATAGTTGATCTTTCACATGTGTTAGATTGGGATGCTTTGTAGGTTTTGGATCTTAGGATGGTCATTGTAGAACCAATTAGATTAATTGACACTCACACACTTCATTTGTGTAATAGATAAGTTTCATAGTGCAAGGTCATATGAGATCAATAATCTAAGGAGAGTTCCACTTGGGAGAACTATGATGAGTTTTATCGGTTGTTTCTACATTTATTTGCTTGATTTATTACTTCTTATATTATTTTTTGTTGAAGAATATTTTAAATTCATAACTTGTGCTTAAATAAAATTCATTAGGATCATGACTAGATTTAGGGGGAACTATGTCACATCTTGATTTATCTCTAATCTAAATAACCTATTTAATACATAGATTATTATAGTTTATTATTTGATTAGCTAATTTTTTATTAAGCTTGATTACATATGTTGATTATAGGATAATTTGTGTTACTTATTATATTTGATTATTATACAACACTATTTTATGAATATAATGATGTTACGGGATTAATACATTCATTAGCATGAGGTGGATGTAATATAGATTCTTCCCTCATATTGTGATGGAGAGAGAGTATCATTAGAGAGGGTGGTTAGATGGAGACATTGGGGATTGACAACAAGTGAATATGAAAACCTTTATATACATCACTTAGCATATCATGTTTTGTAGTTTTTATATATGGGGTCTTATTGGAATCTTATTAGTTGAATATGATCCCATTTTATACTTTAACTTTCCCATGAAGAGAAGCTTGACTTCCCACTCTCTAACTATATAGCATCAATTTGTGAATGATGTAAAGTTTTTGAATAATATAGCTTCATGAAATGAAAATAGTAAAATCTACTTGAAATGTCTTGGAGTTCTCTAACTTCCATGGGGATAGTATTATTTCCTAATATAGTTTTATATCAAAATACATATTCAACTATTATCTCATTAAATATTTGATTTTGTTGAGAAATAGATCATAAGAAACCTTGTCATTGATGTTGATCAAAAAATATGAAAAAAACATATTTTCAAGTGGATTAAATGTCATGATAGACTAATTAGGAATATCATAGAAGCATTTTAATGAATAGTCTTTTAAACTACAGTGGAATAACTTAGTTAGGAGCTAATCATTGGATACATAGGCCAAACATGATACATGAAAATCATGTAGATGATGCTTTAGGTCACCCTTGCCATCATATAAAGTAAGATTGGGTGCCATGAATCTGTATGGAAAAGGAGTTACCACTATATGTTATGCCAATTTTGTATGTAGGAAAACATGAGAGTCCAAGGCATGAGATGCTATAGTATCACCCTATTGAAGATGTAACATCTTAGCCTGTAGTGAATGGATATCTTGCCTAAGGGATTGTACATCTAAATAGGAGGGATGTGTACTATCCATAAGAGGTGTTTCCACTAGTGAGAGTTGGCTAGTTCTAGTAGGTTATTGTAAAATTTGGTTTGCCCTCATAGTAGGTGTAAAATATTAGCATCTAGTGGGTTAGAATATTGACACATAGTGTAATTTTTAATATCTTATTTAATAATACAAATAAGTTAATATTGCATATATAAATTCTTATAAATGAATCTTAGAAATTGTCTCTTTTTGATCTCATCAAATCAATTATTAAATTCTGCCATTATAGGTTGGGAAGTGGGAATCAAAAAGTTCTATATTTTGAACCTTTAAAGAAATTAAATCAATGGGATATTTCAAAAATAAAATAATGAAATAGATCTGATATTTTGAAATTAATTAATGATCATATAAAACAAAAGGATACAAACCCTAAGAGCATATAAGGCTAGGTTTTTTGATATTAATCAAAGAAAGTTGGGTTCACCAAAGGATTTAACTTTTTAAGGGAGTTACGAAATGTAAAACCCTAGGTTGTTAAAGTGTTGGTCTAATAAATTAAGGAAATAATATATAAATATCAACATTCATTTATTTGTATAATTATTTATTTATTTATTTAGCCTATAAATAGTAATAAATTATAAAGGAGATACTTATCTAGAAAATTTACTGAGACATATAAGTGGTAGGATATAAATTAATGCATGAATAGTGTGAGGTGTTGCCAATAGGAAACAAGTGTTAGATACCCTCATAGATAGTAGCACAATCTCCTATTCAAAGAAAACTACACCAATGTCCTCTATGCCATGCTAATGTCCCTATACAATAGAGATCGTGAGTTCCTAGAAGGGCCTTTGCCTAGTTCTGATAAGATTATGCTTATGTGACTGAATGTTGTATCATTTTTTATTCCCTATTTTGATTGGTTTTAATGTGAAAACTTAAGCCTCCATGTTTTTTAGGTTATTTAAAGAGTACAAGTAGAAAAAGAGTAGCATTATCAAGTTAGGTTTGGCATGACCTCAACACCCCATGTGTTGAGTGTTTCCTACATATGAATACCTTTAAAGGGATCAATCCCAATGTATTTATCCCAATCTAAGCATTGGTGCAAGTAAAAGTGAATGCTAGTATGAGTGTTCATTTTAATTCTTTGAGTGTGACTTGAGACTAGAAATCTGAGTAATTTGACCTCTATGTTATTGTATATGGGTGTATGTAAAATTAGGGTAGAATAGGGATTGATGACCTTAATTTGCACAACTATTTCTAATTTTGTGTGTGAATATTTTCATATAATTTCCATCTAGAGGATAAATGAATGAAATTGGTCTATATATAGAATTCTGGTACCTGTCAAGACATGAAATGGGTATAGGCCAACCCTAAGGTGATTTGAGAAATGTAAATATTTATTTTGGGGTTGAAAAGAGAAAGGTGACATTAGTGTTTCCCCTTTGCTAATATCATAGTGATCTATAGTCCAAAGGGATGCACTAATGTCTAGGTGGCAAGAATGGGTGAAAAGGGACCTAGGTTCTTAAGTGATGGTTCAATTCTAATTTTTATATATCTAGGGATGGATTGGACTCACACAAAAGCTATAAAATCATTAAGAGAGGACCTAAGATAGATCTAGGGATAAGTTAAGGATAAGGTGGTATCAAGTGACTCCCATTACACTAAAATTACATTTTATATGACTACAAAATACAATTAAAATTCTTACTCAGAAATATCCATATCATTAGATACACATTTATATCTCATAGACACTTACATTAGGCTCAAACAATTTCATCGACAAAAATGACTTAAGGGTGACATTACTAACCCTCACCTAACACTAGATATTTTTAAAAATAAAATCATTACTATGGGTTAAACCATTTTCCTAGTGTGTCAGTTACATGAGAATTTACCCAAATAGAATCATATAAATATAAAAATAAACCCCATTATTAAACACTTGTAATTTACCTATCAAATGTATATAAACTACTACACATTAAAAAAATCTAACATATTATTATCAACTTTAAAATCAATCATTGGGATCACTTGCCAACCAAGTCTAAAGAACACCAAGCTGAAGTCAATAGAAAATATTGTAAATATAGAAATCTAGATTACAACTACATTCATATATCAAATGATCACAATTCCATTTTCACAGTAAGGGGAAGCACTATGTGTACTTTGATTTCCATATTTAGACTATTGGATACATAGGTAGCAGTAAATAATTATGAGGGTGATTGGGTCCATATCAACCTATTTAACTTCCTATGTTTTATTAGGTTTATACCTTCACAAGAAGGCTTAGGGTTTTGAGGAGAAGGAGACTAATATATATAGTTTTGTACATATTCAAGAGTTAATATAAGACATAGAGGTATTACAAGAAAGGTAAGTTGAATGTATGGTCATAGAGAGAAATATTATCCTAGAATAATAACATCAACCTATGTCATTTATGTTGACATTTCTTCCCCAGCTTGATGTTAATAACCCTATATACATAGATAGTTAATTATAGATATGAGAGACTCAAAATGATGCTTCCAACCATATCCCATTTTCAAAAAGCTAAGTATATTTATCTCTTTATTATTTTATATACTTATCACATGCCAATTTTTATACCTATTTTAATATTTTATATTCATATTCATGGTTAATTTTCATATTATACAATATAAATTACATTCAAGATTATATCTTGATTATGGTTTTATAATTAAAATTAAGGTTAAAACATTGATCAACTAGAATATTTATTGAACCATTCTAAATGTTGGAGAGTTTTTTGTGATTTCATGGTGATGTCATGGAGGTTTCCTAGTGAGTGGATGAAGTGCCTTGATAGTTTATGTGACAATGACAAAGTGTGCAATGTGATTGTCCTAGTATGCTTGAAGTATGTTTGTTTGATCTTCAAAGTTTACATGTTTTAAGATGTTCAAGGATGAGTATAGAGTATTAATCATGTGTAATATGTACCTAATATGTTTTCTAAGCTTTGAGTGATTGTGTGCATAAGTGGAATTCATTTTTTTGTCCATAGTTTTCATCTAGACACTTTGGGTCTAGTGGTAGAAAATCTAAGCAGGTAGTTTGATGATGTCACCATTGTCACATGGGAATGAGTCAAGGGAAGTTTTTCATATAGTTGTGATCACATTAGTCCATAGTTTTTATGCAACAAATCTCAAGTCATGTAATGAAACATAGTGAAAGATATGAGGATGCAAAGTTGGCTACTCAAATAGAATTCACTATGTTCCCATACTTTGCCAAATTTGCCAAAGGGCTCAAGAAGAGCTAAGTAAGCATGTTGGTGAGGTTAGAATTCACATGAATGGAGGTGTCAAGACAAAATGATCATATGGATTTGCTAATTTTATACCTAGTTTTTATATGTTAAATCTCAGGTCATATGTTGAAGCACATCAAAAATATATGCAAATGCAAAGTTGGGATCCAAGGCATTTTGACAGTGTTTTCCCATAACCAAATTTTCAATGTGGTAAGAATTATCGAGTAAGAATTTTTATGGTGGAATATATCACACGTATGGATGTTTTAGGAGAAGGTGATCATATGGGTTTGTTCATTTTTGTGCATATTTTATTTTCACTAAATTTTAGATTATGCACCAAAGTGTGGCAAAATTTATGTAGGAGCAAAGTGGTCTCCTAGATAAATTCTAAGCATAGTTGGCTCTATTATAGAAGATTTTGAGAATGAATTCTAATGGTGTTATATATTACACACATGAAGGTTTTAGGATAATTTTTATACATTGTTTGATTCCTTTTTGAAAGGATAACATATGGTTTAATTTTTGGGACATGAGATTGATCGAGGCAAAAGATATATTTATACACAATAGGCTTTCTAGGCATATTATAGTTGGTCCCCATACTTAGTAAATTTATATGATATTAATGATATAGACATAGTAAATATATAATGGTTTACAAGAGTTCATACTTCTAAATATTATGATATGTATAGATTCAAATGCATTAATGTGATAGTTTTTTAGCAAAGATAAAGATCAAGCATATCATAGAACATCAACACAACATGTGTGTTCCAAGATGTCAGGAAGCATCAAGATGAGGACAAGTGTTCATTATTTAATGAATAATAAAATGTAAAGGATAAAGATTTAATGTTTATTTTATGTTCATACATAATGATCAAATGGTGAGCATTGATAGTTAAAGACCTGGTTGATCTATATAGATTGATGGTGAGTATTGAGTCAACATTGCAAGGGTGCATGAGATGAGGTCAAAGTGACTAAGGTTTAATGTTTGAGAATTTGTGCCTATGTGTTAAAGTTTGGAAGATATTTATGGTTCATATTTGATCTAATAAATTAGTACATAAGATGAGAGTTTTGTGTTTGAATTTTAATTGTGATTGTTGACATTTAAATATTTGAATTTAACAAGGGAAAAACTAGTGTCTAGTTTTTGAGTCATATCTTTTGATCCAAAATGAATTTGCTCATGAAATAAAAATAAAAGATTAATAAGACTCCATGATAAATATATTTGACCTAATTTGAAGATCTATAAGTATGTATATTAAAATATATTATGGTTTAAAGTTGACTATGTGTTCATTCTTATTTTGTAAGTGACCCGAGAAGAATGTTTGAGCTTGTGTTGATATTGTTTCAATGTATCATGATGACTTAGTTACTTTTAAATGTTTTAAAATATATGAGGATGATTTATATGGTTTTTTTATTTTTTACAAATTGATATTTTTTATGAAGAAAGGTTAAGAATTTAACTATGTGTTTTTTCATAATCTTCATATGCACTAGGCCAGTGTTTGAGTTATTTGAGCATATGCAAAGGTGAGAAAAGATGATTGTGATCATTTGAGGATGTATAAGGGGACATAAGGATTATAACCATATATTTTAAAGTGTTTATGCATTATTTTTTTGTTAGATGAAGTGTTAAAGGAGTGAATGGGTTCATATAAGACCTATAAGGGCTACAAGGGCCTTAGGTGTAGCTCCTTAAGGGTGACCCATAGATGTTATGGTGAACCTATGAATATTGTATTAAGACATGTATCAATGATTTGGTTACCTTAAGGGTTAAGGCATGCCTATTGGTTGACCAAGATGTTGATAAGAATGAATGATATATATAGTGAAAACAAATGTTATGGTTTCTAGACTTGTAAGACTTGGCTGAGGGAGTGTGAATGTGGAACCAAATGAAGGTAAGAAACTTTAAAATATAAATTAAATGTTAGTAAGGACCAGTAGATATTGAAGAGTATTATACATGCTTGTATGATTAAGTTTAGTGCTAAAAGTGATCACATATGTCATAATTTGGACCTAATAAGCCTAGAAAAGCAAAATGGGTGAGTATGATCAAGAGGCTATTTGAGAGAGACTTGGGAGAGAGTTGAAAGAGGATTGTGTGTGTTAATTGGAAAGATAAGGAGGGGTATATTGGAATATGGATGATTTGATTAGAATATCAATTTGAGGACTATTTATATGACCTATTATTCATAATTCTATTGAAAAAAAGGTTTTTTTGTTATTTGAGTATGATCGAAGGTAAAAAGTGATAATCAAAGGTCCATCATTAGGTATTGAAGACATTAGTTCAAAGTTGGATGTGTTCATAGGTTTTTTTATGGGTGTTCAACATATAAGGGAGTTGTTTCCTCATTACAATATGAAACTTGTTAAAAGTCTAGTTGTTGTGGGTGTTCATCTAGATAGGTGTAGTAGCTCCTTGTGGGATTGTAGTCTCACTAAAATATGGAATAGTAGTTCCTTGATTAGTATCTTGATGGTCTAAATTGGTTCTTGTTATTATAATATAGTAGTCAAATTCTAGGTTCTAGTGGGTTTTATTCCCCAAGAAGGTTTCCCACATATGTCATGTGTTATGTGAGTGTTCTTGCATTATCGCTCTTGCTCATTGATATGAATGATGTGTATGCTTCATGAATTATTTTGGTAACTAATTATGTATTTGTAAATATCATAATTGAATTTGGATTATTTGGGCTCATTGATTCACCCCCCCCTCTTAGTGATTGTACCTTTAACAATTAGTATTAAAGTGGGTCCTTTCGAGGAATCCTAATAGTTTGAAGGTGATCCTAAGTAGGTAAAAATATGGCTAAGTAGTTGAAGAAATAAAATCAATAATGGAAGGATATGATCAAGGCACTTGAAGAATAGATATATACTTTGATGAAAGATGACAAAGAGGATGATAATGTTATTAATCATCTCAAGGTTTAGCTAGTAGATTCCAAGATAAGTTTGAGTTCTAAAGAGGAAAGTTGTTCAAAATAAAAGGACATAATTCTTGATAAAGAATCTTTTCATAATAGTAGAGAAGATGGCATCAAGGAAGAAGAAGTTGATCTAGAAGGTGAGCTCATGGGTGCACTTGGTGAACTAAAGGAGTAAAAGAAGAAGAATCATAAAATGATAAACATGATCAAAGGTCTTGAAGTATAAGTCATTTATTTTGAGGGAAGTTTTATAGATCAAGCATGTATAATAAAGGATGACATGGATAAAGAATCTAAGTGTGATAAGGAGACTATCTAAGTTCTTAGAGGTCAATTAATGGAAACAATTTCAAGTGTAAGGGCTAAAGAGGATGAGAGCATTAAATTGGAAACCAAGATAGGTTCATTGATGGATGAACATGATAAATTTATTGTCAAGATAAGAAAGCTTGAATAAAATCAAAAGAAGTCATATTAGGTTAAGAGCAATGAAAGAAGACCAGTTGGACAACCAAATGCTTCAAGTTATGTTAGTTTATTTCATGGTCATTGGTATACATGTAATAAGTATGGTCATAGAGTTAAGGAATGTATAATGAAGTCAATCAACTATGGACATTCATAGAGCTATGATAGAAAGATTATTTGGCCAAATATTGATCATAGTTCAAATCTATCAGAAGGTATGAAAGACATTACCTATTTCAGTTGTCATAAGGTTGGACAATCTACTAAAATCTATCCAAGTGGAGGTAATAGGTCCTCAAGGTATCTCAAAGGACATGAAGCTTCCATTGTGCATAAAAACGGTCATTATTGGTTATGGAGACCAAAGTTTAGAAATGAAATCACACTAGTCCAAAGGTTGATAAGAAAGTTACTCTAAAAGGTTATGTTGTAAACCAATCTAAACTCAAAGGTCAAGTTGGTAAGTTAGGTGCAGAAGATGAGAAGATTCAAACTATGGTATGGAGACTTGAGGTAGTAAAGACTAATGATAATAATCTTGTTATCTCCAAGAGTCTTGATGGATTCATTTCAAATGTGGAAAGGGGATCAAGAGTGAAGGAAAGTCAAGAGTTTTTTTTGTCAGCATTTGTTGACAAGTCTGAAGTAGAGAATATGTCAACTATCTAGATAGAAAAGGAAAAACAAAAGTCAATTCAAGCCAAGATCAAGGATAAATCCAAGGTGTTTATTGAGGATATTTATAATCCTAAGAAGAAGAAGAAGAAGAACTATCAATATTAGATGATCAAGGAGGAAAAGGAATATGAGGAGTTATGGGCAACTCCTAGTTTCACATTGTTTTAGGACATTATGGGTCAATTGTCTCTATCTAAGATTCAAGGAGACACTTGTCAATAGGAGGAAGCTTGGTGGCTGTCAGATATTGTTTATAGGTATGTTTATGCATTCCTCTTATATATATTTTATTAGAGAAAAGAAGCTTGTGAATTATCTCAGTGGTCCTATCTTGAGAAGGAGTTAGCTTATTGATCATGGTTTGGATGGTCTAGTATAAAGTTGGGTTTCAAATATCTATTTATATATTAGTTTATGGTAGATTTTAGGTGAGCCTATAATTTGAAGGCCTTCCTTCTAGACTTATGTTTTAGATCTTTCTAAGATTGTAAAAGGCTTGTTGAATAATTTTGTATGCCATGAAAGTTCATAATGTTCTAAAGATGAGGTGTCTCTATATGATTATTGACTATGTTTTGATAGTATTTGAAGAATTGTTAAAGATGTCATGTTCCTGATGAAACATGAAGTTAGGGGGAGATTTGTAATTGGTCAGGTCCTAGGATTAAAGGATTGATTAGTTGAATCTGAGAAAGAAGGTTTAGAAAATCAAGTTTGTGTGCTTAAGATGATAATGCCAATCATAGAAGGTCTTTAACTAAGGATGAGTAATAAGGTCATAAGCTTGTTCCAGAGATTTGTGAAGGGGCTATAATACATGATTAGAATGGGTGATTTTATATGTCTTAATGAGATTGATGCAAATGCCAAGAAGATTTTTATTCTCAAAAAGGTCTATACACTTCTTTATGATGTGCTCTAGGTGCTTTTGTGGTCTAAAGGTATGCTTGTGTCAATTGAAGATTTTTGGATGCTCTCAATTTTCTCAGTTTGTACTTAAGAGTATGCAGCTCCTAAAATGGGTTATAGGAAGTCATTGATCCCAAAGGTTTGAATACTCAATTTTTGGTCTAGAGGTGTATGATTGGTGTCTCTAGGTGTGAAATAAGTTTTAGAGATGTACGTTGATCAGAAGGAGGTTCGCTGACCCTTTTTGTTTTGAGATTTTAGGGTTTTGGGCTATGCTATAAAAGTGGTTTATCTTGTGAACTGATGTCTATGGATTCTTAATATTTTTAATGTGATAAATGGGTGTTCAAATCAATATTCATATAGAATTGAAGGTTTGTGGTTCTCAAATTATTCAAGTTTTTGTCAATATAGAGGGTTAATTAGCTAGTATGTTTGTGAAGGAATTATGTTGCATAAGATGAGATTGGTGATGAAAATTGGTGTGATTTAGGGTTAATATGAGAGTAATCCATATATGAATTTTTAGGTCTTTAAGATGTTTCTACTAAAATTTTTGGGCTCAAGGTATGTTTGTTTAAAGGATAGTTCTCAAGTTTTTTGCAAGCATGTTTCTTATTTGGTGAGTGGCATGAAGTTTTTATTGGTGGTCCTTGTAGTAGCTTGAGAGAGAAGGATAGTTAGCATGTGTAATCTTCATGGTGTGTGGAGATCTGAAGATGATCAAAAAGTTAAATTACTTAGAGTTCTTAGGTGGGATCCTTCTCAAATTTTTCTTGATGTGTTCCATCAGATTTATATGTTTTGTGTGTTATTTCTTCATTGATTACAATGCTTGGTTGAAGAGAGTATTGGCATCGAGCAAGAGGAAGTTTGTTAAGGCAAGAAAAGGTAGGCTCAAGGTAAGGGGAAGTTTGTATCATCTTTTTTAAGGTGGTCATTACCTATTGATTTTATTTTTAGGTCCTAAAAATTAGTTGGTGCCCACTTTTTCATTGTGTCAAAGGGGGAGAAAGTTCTTGTTGTGGTAGTGCTTGAAGAGAGAGAAAGTGAGATGTATATTACTATATATGATGAGTGTTGACATCAATGAAAAAGGGGTATATTATTGGAGAGTTATTAGTGATGTCATATATGTGTCTTGGTGAGTGGATGAAGTGACTTTATATACTATGTAACAATGACAAAGTGTGCAATGTGATTATCCTAGTATGCTTGAAGTATGATTTGTTGATCTTTGGAGTTTACATGGTTAAAAATATTTAGGGATGAGTATGGAGTATTGAGCATGTGAAAGAGGTTCATAAGATGTTTTATAAGCTTTGATTTCTTGTGTGCATAAGTGGAATTCATCTGGTTGTCCATAGTTTTCATATAGACACTTTGGGTCCAATGGCAAAAAAATTGAGTAGGTAGTTTGATGATGTCACCATTGCCACATAAGAATGAGTCGAGGGGTGTTAGTCATATGGTTGTGATCACATTAGTCACTATTTTTTATTAACCATATATCAAGTCATGTGATGAAGCATAGTCTAAGATATGAAGATGCAAAGTTGGCTACTCAGATATAATTCACTATGTTCTTATACTCACCAAATTTGCAAAAGGGCTCAAGCAGAGTTGAGTAAACATGTTATTAAGGTTAGAATTCACATGAGTGGAGGTGTCAAGAAAAAATGATCATATGGGTTTTTTAATTTTTGTGATAATTTATATGCACTAAATCTTAGATTATATGTTAAAGCACATCAAAAAGATATGAAAATGAAAAGTTGGGCTCGAAGGCATTTTGACAGTGTTTTCCCATACTTAGCCAAATTTAAAATGTGTCAAGAAGAGATAATAAATAATTTTTATAGTGGTATATATGGCATGTGTAGATGTTTTAGGAGAGGGTGGTAATATGGGTTTATTTACTTTTATGCATAGTTGATTTTCACTAAATTTTATATCATACATCGAAGCACATAAAAAGTTATGCAGGAGCAAAGTTGGTCTCCTAGATAAATTCTAAGCATAGTTGGCTCTATGATAGAATATTTTGAGAAGGAATTTTAATGTCATTATATCTCACATGTGAAAAGGTTTTAAGATAATTTTGATACATGGTTGGATTCCTCTTTGAAAGGAGAACATATGGTGTAATTTGTGGGACATGAGATTGATCGAGGTAAAAGATAAATCTATGCAAAGTAGGATTTCCAAGTATATTGTAGTTGGTCCCCATACTTAGTCAATTTTCATGATGTTAATGATATATAACTATTGGAGATCCAATGGTTCATGAAAGTTTGTACTTCCATAGCCAATGATGTGCATAGAGTCAAATGGGTCAATGTGATAGTTATTTAGCAAAGATAAAGCATATCATAGAAGATCAATAGAGCGTGCATGTTCAAATAAGTAAATAAGAAGTGAGATGAGGACAAGTGTTCATTATTTACTTAATGATAAAAGGTAAAGGATAAGGATCCAATGATGAGCAGGTGTTTTTATAGTTTAATCAAATGGTGGGAATTGATAGTTAAAGACCTAGTTGATCCACATAGACCGATGGTGCATATTGAGTCAACATTGCAAAGGTTCATGATGTTAGGTCAAAATGAATAAGGTTTAACATTTGAGTGTTGGTCCCTATGTTTTAGTGTTTAGAAGAGATTGATAGTGTGTATTTGATCTAAGTAGTGAGGACACAAGATGCAAGCTTTGTGTCTAAAGTCTAACTGTAACCATTGACATTTTTATATTTAAATTTAATAAGGGAAAAATCAATTTTTGGTTTTTGATTCATATATTTTTATTTGATGAAGATAACTCCATATTAAATCTAATGAATCTAATTTAAAGATCTGAAAGTGTGTACAATCAAAGATATTAAGGTTCAAAGTTAACTATGTGATCGTGCCTATTTTGTAAGTAACCTGAGAAGAATGTTTGAGATTGTGTTGATGTTATTTAGATGTATCATGATGAATTATATATTTGGGAATGTTTTAGAACCATAAATATTCTCTGTATGGACTTTGGAGGTTTGACCAATTGATATTTTGTATGAAAAAAGGTTAAAAAGTTGAGCATGTGTTTATTCATAATGTTCCTATGCACCAGGTCAGTGTTTGAGCATACACAGAGCTAAGAAAGGATGACTTTGATCATTTGAGGATGTTGAATGGGACATAAATAGTGGACCCATATATTTTAAAGTGGTCATGTGTTATTTTTTTGTTTGATGAAGTGTTAAAGGAGTGAATGGGTTCACATGAGACCTATAAGGGCTACAAGGGCCTTATTAAAAGGTGTAGTTCCTTAAGGGTGACCCATATATGATATGGATGACCTATGAATATTTTATTGAGCCATGTATCAATGAGTTATTTTCCTTAAGGGTTAAGGCATGCATATTTGCCAACCAATATTTTTATAATCATGAATGCTCTATATATAGTGAAACCAAATGAGATGGTTTCTAGACTTGTAAGATTTGGATGAGGGAGTGTGAATGTGGAACCAAGTGAAGGTAAGAACCTTTGAAAGAGAAGGTATAAGTTAGTGAGTACTAATATAGAGTGAAGAGGATTAGACATGCTTGTCTGATTAAGTTAGGTGTTGAAGCTGACCACATAGGTCATTAAACCTAATAAGCCTAGAAGAGGTAGAATGGGTGAGTATGCTCAAGAGACTATTTGAGAGAGACTTGGGAGAGAGTTGAAAGAGGATTATGTGTGTGAATTGGCAATATAAGGAGAGGTAGAGTGACCTATGGATGATTTTATGATCAAATCATTTTAAGGACTATTTGTATGACCTGTTGGTCATAATTATGTTGGCAAAATAGTGCTCTTACTATTTGAGTATGAGAAAAGGTGAAGAGTGATAATCAAAGGTTCATCATCAAGTGTTTAATACATTAGTTCAAATTTGGATATTTTCATAGGTGTTTTTTTAGGTGATCAACATCTAAGGGTGTTTTATAAATTGGTTCTTGTTATTATAGGATATTAGTCCAATTATAGGTTTTATTGGGTTTTATTCCCCAAGAGGGTTTCCCATGTATGTCATGTGTTATGTGATTGATCTTCCATTATCTCTCTTGCTCATTGCTACGAATGATGTCTATGATTCATGAATTCTTGTGATAACTGATTAAATATTTGTAAAGATAAAAATCAAAGTTGGATTATTTAGGGTCACTATTTCACCCCCCCCCCACTCTCAGTGATTGTACCTCTAACACTAAACCCCAAGTCTCCTTTAATAATTGATCCTTCTACAATTTTTAGATGTATGCTTCAGTGTTTCATTTTTAAACTTGATTTATGATTTTCCATAATATTATAAAATACATATGGCTATAGGGAATAAACATATATTATATTTTTTGACTCAAGATGTGATTTTAATCATTTCATATTGTTTTACTTTGATATGTGTAATTTGGATGAACTATGTAATTAAATGGATCAAATATTTGTACACTAATAAGGTTAAAATTAATAATGTAAACTATTTAGCCTTTATTAATCCAAATTTTTGGGACATCCAATATTAATTACTCCCTATTAATACTACACATTCCTTGACGGTCTTATCATGAATATTGATACTATAAATACTCAAAAACAAGAAAAAACAATTGTGAATAGATTTCATGAGGTTAATGAAAGAGAATGAAATAAGTATATAGATATCAATTTAGAAATTTTTGATGCATTGTTATATGTAATGAGAGATGAATAATTGTTTTTTCTCAATTTGGTACAACTAGGGAACAATATGAACATTTTTATAATATAAATCAATGTTAGGCCCCTAACTTGATAAGTAGAGGATTAAAACTGGCATGAATTCCACCTAATCACGAGAGGGTCACTTTAAATAATGGTTAGCCTTTGGGAATTTTTTTTAACTAGAGGTTGCAACCCATACCTTGCACCAGTTGGCAGGTGGTGTTGATCCCCGAAAGTGTATCACAAGGGGGTTTAGAGTGTTTAATAAACACTTCTCATTTCTAGATTCAAATAATCCATTACATGAGTTGTAGGTTGTGATATTATTAACATCTTTTTTGGAATAGAGGCAAAGCAAATGAAATATTTCATAATATCTATAATGTAACAATTTGGTTATTGGGAGTTACCATGGCCTAATAGCTAGCTTGTGAAAATTAGAGTAATCTAAACTAAGAAAAGTGAATTATGATTAGGAAATAAATATAAAATCTAAGATAAAATGGATATTCATAATAAAAACTAAGATAATATGAATTGATTAAAAAAAGGCAACAAAAGGAAGGGTAGGGCAAAGAAGAAAGATGATTTTGATCTTCAATCTAGACATTATGATAAATTTTAAATTTCATCCAAACATATACTTAAAACCAATGTCTGACATAAAATAACTTAAGATCAAATCCTATCACACATTAAGAAAACATCTAAGGGGTATATAAATAATTCAAATAAGAACTAAATTCTATTTAAAGATTTACCCCTACAAGTAAATAGCATAAGTACATCTACAAGAGAAGTAAAGAAAGTGAAATGAATCCAAAATATTTCAATAAATCTAACATATGAATAAATTAATAACTTTTTATCTAAATATGCACATAAAGAACCCATAAAAACCATTCAATTCTGAAAATTAGACCAGAAGAGTGAGAGATTATCCATGATAGAAATCACACAAACAATTTTTAGACAATCTTTGCAAAATTCCTGGGTTGTATTAATTGATCCAAATTTACAAAAAGTTTTCTTACTCAAAAATTCCTCCATTTACAAATTAAAATACCCATTTTATATAATATTAAGGAGGTATGTTGGTTAATCATGTCCAATGACAATTGCAGAAGTGTCTAAGACATCTATCCTTTTACAATATTCTAGAATTCATGACACTTTCTAAAGGACTGAATTATAAGAAATGTGTTTAACAAAATTTCACATGATTTTATAAATTGAATATTCACTTTTAAAAATTATATACAAGTTTAGTTACAAAATAATATTCTAAAGTCAAAAAATTTGACTTTGGGACTCCCCTATTATTATGATCTTTTGCTTTTACAATAGGATATTCATCTTGTAGTGTTGTTAATGAATTAGCTTAAGGTTGATAATGGGTTCCATGAAGAGATCTTTCTCTTGATCTACCAAGCCCTTGATATCTTTATCTACTTTGTCCATTACCTCTTTAAAGCTCCTTACACCACTAATATTCTCATCAGTTGATAAAATCATGTTCATGATCCTTTTATTATCTTCCTCTATCTTACCTATGCTTTGGTTCTTTACCTCCTACATAAACTAAGTATCTCTTTGATTAAATTCATCATCTATGATTAAACCAATTGGGTTGGGTGAAGTAGGATCTTTGATTAGTCTTCCTAATATGCAAGTTATTATATCTTATAACTATTTTATATAATTAGAAACATCTCCCATGTTCTTAGACCATATACTCAAAGCCTTGATCTTATCCACCAATATTTATATGGCCATATTTAAATGTTCAAGATCACTATTCTAAACTTAGGGATTTGGTCATCTGTCAGGACACCAATCAAATCCTTCAATTTATTACTAAAAATTTACCATTGGTTAACTTGGCATGTAGTCATAGAACTCTACTTGTTCACTACATCTTTCTTGGATCTTATGCCCTTGAAAGAGATGAATAAGTCATTCATAGTGGTTTTAAATTGCTTGACCATGTCTCCTGGTACTAACAAGATATATTATTCTTATAAATTCTTGTTCTTTTGTTTTTTTCCCTTGATAGCAACCTATAGTCATTCTAATTATGACTGGGCTAATTCAAGAACATCTTTCTCAAAAATAGGATCTTCACCAAGCCTATACTTTTCCTTCTGAGTCAAATTAGTCAATGGCTCCACTTTTTGATATATCATCTCTTCACCTCCTTGGATGACTTTATTCTCTATCACCCCTTACAAATTGGTATTCCATGGATCATACTTGAATCCAACTATATATTGGGTCACCTATGGTATGGGAGCCTCCATTTGTGATTTAGCTATTGAATCACTTAGCATAACTAGTATATTTACTTTCTCTTCCTATAGTGAAATCATCCATGGTTTAAGATCTTAATGCATAAGAGTGATAATGGTTTTCATCATATCCCAAGGATGATTCATAGTAGGCATTTTATACAATCTAGGTTTATACAAGAACCATTCTAGAATGGGTGGATCATACAACAAGTTTTCTTAACTGAATAGATTGACTTCACCTAGGGGAGTAGTGAAATTTACTTTGGGTCTTTTTGTTTTAGGACTAATGGCTATCTCAACATTCCTCTTAGGTGTGTCAATAAGAACTAAGTCCAATACTTTATCTTTTCCCTTCTCTTCCATAACCTTTGTCTCCTCATCATCTGACTCATAATCCATTGATATCATCTTAAGTGCATCCTCAATAGTCTCATTAGGATCTAATGATATCATATGAACTTCTTATTGCTGTAATTTTTATTCCTCTACCTTTAATGAAGAAGAAGCAATCTCATATGGCCTTATTTCCTCTATTTTTTATATTTTTGCATGTGTATTGATTGTTAGAGGTCTAAAAGGTTCCCCACTGATCAAATTCCCAATTTCCATATGTTATCCACCTTTTGATTTCTTTATAGTCTTGATTTATGCCTCAAGTTGTGTTCCTTCATTCTTCTAGTGACTTCAAAGTAAGATGAAGCCTTGGTGTATATAGGGTTAAATTCCCTAGGCTCATGTTTATAGGGTATATTCAGACTCCATTTGATTTTTAAATGTTATTTAACCCTTATATAAGGGTCTTATTCTCTAATTTCATCTATCTATAGATTAAAATATGATATATGCTTTGATGTTGCCTCTATACTATCCCACTGTCTAAATATTGTCTTTCTAATCATCATTGGGAAGCTGTGAAGGAGTCCCTTTCTCTTGATCTTGAATAGACCATCAATGCCATAGAATAGATGGTATATAACTTCTTTCTCAACTAACTTATCAGAAACAAGGACAGGTATCTTAAGAGGATAATTTTGAGTCTTTTCAATCTTGATGACTATATATTCTAGATATAACCATATATCCCCCATTATTTATATATAATTCTTAATTAATGGACTAATTATTGACATGGGGATACTATGTATAGCCTCAATAAAGGTTAGATTGACACAATCATAGATAAATTGAATATGATCCCTATATTTATAGATGTGAAATTTAGAAGAGTATTAGAAAACTATTTATGTTCTATTTGGATACCATTCCCTTTGATTTGGAATCTTTATTATTTCACATATCGCATATAGGATGTAAGACATCATGAAAAACTCATTCTTATTTTTATGCCTACTTACATATACTTTTCTACTTAAAGAGATGTTAATTATTTCATCTAGTGGGGGACTATCATTTTTTCAATAATGAAGTAAGCTATGGGCACCCATACTAGATTTACATAAGTTGTGGTTGCATCCCCACATAACCTATTCAACATTTTCATTATCATTCTAATTACAAGTCTAAATTAGTTGATAGGAATGTTCTTGTTAAGGTCTAAAAAGACTTGGTTTTCAAAATCTAACCATATGGCAAGGGTGTCCATAAAATTGTGTTCTTTAGCCCAATAATTAATAAAGTCTAGGTCAATTTGGGATTTTGGAAACTTATAATAGGACTCAAATGAAATAGCATAAATGTAAGCAACCTTTATATAATTATGGTCATTTATTAACATGACTCTATCTATCTTAGAATCTTTAAAAATGGGATCAAGAATGCCAAAGTAGTGAAGTACCTCAGGATTTATAGCTGCATGATGTAGACCAATCATCTGGATTACAAAAATGTCATCATATAACCTTTTTGATGAGAGATTATTCTCCTCTTCCTAAGTGATATCTGGTGGGTTCTCAATCCTCCATAGTAATTTTGACCAATTATTGTCCCCTATGTTCAAGGAAGTAGCAAGGAACTTAGTGTCTTTGAAAACATGACCTTCATCATCTATTGTAAGTACAACTCCACATATTCCTTTGGAACATGATTGTGTGTTTCCATTTATTAAATTATGCAATTTTATATAATAATCTAGCTCTTATAGGTTCAATTATAGTGAATATGAAGGTAGTTAGGGCAATCCATATGCTTAGGGCTTTGTTTATGTAGAGCTTCAATAGTGGAAATGAAGTTTGAACTTATGAGATTCATGCCTTAGATTTTTCTTGGATCATGTATTTAAAACTTTCATGTCTATGGGTCTACAAGATAATTTAATCTGGCTTATCTTACTTATGTGGAATCACCACTTTAGACTATTCATTTATTTTCAAAATGTGACCATTTGTCATTTTGGGACATGTGTCACCATATCATTCTCTCTCACATCTTGATTAAATATGATTCATTAATATTTTATGGGGCTTGTTATCCCTAGCTTCATCATGAACCATTGATCCTAATTCGATATCCTAAGAGTGTGCCATGTGAAATCTCTACATGTTTTCTATGCATACTAAAAACAAACTCCATCACTTAATGCCTTGGTGCCACATGATAGCTTCTCATTCCATATGATCTTGTTGAATTATTGACCCATCACTCACCATAGATCTAGATCTATAATATTGAATGCCATTGGTTGATCTTCATTCTATTCATTATAGTTATGACACGTGTCACTACTACATTTATTCTAGGCCATTTTGAAGTCTAACTTCATCTCACAATATTGGATATCCTTTACACAAATCAATTTTCTTCATTGATTTATATTCACTTGATTTTATATGACTGAATGTGGACCATTGATTTTGGGTTAAGTCATCGAGATCATGCCACTTTGTACTCTTAGATTCCTCTATAGAACCTTGAATTATTGACTTTGCCTCATGCTATTAGATATTTTTTGTATACTTTATCATTTTCCCTTAATCTCAATTCAAGAGGTTAAATGTGATCGGTTACTCTCTATTTAGTCCATTATGGTTGTTACACTTATCACTACCATGTATTGTCATAGGGCTTTGACAATTTCACCCTTTGCTCACCATAATATTTTTGAGCTACCTCTAAGATGATAAAACTTATCACTCTCAAGCTCAATATTATTTCTTTGACATTTTGGCCCATGTGGGTGCCTACATACCATCGATCCTGATTTGATTTTAAAAAATCTTGTCATGTGACATCCTTGCATTGATTTATTTTTGAAGATAATGAAAATAAACTAAGTTAGGGTTTGGGAAATATAAAAAACTTATGATAAAATTTTAGCCTAAGGTCTTATTTGTATTAATAAATAACATTAGGACTTTAGGATAAAAATTTAGACTAAGTTTAAAATATAATAAAGTGTTCCCGTGTTTAATTAGTCTATGTTAACAATAAAATAGAGTTGATGAGATTTCAGGATATAAAAGACCTAGCATAAATTTTTTAGACTAGGGCTTTGGTCATGTTGATAAATATGATTAGAACCTTAGGATAAAAAATTAAACTAAGTCTAAGACATAACAAAATGTTCCCACATAAATTTAACCCATGTAAATTTGAATCTAATTTAAAAATACCTAGGCTAAAATGTATTGGACTAAGGTTTTAACATGATTCAAATATAGATTCAATTAATTAATTAAAATACCAAGGTTTAGTCAAAATAAAGGGTCAAATTAGACCAAGTTTTAGTCAAAATATAGGGTCAAATTAGCATCAATGTATGAAACCCTGGACACTATTCACACAATTGGGACTCCATTAAACCTACACATGGACACACAAAAGTTAAACATTAGCAATGTTAGATTAAGTCAAATGAAAATCATATGTTGTCATGTCAATGAAAGCTGAAGTAAACATGATATTCAATAATGCAATTTTGATCAATTTGAATGTCAATTTAACACAATTTACAAAATTGAATAAGGGTCCCCATTTTTCAAAAATGGGGGTATGTTAACCTCAACAAATAGTGACTTCTAGGGGAAACATTGTAAAATGTTAGATCTCAGATAATCTAGTTTGAATTAATAACTAGACTACTCATTCTATATGGTCAAGTACCATCATTAAGATCAAATCATGATTAAAAAAAGTTTTAAAAATGCATAATTATGCTCAAACATCAAAATTAGTCATGTTGTGTGTGTGATTTGATTCCCTAACTGATTGCTATGGGATTAGAGAACAACTTCTAGATTTCATGACCTTAATCATTAACATTGACTTATATCATATTTAGATATTCATTAAGAATCATGATTTATGAAAATGAAGGCTTGGGCATTTCTCTACTACTAGATAGGTGTCCATAATCCCAATAGAGACACATTTGGCTCTACTCTAGACCTTACTCTATTGTTATCTAGGTGTCCATAGCCCTAGTGGAGGTTAACCAAATCACTTATAACGATTTTAAATTTTCAATAAGGCTCTTATTTTTTTTTCAAGTATATTTAGCTTTCCAACAAAGGTTGAGAACTAGAATTAGCCAAGTTTTAGGATTTTGTCAGATTTTTGATCTTTAGACAATCATCCTTGGTTATAAACTTCACCCTAGACAATAATATTCTTTATGTGTTAACATGACTTTGTCCCAATAATTTGAACTTTCACTCAACAAATGCAATCCTTATCAAAACTAAACTTAGATCATAACAAGGTTTAATATTTTAAGGAACAATTAACCTTTATATCAATCCTTACAAATTTCTCCAAATCATAATATCAAGCTCAAATTTATAGAATTCATGGTCAACTAATGGTTAAGAGTCATACCTTCATTCCTAATTTGTTGACCTTTGAGAAACTATATACATTGAAGCTTGAATATTGTCTTAAAAAGACTTATTGAAAGTAGGGGACAAATAAAAGAAAAGGAAACACAAAACAAGCAAGTAAACAATAAGAAAACAAATATATACAAGCACTATGTATAAACAAGGAACAAGGAAAGAAATTAAACTAAGCCAACCTACACTAATTGTAACTAGTCTTACAAATTACTCCATGTATACTAGAGGTGGGGTATCAAAGAAGTAGTGCTTGAGATATTACCCATTTTTTGGTAGAGTAAACTCTGCTCCTTGCAAATCTTTGAGCTTGAAGGTGTTATCCCCCAATGTTTTATCAAATTGATAGGACCAATCCACAAAGGAGTGAATTTTCCATGTTTTCCTTTTGGTTTAGATGATTTATCCCAAAGGAGAACTAGGTCTCCCTACTTGAACACCTTAATCTTGAGATATTTTCAAACCATCTCTTCACTATGGTTTAATGTCTGCTAAAGTTGGGAAAAGCTTCTTCTCTTTCATCTTACATTTTAATGATGTCCACTAACCTTAAATTTGTAAACTCTCTATCTTATTCCATGTACTCTTACATGAACTTATAGGTTGAAATCTTGAGAGTAATGGGAAATATAGGTTCTTAAATATATACTAGAAAAAATGGTGATGTTTTCAAAGATTATTTAACTCTAGTTCTATCTACCTGAAGGGTGTACCTGAGTAACTTATGCCATGTCTTTGGTTTGTCATTAGTAGACTTATTGATGTATTTCATCAAATTTTTATTTGTTGATTTAGAGACTCCATTACCTTGAGGATATTGATTTGATGAAAACTTGAGAACAATGTTATTATCATATGCCCACTCAGTCATCTCAATGGATATAAAGGCAGATCCATTATCATAAACTAGAGATAATGTTGTTCGAAATATAGTACATATGTTCTCTTCCAAGAACTTAGTTTTATCTCTTGTCTTGCATTGCTTGGTTACCACTACTTATGTCCATCTTGTGCAGTAATTAGTAGTGGTAAGGACATATTTATGTCCATCTAAATAATTGGGGTTGATCACCCTTATAAAGTCTAATCCCTATTGAGCAAAATGTTTCTCAATCATAATTGGCTATAATAGCATGGTTGCTTTTGGTTTTTTAGTGTTGAATATATAACAATGATGATAATCTCTCACATGTTTTTGAGCATCCTTGAAGATGGTGGGCCAATAATACCCCATCCTCATAATATTGTGAACTATGATCTTTCCATAGGGGTGTCCATTTCCAATATTCTCATGGAAAGTACTCACAATCTCATTTGTTTCTTATTTAAAAACACAAATTAAATAGGTAACTTCATATATATTACTAAAGAGTACTTCATACTTGATCAGTAAATGTGCTACCTTGATCCTTAGATCTCTTCTTTACTCTCTGCTCAGTCTTGTAGGACAAAAACCATTAATTAGAAGATGAATATTTTCATCATACTAATAATTTGGTTGAAAACATAGTTATTCAACTTGCATGACACTTAATTTGGAATTAGTGTTGGAAATCAAATGAATCAACCCTTGACACCTTACCAACCTGGTATTTTTTATCTCAAGATCATACTCTTGGAGAATAGACATCCATTTACCTCTTCTCTCCCCTAGTTCACATTGACTAAGCATAATTTTAGTGGTAGGATATAGAAATATGACATGCAATTTATTCCTAAGAATATAGTGTCTAAAATTCTTAAGCTCCTTAACCAAAGATAATGCTTGTTTTTCAATCAGAGAGTAAATTAACTTAGCATTCTTGAAGTTAGTGTTCATAAATGCAATAGGATTATCACAACCATCTATTTTTTGAGTAAAAATGGAAACTATTGTATAATCAAAAGAAAAAGAATAAACATAGAAATATTTTAGAAAATTAGGACTTATCAACACCAATCCTTACACTATTACTTCTTTCATGTCCTTGAAGGATTTCCTTATTTCTTCATTCCATGTGATCTTGGCATCATCTTTTAACATGTCATTTAGTGGCTTTAAAATTTATGCAAAACCAAAAATGAACTTTCTTACAAAATTGATTTTCCCAAAGAAAGATGTTAATTATTTTCTACTATTAGGGGGTTCTATCTTGGATATGGCATCAACTCTATCAAGATCTATAAAAATCCCCTCTTTAGTTATAACATGTCCTAACAACTTCCCTTTAGTAACACAAAAAATGCTTTTCTTGGGGTTGAGATAAATTTCACACCTTCTACAATGATCAAATACCTATTTTAAGTGTATGATGAGGTCCTCCCTATTTTTTGAGAACATGGTTAGAAAATACATATATATGATAATGCACTTACCTATGAGACCATGGAAATCATGGTAAATAACTCTTTAAAAAGTTTCTCTTACATTTATTATCCTAAAGAGCATTTTTTTAGGTAAAATTACCACACAAAGTAGTGAATGCAATATTTAATTTTTCCTCCTTGTTCACAAGTACTTGGTTAAAACCTAAAAAACCATAAAAAAAAGACATCATAGAAGAACCACTAACAATTTCAATGACTTGGTGAAGGGAAGGTAAAAGATAGTTATTTTTTCAAAAGCTCTATTGAAATTCCTAAATTCTATGTAAAATGTTATTCACCCATTCTTCTTATTGACTATTACTAAGTTAGCTACCCAAGTGGAGTGTCTAATGGAAAAAACAATCTTTTCATTTATTAGCTTCTTGAATTTTGTATAGATCAATGGTTCTAAGATAGGGTTGACTAGCCTTTACTTTTGCCTAAGAGGCTTGCAAGCTTCCTTTAATGGGATAGTATGGGTTATGACTCTAAGATAAAATATCTTTAAGTCTTCATAGGACCATTCTATAACATATTTATACTTTATTAATAACTCTTTATCTTTTCTTAATTCTTTCTTTGTGTAGGCTATACCAATATTCACTAGCTGGGGTTAACCTTGAAATCCCAACTCAATTATATTATAATATTTTCTATTTACCTTGGTAATTTTGATAGTTTTAGCTAGTTTATCTATGTCAAATAATCTTTATAAGGTTATCATGCTTTTGGGAATTTTGTTGTCACTTAATTGCACAATATTGTCATCAATGCTATTTTCATCAAGAGCATTTTCATTGACCTCATCAATGATGCAAGACTCACATACTCCTAATTTATTCATGAATTATAGGATTTATTGATCATCACTAAATACCTATAAATGACTGACATTATCAAGTATTGAGGGACATGGAAGTAACTCAATACGAAGGTTTTCTAGTTTAGAGTCTTTATTTGTCATAAGATCAGTTGCAGTTGAGGCTAGATCATGAGTAATCTTGTTCTCATCTCTAAGAATATAAATAATGTTAAAAGCATCAGATTACTTTATCAAGTCCCATAATTTAAACTTGTACCTTTTAAGATATGATAATTTACATTGGTACTTACTTCTAACTTGATTAACTACTAGTTCTAAATCAACATAAACCAATAGTTCTTTGACCTTATGCTTGATTGAAAATTACAATCCTAATATTAATTCTTTATTAAGAGGATTGAACAAAACAATTATTAATCCATATCCATATTTACATCAAGCACCATCAATATATAATTTCCAAATTCTAGGCATGGTATAATCACCTTTAGAGTCACATACCTTATAAGTGTTAAGAGTGTAAACTCCTAACTCAGAATTGAACATATTTTCCCTTTCATTTATAACATTGTAATCAGTGATCATATGTTTAATTTTAGTCTTTCTTTCAATACAAATCTTATTTATAACTCCCTTCCATGGAAGCCATAGATGTGAACAATTAGTGGACATGTATCCATTTAAAGACTTGGTATAATCCTTGCTGAGTAGCATTCCATGAGCATTAGGAATATCCACCACTTGAATGTCTATAAATTGTTATATCCTTAGCTCAACAACAAGCTGCATATGAACATTAAATAACTTTCCAATTACTTTAACTCTTGATTTGTCTAATTAAGTAACTACCCTATCAGACTTAATTATATATTCAAAATTAGACAAATCAATGGATATTCATAATGAAAACTAAGCCAAGGTGAATTGATCAAAAAAATAAGAAAAAAGAAAGGTAGGGCAAAGAATAAAGATGATTTCGATTAGCAATACAAAAATTATGACAAAGTTTAAATTTCATCCAAACATGTACTTAAAACCAATGTATGACATGAAACAGCTTAAGCTCAAATCCTATCACACATCAGGAAAACATCTTAGGGGTATAGAAATAATTCAAATAAAAACCAAATTCAATTTAAACATTTACCCCTACAAGTAAATATCATAAGCACATCTACAAGATTATCAAATAAAATGAAATAAATCCAATATCTTTCAATCAATCTAGCATAGACATAAATTGACAACTTTGAATTTAAATATGCACATCAAAAATCAATAAAAACATTCAATTCTAAAAATTAGACCAAAAAAGTGAGAAAGTAACCATGATAGTAATCACACAAATAAATATTGGACAATATTTGTAGAATTCCTTGTATTAATTGCTCCAAATTTACACAAAGTTTTCTTGATCAAAATTGCACAAGTGTCTAGGATAGCTATCCTTTTACAATGTTCGATAATTCATGACACTTTCTAAAGGAATAACTTATAAGCAATGAACTTAACAAGATTGCACATGATTTTGCAAAGGTAATATTCCCTTGTCAAAAATATATACAATTTTAGTTATCAAATAGTATTCTAAAGTCAAAAAATTTGACTTTGGGACTCCCATGTTGCTATGGTCTTTTACTTTTACTGCAAGATCTTCATTCTATAATGTTTTTCATCAATCACCTTAAGGTTTACAATGGGTTCTATGAAGAGATCCTTCTCTTGATCTACCAAGCCCTTGAGATATTTATCTTCTCTATCCAATACCTCTTTGATGATCCTTTCATCACTAATCTTCTCATCAACTAATAAATTCATGTCCATGATCCTCTTATTATCTACCCCTATCTTGCATATGTTTTGGTTCTTTAGCTCCTACATAAATTGAGTACCTCTTTACTTAAATTCATCATCTATGATTAAACCAATTGGGCTGAGTAAAGTAGGATCTTTTATTAATCTCCTAAATATGTGGTTTATCTTGTCCTCTTAATTTTTGAGATCATTAGAAAGGTCTCCCATGCTCTTAGACATATACTTAAAGCCTTGATCTTATCCACTAATATTTCTATTTCCCTATTTAAATTTTAAAACCTCACTATTCTAGACCCAAGGATTTAGTCATCTATTAGGACACTAATCAAATCCTTCACTTTGATGCTTGAAGGTTGCCATTAGCCAACTTGGTCTGTAACCATAGAGCTTTACTTATTCACTACATCTTGTTTGGATCTTATGGTCTTAAAAGAGTTGAATAATTCAATCATGGTGGTTTCAAATTACTTGATCATGTCTCTTGGTACTGACAAGATAGATTATTCTTATAAATTCTTATTCTTTTTTTTATGCCCTTGATAGTAGCCTATAGTTGTTTTGATTGTGACTAGGCTAATTCAATAACATCTTCCTAAATAATAGGATCTTCACTATGCCTCTGTCTTTCTTTCTAGGTCAAACTAGTTAATGGTTCCACTTTTTGATATATCATCTCTTCACCTCCTTGGATGACCTTATTCTCTATCACCCTTTGTAAAATAGTAGTCCCTAGATCATACTTGACTCTAACTATGGACTGGGTCACCTATGGGATAGGGGCCTCCATTTGTGATTAAGTTATTGAATCACTTGCCATAGATAGTCTCTTTAATTCCTCTTCTTACATTACAATGATCCATGGTTTAAGATCTTGATGAATGAGAATGTTAAAGACTTTCATCATAGCCCAAGGATGATACATAGTAGGCATTTTATATAATTTAGGTTCAGATAAGAACCATTCTAGAATGGGTGGACCATACAACAAGTTTTCTTCATTGAATATATTGACATCACTTAGGGGAGTAGTAAAAGTCACTTTGGGTCCTTTTATTTTAGGAACAATAGCTATCTCAACCTTCCTCTTAAGGGTGTTAATAGGAACTAAGTCCAATACTTTATTTTTTCCCTTTTCTTCCTCAACCCTTGTCTCATCATCATCTAACTCATAATCCATTGATAACATCTTAAGTGCATAATCAATAGTCTCATTAGGATTTAAGGATATGATATGAACTTCTTCTTGATGAAATTTGTGTTCCTCTGCCTTTGATAAAGAAGAAGCAATCTCATACGGCCTTCTTTCCTCTATATTTTGTGTTTCTACTTGTGCTCTGATTATTAGAGGTATAAAAGGTTACCTACTAATAATATGGTATTGTCTTAGGCCCAATTACCATCTGCCATCCATCTTTTTATTTATTTCTAGTCTTGATTTAGACCTCATGTTGTGTTCCTTCATTCTTCTTGTGACTTCAAAGTAAGATGAAGCCTTGGTGTATATAGAGTCAAATGCCCCAAGCTCATGTTCATAGGGTATATTAAATATCCCTTTGATTTTCAAATGATTTTTAACCCTCCTATAAGGGTCCCATTATCTAAGTTCATATATCTGTAGATTAAAAGATGATCTATACTTTGATGTTGCTTCTATACTATCCCATTATTTGAATATAGTCTTTCCAATTATCATTAGAAAGATGTGAAGGAGTCCCTTTCTCTTGGTCTTGCATAGAGCATCAATGCCATGGAATGGATGGTATACATCTTATTGTTTGGCTAACTTTTTAAGAACATGGATAGGTAGCTTAAGAGGACAATTTTGAGTCCCTTCAATCCAGATGACTGTATAGTCTAGATATAACCATATATCCCCCATTATTTATATATACTTATTAATCAATGGGCTGATTATTGACATGGGGATACCAATTATAGCCTTATTCAAGGCTAGATTAACATAATCATAGATAAATTAAATGTGATCCTTGTATTTATAGATTTGAAACTTAGAGGGGGACCATTTCCTTTGATTTAGAATATTCATTGTTTTACATATGACATATAGGAGGTAACACATCATGAAAAACTCATTCTTATTTTTATGTCTAATTTAATATACTTATCTAATCAAATAGATGATAATTATATCACTTATTGGGGGGAATATCATTATTTCAAAATTAATTAAATTATGGGCACCCATACTAGATTTACATAAGTTGTGGTTACATCCCCACATAACCTATTCAACATTTTCATTATCATCCTAATTTTAGGTCTGAATTGGCTAAATGGAATGTTATTATTAAGGTTTAAAAAGATTTGGTTTCCAAAATATAACCATATGATAAGGGTGTCCATCAAATTGTGCTCTTTAGCTTAAGAATTAATAGAGGCTAGGTTAATTGGGGATTTGGGCAACTTATGATAGGACTTACATGCAATAGCAAAAATGTAAGCCACCTTTCTCTAATTATGATCATTTATTAACATGTCTTTATTTATCTTATCATCTTTAAAAATGGGAGCAAGAATGTCAATGTAGTGGATTACCTTAGGCTTTGCAGCTGCATGATGCAAACTAGTCATCTGGATTTCAATAATGTCATCATATAACCTTTTTACTAAGAGATTTTCTCCTCTTCCTAGGAAATAACTGGTTGGGTCTCAATCCTCCAGAACAATTTTGACCAATTATTTATCTTGTGTTCAAGGCAATAGAAATGAACTTGGTGTCTTTGAAAACATGACCTTTAGCATCTATTTTTAAGTAAAACTCCACATCTTCCTTTGAAACATGCTTGTGTGTTGTCACTAAATTGAACTATATAATTGTAGATAATAATTTATCTCTTTTAGGTTAAATTATAGTGAATATAAATGCAATTAGGTGAATCCACATGCTTAGGTATTTTTAGAGGTTTAT
This sequence comes from Torreya grandis, assembly GCA_037957365.1. Classification (NCBI taxonomy): domain Eukaryota; kingdom Viridiplantae; phylum Streptophyta; class Pinopsida; order Cupressales; family Taxaceae; genus Torreya; species Torreya grandis. Next base: position 988,041 of record JARHVA010005162.1, read on the forward strand.
GTAAAGCTTCCATGGTGACAATGAAGTTTGAAATTATGAGTTTTGTGCCTTAGATTTGTCTTGGATCATGTATTTAAACCTTTTGTGTTTATAGGTCTACAAGATAATTTAATCTAACTTGTAATGATTATGTGGCATCACCACATCAAACTATTAATTTATTTTTGAAATGTGGATATTTATCATTTTGGGACATGTTACACCATATCATCCTCTTTCATATCTTGAATAAACATGCTTTGTTAATATTCTATGGGGCCCGTTAGTCCTTGATTCATCACAAACCATTAATCCTCATTTTATCTCTTGAGATTGTGCCATGTAGTAACTACATGGATTTCTATGCTTACTGCAAACACACTCCATCACTTAACATATTTATGCCATGTGGCATCTTTTAATTCCATCTGGGCTTGTTTAATTATTGACCCATCACTCCTTGTAGATTTGGATCTAGGACATTAAACTCCATTGGTTGATCTCTATTCCATTATCATGGTTATGACACATGTTACTACCATATTCATTTTAGGACCTTTTGAAAAGTCTACCTTCATATCACACTATTATATCTCCTTGACATAGATCATTGCACTTTATCAATTTTGATCCACTTAATTCTATCTGATTGAATGTGGATCATTGATTTTGGGCTAAGTTATTGAGATCGTGAAACTTGGTTCTTTTAGATTCCTCAATAGAACCTTGACTTATTAACTTTACCTTATGCCATTAAATCTTTGTTATATACTTTAACATTCTCCTTTGATCTCAATCTAGGAGGTTGAACATGATTGGTTACTCTTTATTTAGTCCATTACATTTGTGACACTTGTCACTACTGCATCTTGTCATAGGGATTTAACAATTTGACCCTTCACTCATTGTAATATTTTTAAGCTACTTCCAAGATCGTGACACTTATCACTCTCATGATTGATATGAGTTCTTTGACATTTTAACTTGGGTGGGTACCCACGTACCATTGATCTTGACTTGAGATTTGAGATCTAGCCATGTGGCATCCTCATGTTGATTCATTCCTATGGACAATAAATATAGATTAAGTTAGGGCTTGAGGAATATAAACAACTTAGGATAAAGTTATAACATATGGTCTTAGTTTTAGTAATAAATATAATTAGGACTTTAAGATAAAAATTTAGACTAAGTTTAAAATGTAATAAAGTCCTGTCACATTTAATTAGTATATGTGAACAATAGAATAGACTTAATGGGATTTTGGGATATAAAGGAACTAGCATAAAAATTTGAGACTAGGGCTTTGGTCATGTTGATAAACATGATTAGAACCTTAGGATAAAAAAGTAAACTACATCTAAGACATAATTAAATGTTATAATGCAAATTTGACTCATGCAAATTTGAATCTAATTTAAAAAGACATAGGCTAAAACATATTGGACTAAGTTTTTAACATGATTCAAACATAGATTCAATTAATTGATTAAAATACCAAGGTTTAGTCAAAATAAAGGGTCAAATTAGCATCAATGTATAAAACCCTATACACTATTGACACAACTAGGACTCCATTAAACCTACACATGGACGCCAAAAAATTTAAACATAGAAATGTTAGATCAAGTAAAATGAACTTCATATGCTATCATGTCAATGAAATCTGAATAAAACATGATATTTAATAATGCAATTTTGATCAGTTTGAATGTCAATTTAACATAATTTGCAAAATTTAAAAAGGGTCCTCATTTTTCAAAAATGGAGGTATGTTGACCTCAACAGGAGGCTAATTATCTCCTAGGTTTACAGGGCATATTTGATTATTTAAAGAGATGTGGTAGCTACAATTCAAAGTTCATAGATTCATGGAGCTTACAGTTATGATGATCAAGTTTTAACTCAGCACTCAGTGTATACCTTCCACCTTGGTGAAGATGCTCCTAAAGGCTAGTTAAGGAGATCAAAATAAAAGAGAGGAGGAGAGGAATAAATTGTATCAAATCTCTATCAAAATGATTCTTTAAAGACATTTATTTGATGGCCTTAAGCTTAGGAATAGTATGAAGGTCACTTAACTCTATTGTAAGTTCCTAAGCTCATCTATGAGCTTCTGGGTTATTAAGTAGTACAAAATGAACATATAATTTTTTTTATGAACTCTATACTTTATTATGAGCTCTAATTAATGATGAATATTGTTGCATTGATCCATAATCTTTCTGGTTTACATGTCATTTTAAATTACTAATGGGATGCATATGTATATAGTGTTATACTTTTAATATAAATATGTTAATTAGTAGTTATGAATTTTTACTAGTTTGATTCATTAATGGAGTCCCTTTAATGAATGATGACATCACCATAACTTTATATAGGGAATGAGTAAAGATTATGTGCCAAATATTCCTATCCTTGTTAATATTGGCATGTCTAGTATGAGTAGTCTGAGTGAAAGCCATATTTTGACCCTTTAAGCACCTATATAACACTAGGATTAGTCCACGAAGGGATTGCACCTATGGATATATCTAAATATTTCATATAATTTCTTAAGTCCCTTAATGGTAGCCTCATGCCATGGTAAAACTAGCTCGATGTGGGCCCTAGTTCCTTCTCAATTATGCTTTAGGTAAGTACAAAGGCTTGTGCCTTATGAGGATTGATGTCAGTACAACCAAGTGTTCAAATTATGAGTGTAAAGGGAGTATCCCATGATGTGCATTGTCATAATAAATCAATAACTAACTAGATACCTTTTTAATACAATATTTTGGTTCCATTTCCAAGACTTGTGTTGAATTTTATTACTATAATGGTGTGAAAGAATGATGTACCAAATTTCTCTTGAAAACATCAAGTGTTGGTTGTAACAGGTGGAAAATAGATTTTCACTAAAGTGTCTAACCTATAAAGGATAAAAGATAAGAAAATGGGTTCATAACAACTTATATGATTTTTTATATGAGGCCTTTTTTTGTGAGTTACATGAGCATGTGTACTAGTGGTGGGTTGCATATTTAGCCCATAAAAGAAGCTATGGATGGTGTTATGAGTGGACAAAAGAACACCTAGAAAGGCTTGAGACCTCAATGTTACTTGGACTAGACTAGTAGATAAATGGTGGTAGGGAGCCCTAAATAGCTACGTACTTTAGTTCATACTCTCAATATACTCATGCCATGAGGAAGCATAGTATTGAATTTTGCATGACCCTAGAGGCAAGTTTTTGAAGGAATTCAATGTAGAGCTCAAAAATTTAATGGTGGATTATGGTTTTGAAACTTTAGGGATGGAAGGATAAATTCATTTCACTTATGATAAGTATAAAGTGTGGAGAAGGGGATGTGTAGGTGAGACATAATGTAAGGGGATGACCTAATTGATACCTAAGAGTTCAGAAGATAGACTTTTAATAAAAGATAATATCAGTTAATGGAAGATTTAGAACCTAAAAGTGCAGAGTAAACCCATAGTGAGTGGGAAGGGCATGGGGAAGGATCTCTTAAAATACACTAGTGCAAGGATGAGAGATATAATTTAGTAATGAATCGATCTCAACACTTGACAAGTGTGGAATTTGCTAGGTTCTTATTGAATTTGGTGACTACATATACACTTGATGTGCCTACACCCTTTGAACCTATGGTGCATGATCATGCATTGGATATTACACGTGAAGAAACTAAAAAAGTAATTATTGACTCTATTAATGACTTAGATCTTAAACATTTTGTAAACTTAGATTACAATTTTGTGATTGAATAGATTATTCCATACAAGGAGGTGAGTGCAACTACCTCTGGAAGATTGGGCATTAGCTCACCACAATAGAACTTGAATGTGAGAATACCAACTTAGTTGATGTTAGTAATGTAAGGTGGTAAATATCCCATAGGAAGTGGTCCAATCCCACAAGTAAGTAACACATCACCAATGACAATAACTAAACCAATAGTAATGATGAGACCAATGCCTAACCCCATGGTTGGAGATGATGGAAGACTGCTATAATGATAAGTACTGAGGGGACAAGCACCTCAAATACTAGTTGCCCTCAATAGTAGATCTACTATGAAATGGCTATGCACTTTTTAAAGTGTCATAGCATGGATAATGCCACAAAATATGTGCTAAAGTGTGAACTACAATGGTTTACATGGGGTATAACCCAATCAGAGTGCAAGTATACTCAATTTGTGACTAGTTTACTTGATCATGTGCATACCTAATATAGAAAATTTGAACCTAACCAGGCCATTGTTGACTATGATACCATAAAGGATGCATTTCTAAAGGAATTTAACATTCTAAAATTTAAACAATACAACATCACCACACTAAAAGAGATTACACAAGGACTCTCGAAGAGTGTTCCCCTATATGATGCAAGGTTAAAAACTCTCCTATCAAATCTCCCATATGATATTCACCCTTACCAATATATATAATGGTTCATTTGGGGGTTGATTGTGCCATTCTAAAGATTTTTTTCCATGAAGAATTTTACAGACCCTCAAGAAGCATTTGAAACCATACTCAGAGTCAAAGCAATTAAAAGTTTAGATACTAGGATCAATCCATTTATAAAATCACAAATTAAATTTTTGGCCTCCCAGATCTAGAAGCTTACCAATAGTTCATCATATGATACTCAAAGTGGACTATAGTCTACTGACTACAAATCAGAAAGCCATAATATAACTAACTACCCATGGAAGAATGTGCACACTTTGATTTTAAGTTATGAAGTCTGTTGAGAGGCACATGATGTATAAAACTTATCTTTATTACAACCTGCTAGCTAAGTCAACATAACCATTTATTGTTATTTATATGATGTTTATACCCATACCACTATTTATTATTGGGTGATTTATGAAATACATGAAAAAATGGAAATAATTGCATGACAAGCCATAATAGTAGCTAGAGGGTAGGCTAAATAAGGTAATAAGGGTTAAGACCAACATAACATATACTTTGGAATGCAATGAGGCATAAGAGGGTGAAGTTGAAGATGTAATGGTGGAAGGTTCCCAACATGCTCATGTTATAAGTGTGGCTCTACAGAGCATCATCAACATGACTACCCTATACATCCCACATGTGGGTATTGTCAAGGTTCCCATAAGGTCAAATAATGCCTTGACCTATAAAATAAGTTGACCCAAGGTAGGCCTAGTGCAAACAAGGGTACATGAATGATTAGGAATGAGCATAAAATGGAAAAATAAACCTTGAAGGCACAACCTATATGCACATAGATAGTCAAGGTACAAGAAATAACTCATAATGGATTCACCACTTTGTTGCTAATTATGCTAGTACCTAAGTTATGCCTAGAATATGAGGATAATAGTCATAATGAGCACATAACATAGCCTAAACCAAAATATGCACCATACCCAAAGCTAGCATACCAAATATATGTATTACATCAGATTATGAGTGTAATTCAAAACCTACAAAGGGAGATCTAGTTAGCACAATACCTAGAAGTGAAAACTTCCACCTCTCATAAGAATCAAGATAGTTAGGAAGTTAAAGTACAAAAATTAACTAAAATCTTGAGCCTTTTGAAGATAGAAGGAATGTTTCCCCTATTGAATAACTTACTCTTAGAACATTCAGGTCAATATCAAGTTGAGGTCACCATTCCAAACATGGAAAGGGTATAAGGAGTTTATCATACATAAAATGTGACTATGACTAATAAATCTTGGTGAATGCCACTATTGATAGATGGTCTATCTATGAGGTTCTTGTAGACATAGGTACCAAGGTTAATATCTTGACTAAAAATGCTTGGGATAAAATGGGTAGGCTAGCCTTGAGACCTTCCCCTCATGTACTCTTCATGGCTAATAAAATCCGAGAACATCCTTTTGAAATTTATAAAAATTGAAATTATAGATATCATGGGTGTTGAATTCTACATTGACTTTGAAGTAATATAATTAGAAAAACATGACAACTACCCAGTGATTCTAAGAAGGCCATGATGTTATAAAAATAATGCAGATATGCACTTTAAAATGTGATACATGACATTTGATCATGGAAAGGAGAGGGTAGTTATACCCCTCTCAAATGACCAAAGACCCCCCATGTTGAGAGTTTGGACATCAAAGATGAGATTGACCACATCTATAACATCACAATTCAAGGCATTGAGACTCTAGACCCAAATGATCAAGGAGTCCTCTCTTGGGAAGATGGAAAATCAATCTTAGACACCCCAAATGTTACTTACGACTAGTGGGTCAAACAATCATATGAGATCACTGGTTGATGATGTTGCTTGGTACACTCAAAGGCACCAAAACTAGTAAAGATAGGCTAGGTCTAGATTGATTGTGTTTCTATAAGATGGGTTCCTTATACCAAAAAAAGGGTTAAAATATTGTTACACCTCAGTAAGGGCAAACTTGTAGTGCTCCCAACATATGAATGGATTAATCTAATGGAAGACTATATTCATGACCTTGAGCCATGCATCCCAAAAGAGGTGGATATAATGGAACACTAACATACACATTGAGGATCACTATTTCTCATTGGTGGACAACACAAAATCCTATATTACAACTTGGTAGGATGTAAAGGTAGCTATTCATACTAGGTTCATAAAAAGGAATAAGGACCTAGACATTTTAGCATACTCTAGTGACTCTAACCTCATATCACATGTACATCTTTGTTAAGAAATGTGTACCATCTATGGTGAAATTGCCCCAAGAAATTTATGGGTTCATGCCTTCTAGAAAAATTTAAATACTTGGGCATGGGCATGGTAGTACATAGTCAATGAGACATGCTATGAGATAACCAGCTAGGATGCCCTTAAGGAGTAGTTTATTCTCACCTTCTCTATTTATTTATAAAATCTTGAATTAATTAAGCCATTATAGGTAGTTTTAAGGTCCATGTTTGAGGACACTATAATATTGGAAGAGCACCTAAAATACATGTTCATTGAAAAAGGGTTAGCATTCCCAACCTTATTTGAAGAAAAAAACTTCAATAGTGAATCTAGTGATGAAGATGATGACACATGCAAAAGGAAGTTAGTACACCAAGTTGAGGATATCACCCAAAAATAAGAATACTCTACCGATATTTGGGTAGAAATAACTAAGGGAAGAAAACAAGTCTTGGATTCACACCAAGAGAAGAATGAACCCTACAAAGCATTATTAAGAACTACCAAGGTAGATATTAGTTCAAAGGGGGAACAAAAAATTGTCACTCTAGGTGCCTATTAGTCTGACATAAAATTGACACGTATTATAGATCTCATGAAGGAATTCCAAGACTTGTTCCTTTAGAACTATAGAGATATGAAAGGCACATACCCATCCCTTGGGAAGATGAGCATCAAAATAGTCAATGACACAAGACCCATCAAGAAGCAGCCTTATAAGATGAACCCAAATATTTGTTCCAAGGTCAAGAAGGAGATCAATATCATGATAGATGTATAAATAATCTAACCAATGTAGGAATATAAATGGGTTAGCCCCATGGTTATTAACTTCAAAAAGAATGGGTGCATCTAAATTTGTTTTGACTATAAATTATTGAATATCACCTTTGTAACTAACCCCTTTCTAACGTCATTCAATGATGTCATATTGGATGGCATCATAGGTTGAGAGATATACACTTTTATATGGTTTATTAGGATATAATCAAGTCTAGATCAAGGAAGAGGACAAGCCTAAAACAACCTTTATGACTGAATGGGGTTGTTTTTCTTATAATGTGATGCCCTTTGGATTAAATAATGTGCCAACAATGTTCTTCTGAGTGGTGATCACCACTTTCAAATAATTCATTCACAAGTTACTCTAAGTATATTTAGATGATTGGATAGCTTATGGGTTAGTAAAGGATCACTATGGAAACTTATGCCTGATGTTTAAAAGGTGAAGGTAGTTGAAAATTTATTTAAATCTCAAGAAGTATGTTTTTGTAATTCCATTTGGCACATTAATCGATAATATAATCTATAAGTATGACATGATAATTGATCCAGATAAGATTAAAATCATCCTTTAGCTTTAAACACCATCAATATAGAAAGATGTATGCATCTTTCTTAGGCATTATGGGCACTACAGGAGGTTCATTAGGAATTATGCCAAGCATATGGTGTCTTTAGAGTCACTCTTATAAAAGGATAGACCATTGTATTGGGACACAATGCAATAATATGATTTTGAGACCATGAATCTCAAATTAGCGAGTGCACCGATATCATAATTTCTCAGCTAGGTGACTCCCTTTCACATCCACAACAATGTATCTGGTATTAAAATTAGTGGCATACTCATGCAACTAGGTGAAGGGAAAATGGATCATCCTATTTCTTTCCCAAGCAAAAAACTAACCAAGCCAAAACAAAACTACACAAATACTGAGCATAAGGCACTTGCCATGGTCTAGGCCCTACAAAAATTTTGGCAATATTTGTTAGTAACCCACATAATATTCTTCACTTATCATGAGGCACTTAAATACCTAGTGAACAAGCTTATTCTACATAGTTGCATTTGTTGATGGATTATTTTATTTCAAGAATTCCAATTCTCTATTGTAGTGAATCCTAGAAATAAAGAACTCAATCCTAGACCATCTGTCTCACATAAAATCTAGTGATGCAATAGTGCCTATTCAAGAAGATATGCCTGATGCACAAATTTATAGGGTCTAATGTATCTTAGAAAATTAGTAGATATTTTTGTATCTCTAACATCTGGATCCATGCATTAGACCACAATGACTAAGGAGATTAACTAGCTCACAATTTGCACCACACCTTTTCAACTCTTTGGTAGGGAATTATACAAATTGAGCCATAATGAATTCATGCATCAATGCGTCTTATAACATGAACAAAAATCCATACTACAAGGGTTACATGAGGGAATTTTTGGAGGCCATTACACCAAAGATGCCATGGCATGAAAAGTAATACAATTAGTCTTGTGATGGCCAACTCTATTTCATTACCTAAAAAAATGTGCCAAATCTGGTGACATCTACCAGCACAAGGGAAAATGAAACCATTAGGATGAGATTCCTCTAATCCCCATCTTTTCTTAGGCACCATTTTAAAAATGGGCCATTGAATTTTTTGGGACTATTACTCATGCGATAAGGTGAATAGGTTTAAGATACACTCAAACTACCACATACTAATTTACCAAGTCAACTAAAGTAGCACTGACCAAAGATTATACCATCACTACCACAACAAGATTCATTTAGGATAATATTATTAGTCACTAAATATTCCCACTTATCTTGAATATCAACCATGGTGCACACTTCATCAATAAAATTATTCATATCCTATTGTTTGAATATATGGTGGCACATCATAAAATGAAACCCTACCATCCTCAAGATAATGGAATCGTAGAGGAATTCAATAAAATATTAGGGATGTACCTCAGAAAAATATGTGATGTTATTCATAAAGATTAGGATGACCATGTTTTAGTATTATTATGGGCCTATCACACTACATATAAGTACCTAAATAAGGCTACACCATTTAAATTAATGTTTGGTGAAAAGGCCATTTTACCTATGGAATTATTAGTGCCCTCATTTTTCATCGTGTGTGTTGCTTGGTTATATGACCAAGAGTCTTTAAGTGCATACCTAAAATATTTAGAGTGCTTGGATAAGACACATGCCTAAGCATGGTGGAATTAATAGATAGAAAAGACATTCCAAAATCTATGGCATGATAAGCACATCAATCAAAAGATATTTATAGAAGGTGCACTAGTCTTGTTATATGACTCTTAGTACCTTAGGTATGTAGGCAAGTTATAGACTAGGTGGATGGGACTTTATGTTATCCATAATATATAAGATATTGGTGCATGAAAACTATGCACATTGATGGGTGAAATTATCCTTGGGCATTTCAATGGAGATAAATTTAAGCTATAGAATCACTAGGATGGCACTTGTACCATCTAACACTGAATTTTTGGTCACAATTTAGTTTCTTGGTTTTGATCATAATAAAATTGGTGCAAGCCAAATATTTCCTTATGTTTTTTATTTTATGATTGGGTGAATAATCATGGCACTTTTAGGACCATAGGAGAACTCTTATGGTCCTTACATGCATAAATATAATCAAATGATTCAAGCAACAATCAATTTTTAAGTGCCTAAGGCTAGACACAAGTTTTTAGGCACATGCAAAGTTTACTAGGTTAAGAAATCTATAAGTATGAATTGATAAAATAAAGGTGTACAAGATGTTCATGTGAAAGAAATCAAGAGGAGACATTGAGGTGCTAGAGTACCAGTGCAAGGATTTTTATTGGGTAGGGAAGATTGAATCAATAAATGGTAAAGCACATAGAAATCAACCAAGAAAGAAGGTTGCACTTGAAAATAAGTGCAACACTGAGAAGAGATGGAATCAAGGAGGTTGAATCACACACATGTGAAGTGTTATACCTAGGTTACCATAATAATGGTGAATTTCATGCAAAGTTAAACAAAGTGTAAGAGAATGACCATTGAAATAGATGGCACCCACCCAATAGTTGATGGAAAGTTATTTTTTGAATTACATGTCACTACACAGAATAAACCATTAGTAAATTTAATGATATGGTGGTATAAAAACAAACATCCATAATAAATGAATATTTGGTATAATATTTTAGCAAATTTAGTGGGTTTAATAGATTTAAATAAATCCACATGCCATCATCCATTAACACAGTAGCTGAAAACATCATATAAAAGAGTAGATGGACAAGGTAGTAGGGTTACTATCATTTTTAAGAGTTCTGAGTGAGGAAAGAGCCAAAGCCATTAAACCTAAAAAATGCTACTAGAAAGGGAACCAGTAACCTATAGCCTCCTTAAGTGAGAATGAAAGATAAAAAAAGATTAAATAGCCTCCTTAATCACCATATAGCCTCTTAATCACCATATAGTGCACAAAAAAGACCCAAGAAAAGAAATTAGCCAAGTTAGAGAAAAGGGCCCTCAAGGTTCCCGCAAGTATAAGACTAATAGTTGAAGTGATCAAGAATGCACCAAGTGACCCCACCAAGAAGTAAAATAAACTATGTAAGAGGCATTCCCAAGTAGTGAAGGGGTGCCTACATAAAAAGAAGGTGATACTGGAGCCTTAGAACAACAAATAGAGATGATGGAGGAACCCCAACAACAATAAGGTGATATTAGCACCGAAGGAATTTATTTGGAGGTAACTATTGAAAAAACCTAGGATGAAGAAGTAGATGAGGGGGAGAAGTTTGAAGAAGAGATCCCCAAGGATCAAATAAGTGAGTCCTCATAGGAGAGTGCTGAAGAGAGCAATGGTGCTACTAAAGAGGAAGAAGTATAGATAGAAAAAACCCATTATCAAGAAGGACAATAAGGAACTAAATATAAGAGAGATGGTATAAAATAATTGGGTGGAGGAAGATCTCTATATATATGACACTATGCCCCCCAAGCTACCATGACTAAGATTCACAAAAAACTCTAGTTTATGCTACACCACTACATGGATGAGCCCTAATTTGAGACACCTAGAGAAACTACTTCAATCCTGAAAGAGCCTAAAGAGTGGTAGGACTCACTCCTTATTAATACTCATGATATGAACCTAGTCTAATTTGGTAAGGTGATAATAATAATGGCTATATAATTTGTATGTTAAAATATCATTAATTATGATAAGGCGAGGAAATGGAAAAATCTCCTCAAAGAAGCCAAAGATGAGGCATAGGCTAATAGATTCATGATGTAACAAACTTTGTGAGCATGTGAAGGTAGATAAATCATCTCTTTTGGGCAACAATGACACTTCAAACCTTTAAGAGATTGACAAGATTTGTGTGTTGATAGAGTATATGCTTCCAAGGTTAAAACTAGAGCTAGCAATGGAAGAAGAATAATAAGATCCCAAAATCATGATATAGAAATAAATAGTTGACAAGCTCCAAGAGGTAGAAGACCTCTTTGAAAAATTGAAGGAGGGTGTGGAGGTATTGGATGCCATTTTCTTAAGTTTTTCCTACCAATCCTTAGTAATAGATGTGTGGTTAAAGTAGGCAAAGGAGGAGAAAGAGAATTTGATGGCTCAAGTGTACTTATCAAGTAGGTCAAAGTGGACACAAATCATGGGGATCATTAACTCACTTAGTAACTAGATCAAGGATCAAGAGTATAACTTAGAATCACTCTTTCATGATTTATAGACTAAGGCCTATGATCAAGGAGTGATCTTATATGGGAGTGTGGAAAAATTGAAAGATGATGTCAAGGCCTTCCATAAGGAGTTGGAATAAATAGATGTGCTTGTGCTCACTACTAAACTCACTGAGATAGATAGCATTGTAGAAGAAATCAATCTCTCCATTGAGATATTTGAAGACTTCAACACCAAACTCAAGGATAATGCACCTAAGTTATGCACTCCCAACATCTTGACAACCTAGTTTGAGGATAGACTAAATTTTTTTATCTAGGGTAATATTTGACGCCTAAATCATTAAGTAGAGGATTTAAGAAATATGACTTCCACCTAGGCGTAAGAGCATAAATTTTTATAACTATTAGCTTTTGGGAATTTTATCACCAATTAGAGGTTGTTTCACATACATTTCACCATCTGGTAGGTAGATAACTATCTCTTGATTTTTTAAGGCATCTTCAATTATTTGAAGATACATGGTAGATGCAGTGTAAAGTTAACAAAGTCATAGAGCTGATGTTTATGATGATCAAGTTCAAGATCAATACTTAATGTGCACCTTCCACCCTAATGAAGATGCTCTTAAAGGCTATTTAAGGAGATAAAACTAGAAGAGAGGAAGAAATTACAAGGGAGTTTTGGTGAAATGATTCTCTATCTACATCAATTTGATAGCCATTAAGGCTTAAGAATAGTATGAATTCCACTTGGTATATACACATAATATTTTCAAATTTTTATTGATTACTAACACTTTGTATCTTGTAGGAACCTATCAAGTCTTAATCTCTATAAGTACATGCCTTAAGGGTGCATCGAGAAAGGGGTGGGAAAACCATTAGTTCTTTGTAAGATTATTTTTCCTTTTGCCTCTTACCATCTACACACTTGTCTCCTAAAACTATTTACCCTAAGCTTATTTTTCTCAGTCCTACCTCTTCCAATATTTTTCCTCTTTCCATTCCTCCTTTTCTTTCCTTAGCATCCTTTTTAACTATTAGCTGTACTGGTTCAACTGGGTCAAGTTAATACAATTTAGGGACATTATTTACTTTCTTTGTTTGTTAGCCTTTTGGTCGACCTAGCATAAACCTAGAAAATTGTCCCCAAAAACACACTGGGATGGCTAGGTTGACCCTATATAGCCAACATTCTCAGGAGGATTTAGGGTAAGATTTACCTATATATATATAAGGTCATTTCCCACCATTTCATAAGATAATAATTATTATGGAATAAGTTCAAGTGAACATCTACTTATTTACCATTCTACTTGATGAATAAAGCTTAGGGTTTCATACTTTATTTAGAGATACAAATATTGTCTCATGGAGAAGTATTTGGATGGTTAGATAGGTTGTGTAGCCTAGAGGTGATTTATCTTAGTTATCCCTACATACCACAACAATTTCTTGTGAAGCACCTTGGCTAAGGGAGAGATTGTGTCTTGGCAGGTTTGTCTTCAAAGGTAAGTCTTCTTGACTTTATTTCTCCTTTTTAAGGTAGATAGATAATGCATTTTTATTATTCTCTCCATGAATTTAGGATTCTATATACATTGATTTAAGTATAATTCTTCTAATACATGTTTAGTTTAGTTGTTTTTTTTATTACTTCTAACCCCCACTTTGTGTTGCAAGCTTTGGTGTGCACTAGATTAGATTAGCTTTCTTGTTATTAGAATAGAATAAATGTTTTAAACATTAGGACTCTATTAGGGATATGAAATTGTGTTATATTGTAAGATTTGTAACCCTTCCTATCATGATATGTTGTGACAAGTGATACAATTGATCCCCTAATAGGGTCTAGTGAATCCCCATATTGGTCATGCTCCCACTTAACAAGTGTATCCCAATTGGAAGTGTAAGTATGATTTATATTATTCGATCTAGGCTTAATTCATAGATATGATGTATTTTTGATTACATACATTTTAATAAACCTAACATGAAATAACCCTTGAAGGATTTATTCACCTTTACTTCATTTATTTCATTTGTTTTATCATCATTTTTATCATATATTCTTAACATTCTAGATCGATTCTATCGACCAAACTATTTTTCTTTATGCACAAGTTTTAGGAATAGGTAATTAGATCGACCCAATCAACCTAGTACAAGTTTCTAGCTTGTCAGACATCTAGATTAACCTACTAGGTTGACCTAGTTGACCCCTTATAGTTTTATCACTTTTTAGTAGGTTCTTGTATAGCTTGATTGATACTCTTGACCCAATTTATAGGTTTTCCAAGCATAATTATAGGTTCTAAACTAGAAATCTTATTTATTACATCTCTAATCCACCAAGGTTTATTTATACCTCTCTATTTTTCTCTTTTTTGTCTTTCATTTCATAGTTTTTAGTCTTTAAAATTTCCATTACACAGTCAACTAGATCAACCTTGTCAACCTAATTTTATGTTTTATGTGCTATCTAAAATAACTGTATCGACACTGCCAACCTAGTTCATGTTTAGACCTTGATTCCATAGTATAGGTTTGACCCTATCAACCTTGTTATATATTTTTTGCATATAGTGTCAACACTATACCTTGTTTCAAAGTTAAAATTAACCTTATATCTATTAGTAATTAGTTCACACATTTCTTTTATTGTTACTTGCATGCTTAGAATAGTTCACGTAGTCTAATTAGGGTTTTTTTTAATTAATCACTTAGTTTAACTATTTATATTTTATGCACACATAGCCGAATCATAAAAACATAAAAAAACACTTTAATTTTTTTTACCCTAGGCCGACCCACTTAGATTTCATCACCAAAGGGGAAGCCAACTTGATGTTATGGTCAAGTATATTTTGGATAAGCACCCAACACCCTTATTGATGTAATGTTCGAAGTGAGGTGGTGGGCCCAAATACCAAGCCTATATCATTACCACTATAATTCCTCTAAACCCAAACTATCTAAAACCATCCTTCAATTTCTATTTAGTACCTTATATCCAGCTTCAAATCATAATTAAAATCATATCTTAATAATCTAATAAACATTTAGGCTGACCAATTAGTTAGCTTTACTTTTCAAGCTTTTTGCTTTCTCTTTGCTCTATTGTGTGTACAAAACCTTACATTAGCCAATGTTGGTGCAAGATTTTGTTTTGTGTGTTTCAATTGGATTGGCCAGTGTTAAACCAATTGGTTATTTGTTTCCTTTTAGTACTTACTACTTTTAATTACTTAAAAATGTAGTTTGTTTCATTTTCCAATCTATTTTTAGGCTTCTTAAGTTCCCTATTTTTTTTACTATATTAACTCAGTACTTTTTTTTCCTTTTGTAAACTATACTGGATTGACCTACTCAACCTTGTATAGTTTTATACTCCCTATTTCTATACTAGGTTTACCCAATTAAACTTGTAATATTTCATTCACCTCTTTTGACTTTTGATTTCTCATCTCTCTTCTTTATCCTTCATCATGGAATTTATGTTTGGTAATGACACTAAGTCATAATCAACATACATGATGAGATTAACCAATCCTAATAGGGTCTCCCATAGACAAAGTAGGGATCATCTTTTGGATGCTAGTAATGTTCATATTTCCACTTGCACAATGATCTATTAGACCCCTCCTAATACCTATTCATATCATAATCCTCCTCTTTTCCTAAAGGACCAATCTTAGTTAGAGTATACTCCCAAAATGCTTTCTTTTATTTCCAAATTTCCTCAACATAGAGGAAAGCATACTTATACCATTTATAACCTCATGATTAGTGGTCAAACTTAAGATCCTCATTCACTTACTCTTAAATTCTCAATAGGATTTGAAGGTACCACTTTATTTGGTTACCAACCTCTTCTTTAAATTTTGATTCCTTCTTATCCCATGACTTCTTCTTCTCTAAGCTCTTCTACCTCCACGCCTAGTATCCCAACTAAAATGGTAGGTTATACATTTATTGGGGCTCTCATAAGATCTATTATCCTTCATTATTCCATTAGTTTATCAATTTATACCCAATGCAATCATTCTTCTAGTGCTTCATCCTCTCAACCATTCACTAGTCCATCTTATGATTCACAAACAAATTTTTCCACTAGTGCCTCAAATTATCACAATTCTTCTCAAGCTCATATCAACATTAATAGTGGTACCTAAACCACTAACACCAACACAAATACTAATTCTAATGATTCTAATGTTAATCAAAGACATCAAATTTAATTGTAAACTCTCAATCAAATGAATACCTTTCAGGATCATAACACAAATCAAATGATGAGAATGAAAAACCACCTTCTTAACCTTAAATATCATTCATAGACAATAGATTAGGGCACACATAACTAAAATTTCCACCCTCTTCATCTTCAATATTATCAAGGCAATATCATTCTTCAACCTAATTTTGTCAATAAAACCATTAAACATATAAAAAATGAATCTCTCACTACTCAAATTTCCAACATTGATATAAGAGGTATAACACCTAAAATTTATTATAATGGCTCAAATGATCCTACCCTTCACCTCAAAACATTTGGAAATATTTATAAGGATTGGGTTAAGTTAAACACCATTACCGCTACCAAGCTCATAGCCAAAACTCTTACGGGTGATGCCTTGGATTGGTACAATCAACTTAGAACTCATTCCATTTCTAGTTTGGAGGACTTAGTGAATGCTTTAGTTCAATAATTCTAAACTAATTATCTTCCTAAAAACACTTTTGCCCATTTCATTAATTTCAAACAATATGAAAATGAAATTTCCCAAGATTTTATTAAGAGATGAAAGACTTTGTCGAATAAATGTGAACATAACATGGTGGATGATAACATTTTTCATCTCATTACAAATTCCCTCTTTCCTAAATTGAAATATTGAGTCCATACTCTCTCTTCATGTACCTTAGAGGAGGCTATTGACCAAGATAAAAGATAAAATTTTATAAAGCATCAATTTGAGCCATTCTAACCTTATGTGGGTCCTCATTTATTACTAATAATAAAAAATGCAATATCACCAATGATGGTGTTACCAATTCTTATGACACCATTCACAATGTTCAAGTTGTCATTCCTAACCCTTCTTCGGAACCATCTCCTACTTCTTAACAATATAATAGTCCTTATTTCTCTTTACCTAATAACATAAATATTCACAAACCTTTATCCTTGGTTTAATTTCTTAAGTGACTACCCAAGCCTCTTCCACAAGAGCTTGACCCTAATCAACTTATGAAATCCTAGTATGATCTTAACAGTTTTTGCTAGTTTCATACTAATTGGAATCACTCTCATGAGAATTGTAGATAAATTAATAATTTAGGTATGGATTTTCTTCTAGTACCTAATTTTGATCATGATCTCATTATCCATAAGCATCAACAAGATTATGAAATTTATTTCAAGGACTATAAATCAAATGACAAAATTCAAGCCTTGAATCAAGCAAATTATCATTTGGCTATCTATAAGGATCCTCTACCTAATCATCAACTGATTCAAGATAATCAAGACAAGACCACCCCTTCCACCAATAATGTAGAAAGTCTTATTGAACCAACTTCCAAAGAAAATGTGGTTAACATGACTAATATGTTAAGGGTGGTATCTTTAATTGATTCTCAACCTATCTACACTCCTTCCCATAAGACATATCATGTTATCTAGGATTCTTCTCCAACTCATTTAAATGAGCTGGGTCAAGAAGATCTTATCACTTTTGATGATCTAATTTTTTATTCTCCATTGGATAACACATCCCATTCTATTTCTACCACTCTTATATCATCTTCCAATACTAATGATAATCAAGTTTTTACTAATATTTCTTATAATTCTCAAAATCAACTTAAACCAAATAGTTCATCATCTCAACATGATTTACCATTTTATTCTAAATCTTTTTCTTCTTCTTACCAAAAAAAATTCCAATTCTCTTTGGCTTCTCCTTTTCGAGAACCTCCTTAACCATTATACACCTTTATCTAACAACCTTATTATGGGTTATGATGAGTGGGATCCCATTATGGAACTCACTAATCTTCCATCCTAAATTCCATTCCTTGAGCTTATGAGGACTTCTCCACATCATAGAAACCACCTCCTGAATCTCCCATTTGAGATGAATGTCTCTTGTCCTCCTTTTACAAGATGGGAAGCAACTTTATTTGATTCTAAAGATAGTATTGTACAATAATGTGAAGAGATGTCTATCCACATTGATGAAACCTTAGACACTTCTATTTATCTAGAATTTCCCATAGATTTTATGATTCCTAATGAGATTATAATTCATGCAGATGATCCTCCTTTATTCATTAGTGTCCAAATAGGTGATATACTAGTTAAGTGTGCCTTGATTAATGAGGGTTCCAACACATGTGTCACTTTTCTTGATTTCATTAAGACTCTTGTATATTTTGAATACAATCTCAATTCTACATGAAACACATGTCAAGGATATGATAAAGGCAAATCACTCCTTTAGGTTGTGTGTGGCTTCCCATTACCATCCCACCTATCACTATTCATGTGAAGGTGATGATATTTAACTTCCCCCTTTTGTATAACATCTTTCTTGGTATGCCATGGACTCACCATATGTGAGCTATTGCTTCTTCCACCTTCCAATGCATTAAATTCCCTCATAATGAAACTATTTATAGGATTCAAGGTTACACTAACCCTTGGAATTTTGAAAAATTATAAGATTTTAGTGTCTTCAAGATTCCTACTCTTGAGCCTTTTCCTAGATTTCCATTTTGTGAGTCTCAGCATCTTAACTTTCCTATCAATTCAACCCACAGTTATAGTAGGCATCCTGAGCTCATTAGTAACATTCTTTCTAATATTTTAGATTTTTATGATGATGAGCCTAATGAGATTAACTTAAATATATAAACTTATGACCACTCACCTCATCTCATCTCACAACTTTTTGCTTCTTTGCAACCTCATTCTTGAAAACCTCCTTGTGATGACATTTCCATAGTCTTAACCAAGACTAGGCATTCTATTCATCATGCTTCATCAGATGACAAGGTTATCCATACCTATGTCATTAATATTCACACCCTAGATTATGATTATGGTTAGTACTTAGATGATCCATTGTTAGGTGGTCTTGTTCAGGTGTGTGATGCCAAGATTGTTCAATATCATTCTTCTTTACTTGAGTATTTTCATGCATCTCATCGTTTTCCTTCAGTTATAGTTCCTAATTTTTGTATTTTCCCCCTTTACTATATGGTATAGATGGAATAAAAACCTCCAATTTCTAAGAAGACTCATAAAATGACTATGCTCATGAATCATGCTATAACCATTCCTTATCACTTTTCTAGGTTCCCTAACTCTCATCATTAGTTTACCCCTGAGGTTAGTACAACCCTCCTCAGACCTTTTGTAGATATTACTCCTCCCTCAATAGAGTTTGTTATATTTGATCCTATTCCCACTCCTTTTATATTTGATCCTATTCCTTATCCTACTATTGTTGAGCCTACCCTTTCTTTCAATGTTATATGTCCTTCCATTGAGCCTAGTTCCATTCCTTCCTCATCATCACCTCCCCTTGGTGATGGTTTGATTTCCTCACCTAATATGTCTCCTCTTCCTACCAAATGGGTTGATTAGTTTTATCCAACTTCTTCCACTCCCATTTTACCTCCTTTCACGAGCATTTCTTTTAAAATCACTCACTGGCATATTTGTTTCTTCCATGGGATAAATAACCATTCTTCCATCCATTGTCATAAGTTATGACAATTTCTTGATACATTACATCCTTTTTCCCCATCATGAAATAAATCCATACCTCCATAAATATACCTCATGAATATATGCCTAAGTATGGTAAGGTATATTGTCTATGGCATCTATGTGGCACCTATCATATTGATCAGTGTTGTATCTTGCAATAACATCTCAATGATCACTTTATAGACATTCCCAGACTTTCTACCACTCCTACCATAGGTCATTCCCACAAGAATTTTCCTAATTCTTCCCCCAAGGCTCCACCTCCATGGTTATATCACCTATTATGGTCCCTTTTATACCTCTACCTATGATCCCTTCACCTGTGAATCTTCCCTCACATATGGATCATTTTCAACCTGTGAGTCCTTCACCTATGGATCCTTGTTCACGGGTGATTTCTTCTCCTCCCATAGGTCTTGTTCCTAATCATTATCCTAACTATCCTTTACCTAATTTTCCTCCTCAACATGATCCTTTGAGCATTCCTACTTTTTTAGCTAATGAGATCAGAAAAGAAGTATTTACCTAGTATTCATTGAAGATTGATGAAACCTTAATAGAATTTTATTTATAGCTTCATAGAGATTTATCTGATATATTGGATAATGTGTGTGGATATATTTACCAGTATTTATGAGCACATACATAGTGCTTTCACATTTATATCTAGATTGGACATATGCTCTAATCTTATTTGTATATATTATATCATTTTACACTATGTCAAATTTATGCTTCTTTTATATCATGATCTTACTTGTTTTACTATATCTTGCTCCTCTTATCATTTATTTTCACATATGATTTTATTTTATTTTATCATTTCTTTCACTTCACTTTTTCCTTACATTTTTTCACAAAACTCTCTTCTTGTACCTTTATGATTGTTTTGATTTTTTATCCTTATTTTTCATAGATAATTTTTCATGGTGATTTGGTTATACAAACCATGTTCCCCTTAGTTATTATCTCCCTTTACCATGCGATCAATTATCAAATAATCTATCTCATTATTATCTCCTTTTACTAGTCCACTTTGGATTTCCTTTTTCCCTCTTCCTTTATCTGCAAACTAAGCATATACATGGTTGAGACTTTAGATCACATGTTAGTTCATTATCAATCATAAGTGTCCTAGTTATTATTTGTCTTTGGTTACTTAGCCTTCTTTAGCCTTAGCCTATAGATAATTCATGTCTATCACTATCTGTCTCATGATTGGTCATTCAAAATTTGTATGGAGGAGGAATCCCACAAAGCCTTCAAAATAAAGTTAAAATCCAAATCATTTAAATAAAATGAAAGTATATCAAAATTCAAAATTATTCTTAAATCCTAATCACACTAAAATATGTGATTCAAAGCACATATCCTTATTTTATTCAAAGATCAAACTCCATAGTTTGCCTCATGGTATAGTTGAGGTCCTCTCAGGTGTAGTAGGCTAGTAGATTAGAAGAAGATAATAATAAAATATTTTAGTGATACCTACTTTATCATGCAAGTACCCAATCTTTGTAGTAGACTGATGACTCTGTAAGGGGTCCTAAAGAATTAGGAACACATCATGGAAGGTAGGTCCATTTTACTTTTCTTTGTACAAATATACCTTCATAAGTTGATCTTAGTAGTAAACTTATTTGCCTACATCTTAGTGTCTATAGTGAATAGGTTTCCTTTGTACATAGATGACCACTAGTCACTTAGTTTCTTCTCATGTCCTTAGCATTCCTCTTTCTTCATAAGGACTTCTCATAAGACACATAAGTCTTGATTTTTACACTACTTATATTCCTTATATTTCCTCTTGACATTTTTTGTTTAGTGTATTGATCACCCCTCCCCTTGGGATTTCATTTGTGAGTTGTATTATAAGACCACAGATAGGACCCAACCATCTTCACAAATTACCATCTTTTCCTTCCTATTACCCATATCCTTTTATTACTCTATTTTCCTATTTATTCCACCCTAATGGTGTTCTCGTTGTCAAGTTTTAGTGTAAAACCATGGATAGGACCCGACCCTCCTCACAAAATTTTCCAATACCCAAGTCACCATCCAAATTACATGTGTCCAATTTGAGATAAGATTTGATCGATTGCAAAGTTACACATCATATTACATGAATCCCATCTTGATTTAGTATACTTTATACTTCATTTTTATTTTGCCTTTTTATCTTCTTATTTTATGTGTGTGTGTAATATTTCAACCATTTCATGAATTTTTCATACTTGCTAGCTTGAATTAGTGTGATCAATTTAAGACCAATCTTTTACAATTTTGTTTTTATTTCATACTTCCCAACATGATTTAGTATGATTTATTGACTTAAGTAATTTATTTTTATTACTATTTGTGCCCTTTTTCATACCTTCCATTTTAATACATTGTTGTCATACTTCCCAACATGATATTTATTATGATTTTACCTATTTTAATTTGGTGAAAAAATCTTTCACATTGGTGTAAAAACAAATTCCTTTTTACCATCCTATTTTACCATTTCTTATTTCTTTATACTTAGTCATTTTTTTTTATTACACATTTCCCATCTTAAAATAGTGTGTAATGCATTTTCTTGATTGATTATATTTTTTGAAGTCCTTTTACTTGTTTATTTTTAACCATGCATGTGCTTTTTATAATTCAAGAAAATAAACCACATCTTATATATTTCCTATAGCATATATAACAAAGCTAAATACATGTGATAGAAAGAAATATATCCTAAGCATCCACATCCTCAACCATAATACACAAATAAAATAACCCATAAATACAACATACACATCCAATAACAATATGCCAAAATGACCAACCATATATATATATATATACATACACACACATACACATATATATATATATATATGTATGTATGTATGTGTATATATATATATATATATATATATAGATATATATATATATATATATATATATATATATGTATGTATGTATGTATGTATGTATGTATATATATATATATACATACATACATACATATATATATATATGTATGTATGTATGTATGTATATATATATATATATACATATATATATATATATATATATATATATATATATACACACACACACACACATACATACATACATACATACATACATACATATATATATATATATATATATATATATATATATATATATATATATATATATATATTCATGATTTTTTAAAAAATATGCAACCATATACAATGCTCTATTTCTATGGCTAGGTCCCATCCTATCTATCTCATGGCCTAACCAAATTGCCTACTAAGGCCTCAATATGACTCCTTTGAATGGTACACTATAAGGAGGCCATCCAAGATCTCAATCCATCTACTTGTCCCTATAGGTGTGTTGCTTGCATCTATTACTCCACTAGCTGGGTCTAAATCTCTGCCATCTACGCTACTATAGCCAGATGTTTAGCTCTCTCATTTACTAGGGCCTACCATGCTTATATATCCCTAACACCCATCATTACTAGTGGTTGAATCCTCTCACTCTATTCTCATATTTGGCTTGTTACCTCTCCCATTAATTTAAACAAACTCCCCTGAGCTAGGTAGATGATACACTCAGATCCTCTAGTGTCATGGGGTAGTGTGGTTGTAGAGTTTCATCTAGGATGTCATGAAGTGATCCCCTCATCAAGGGACCCCATCTCTCCTCTTCATCCTAAAATACACCTAAAAAATCACACTAGATGGATATTATATCACTATCATATCTCATAATATATATCTTTCTTCCAAACAACATATAAGTAATAATTTAACCATTTCTTTTTACCTATTTGTATCTTGGCTATTATGGTCTCACCATTTATACAATTTCATAGCATAGTCTCCCCATATCATAGACTCATATAAATTATTCTATAGGCCACCTCCTTAGCTCAAACCCAGCTATCATAGCTCTTGTTAGTCACACCCTATATCTATGTGGTCTCTCTATCATCTCCTTTGACTCACCTATGGGGTCATCTGAGATGGTAATAGTCTCTACTCTCTCCTCTACCTCCTACCTCTATCAATGCCATGTCCTTAGTGTCTATTTATCATTTTTATTTAGAGATAGTAGTGGTATATTTAGTATTTATACCTCCACATCCCTATCCTCCTACTTAGCTCCTCATCGTGTTTGACCAGTCTATGGTCTCTCTTGATGTGGCCTTAGTATCAACCTCACTACTAGTGGTCTGATTCTTCTTTTCCCATATGGATCCCTCACATGTTAAGTCCTTTACTTATGCATAAGTATCAATGTTATTAGATGATCTAGGCCCATCTACCCTAGCACCCATGCCACTAGATATGGCTCTCTCCACCAAAAGTAGTGTCCAATCACTTATGTCCTATTTATCACTGGTGTAACTATGTGCCAACTCACCCATGTAACTATTATGTGTTCAAATGGTTACCACATGATTTTTGAACATCTCATGAATTGTAACACTAAAATATGGGGCATGGCCCACACTACCTAGTCCTCCCTCCATCTCTACACTCAAGGTAACGTGTCATCAACCACATGGGGAAACCTAGTCAGTTAGTACATAGGAAACATCTCATATATCTATTTTTTCAATAATATGATTATTCCCATGGTCATCTACCATCAAAATATCATCTCATACATATCATGTACTAAATGAACCAAGATGATTGAGCCTATGTCATATATAACTTACTCCTCTAATACTATCCTACTCAAGGCTACTATGATTAGTGGTACCTTGCCATTTGAATTATGACATAGCACCTACTATATCATTAGGCCTATCATATCCTTCTTAATATCTAGAGTTTGTGATGTATAGATATCAAACATACTCACTCTCTTGCTTGGTAGTATCATCTTTAAGCATATAGCCCACATGGATAAGGCTCTCCTCTCCTTTAGACTATTTAGTATCCCTATAGTTTCCTACACTCTTACTATAGGTAGCCCCAGGATGGCATGGACATCCTCCAACTCGATATCTAATTATATTATATCCCCATCTAACTCCCATTTAAAGGTGATAATCAATCATTCCTAACAATTGAGAAACATGACTAACAAGTTAGCACTGAGGGGGATCTGACATATCTCTGATATCCCACCTAGAACTATGGATCCTAGTCTAGCCCTATCTCCATATGACAACCTATCTAATAAATTTGGTAACCATGCCAAATGTATAAATCACTAAAATCCTTATCATCCTTACATCCAAGAAACATCAAAAGATGTATCAGTTCCTCAATGTCATGTATAGTCAAAATGCATTCTTTTTACATTAAAAACAAGCCTACATTACCTTATTTTATTCATTTTTATCCTTCTCAATCCTTCTTGACCTTAGTCATTTTAGTCCTTTCTAACCCTCTTTCAACCTTTTTCATGCCTTTCCATCTCATTCTAGCTCTTTGGTCAAACTAGTTTGACCAAAATTTTCCTATCTTTTTGTTTGGTTGACTCAAAAATCTAATTCAACCCCCTTATCTTCTTTTCCCTAGTGCTAAGTTTCCATTTTGGACCTTTCAAACCACCTATCAGCTCCAAACTAGGCCTTTAACCTATAAAATGTATAGGTTCAACCCATACCTACTATGTTGATAATGTGGATTCTACCTATTTTCTAGCCTACTAGGTCAACTAGGTTGACCTAGTATTTTTTCCTATTGACCCCTTGCATTTTCTTAAAAAAGTGTATTTTTCTTGATTTTTGCATAAATCCTTCAAACCCATTTCTCATCTTCCTTTTTATTACCCATAAAATCTAATTTTGCTTCATTTTGACATTTATAAATGATTAAAATTCAAAATTAATAAAAATTTGCTTAATTCAATACAAAATTCAAAAATTGGTTTGAGATTCTTAATTACATACCTGTAGTGCACCTGAGACCACCTGGATCCTTTTCATATCTAGCATGTAATCTCTTTACCATCCTAGATTTTTTTTTTCTAGAGATCTTTTTTATTCTCTCTCAAAAGTCAAAATAATAAATAAATTATCTTTTCTCCTATTTTAAAACACTTTTTCAAAATGCAAATCTTTCAATTATTATCCTGTGGATTCCTTGTTTTGATTCTATCTTTATTTTTACTCATCTATTTTTCAAACTATAAAATATGATATATTTATGATGACGTAGAGATTATTTTCCACTACTATATGCCTATATTCCAAAAATGTCAATTTTTGGCTATTTTTTGCACTAAATTCTATAGGTTCATCTAGTGTTCTCTACATTGGACACCTTCACATCTCTTACAGTCTAATTTTTTATCTATATCTCTAAGGTAAGTTAAAGGTATGTATTTTTAAATTCAATCCTTCCATTTATGTTATTTTCTACTTATTTCACTTTACTTAGCATCAGTTTTGTGTGTTATCATGTTTTATTTTGAAGCACCATCTAGTGTTGCACTTATGTGACACATGATGATCTTCAAGTAGGGCATATGTATACAAATAATATTTTCAAAATTTTATTGATTATTGACACTTTATATCTTATATGAATCTATCAAGTCTTGATCTCTCTGAGTGCATGTCTTAAGGGGTACACTGAGAAAGGGGTGGATAGACCATCGATACTTCATAAGATTATGGTTCCTTTTACCACTTTCCATCTACACACTTTTATCATAAAACCATTTACCCTAAGATTATTTTTCTCAATCTTACTTCTTCCAATATTTTTCCTCTTTCCATTCCTCCTTTTCTTTCCTTAACATCCTTTTTGATTGTTAATTATACTAGGTCCACTAGGTCAACCCAGTACAATTTAGGGCCATTCTTTACTTTCTTGGTTTATTAGCCTTTCAGCCGACCTAACATAGACTTAGTAAATTGTCTCCAAAAACACACTAGGTTAACCCTATATAACTGATGTTCTCAAGAGAATTTAGGGAAAGATCCACCTATATATACAAGGTCACTTCCCACCATTTCATAAGAGAATAATTATTAACAAATAAGTATAAATGAAGATCTGCTTATTGGCCATTCTACTTTAGGAATAAAGTTTAGGGTTCCTTACTGTCTTTAGATATCTAAATCTTGTCTTGTGGAAAAGTATTTTGGATGCTTAGATAGGTTGTGTAGTTTAGAGATGATTTATCTTGGCTATCCTTACATACCATAATAATTTCTTATAAAACACCTTGGACAAGGGAGATATTAAGGCTTGGTGGGTTCATCTTCAAAGGTGAGTATTCCTAACTTTATTTCTCCTTTGTAAGAGTAGATCGATAATGTGTTTGTATTCTTCTCTCCATGTATTTAGGATTCTATATAGATTTACATCAGTATATGTCTCCTAATACATGTTTATTTTAGTTTTTTTAATTAATTCTAACCCCCGCTTTGTGTCATAAGTTTTGGTGTGCACTAGATTAGATTTTTATTTCTTATTATTAGATAGAGTGAGAATTTTAAACCTTAAGACTCCATTAGGGTTATTGTGTGATTTTGTTAGACTATAGGTTTTGGAACCCTTCCTAGCATGATATGTTGTGATAAGTGATACAAGTGATCCCCTAATTGAGTCTAACAAATCCCCATATTGGTCATGCTCCCACTTAACAAGAGTATCCTAATAAAAAGTGTAGGCATGATCTATCTTATCCAATATAGGATTAACTCATAGGCATGATGCATTTATGATTACATAAACTTGGCTCCATTATAAGTGCCTAAGCTTGTCTATGATCCTCTAGGTTATTAAGTAGTATGCACTAAACATATAATCTATTATGAATTCTATACTTTGTTATGAACTCTAATTAATGATGAATATTGTTGCATCAATATATAATTTGTCTGGTTTACATGTAATTTTGAATTACTAAGGGAATGCATATGTATGTAATGTTATACTTTCAATGGAAATATGTTAATTAGTAGTCATGCATTTTACTAGTTCTCTTCATTAATAGATTATCTGTAATGAATGATGACATCACCATAACTTTATATAGGTAATGAGTAAAGATTATGTACCAAGTATTCCTATTCTTATTAAGATTACATGTTTAGTATGGTAGTTTGAATTAAATCCATCTTTTGACCCTTTAAGCACCTATATGACACTAGGATTATTAAATAAATGGATTGTGGCTATGGATATAAATAAATATTTCATCTAATTTTTTGAAGTCCCATAATGGTAGCCTCACATCATGACACAACTAGCCTAATGCGTGCCTTTAATCCTTCTCAAATATGCTTCAAGTGAGTGCATAAAGCCTATGCCTTATGAGGATTGATGCTGATGGAACTAAGTGTTCAAATTTTGAGTGCAAAGGGATTATCCAATTCTTTCTCCTAGTCATAATAAACTGATAACTAACTAGACACTTTTTTACTACAATAACCAATGATTTTAAACTAGTAATTGAACCATAGGTGTTTAAATGTTATTATTTTAAATATTTATATATGTATACCTATATTCACATATGTAATGTTAACCTAAGGTGTGGTGTAACCATGTGGATTGTGAAAAATAGAACACCAATTGCTATACATATGACTTATTCCCATCCTTCGATGACTACACATAATACATCACCAACTATGCCTGTTGGACATTCCTTTAAGAAGACTATTTTGGATCTATAGGATAAGTTATTATAGTTAGATAAAGGTAAATTTAGAGCTACTCATTCAATATATTTTTATGCCTTCATTCATAACTTTTTATACCCTAATATAATAACATATACCTTAATTATAGGATTTTTAGTGTATATGTGCCAAATGGTAAAGGTGATATTATGTAATACATTCAATATTTCATTGCAACATGCTTAGATTATGCATCTAATGATATATTATTTACCAATTTATTACCATGAAGTTTAAAATACTATGATTTTTAGTGGTCTTATGCAACAATCCCATAGGGTTTTTATTAGAATATTGTAATGTTTTTTTTATTTTTTTTACAACACATATTCAAAAAATAGATTTCTCCATAGGAAATACTAACTAGTGATCTTTAACTAATTATTTTAATTTAGTTAACCATCAAGGTTTTATCTATTCCACTTAGCTAAGGATCACCATGAACATAAATATAATTTATGAAAAAATTGAATAATTAATAATACTACATTACACCATAATCTAAATAGTTCAATTTCAATCATATATGTCACATCATTACAACCTCTGTTACATAAGCATACTAAATACAGGTTATAGTTTTTATCAATATAATAATTATATCAATAATGATTAAAAAATGATACAAAGCTCCTCTAATCAAAGTCTCCATGACTCTATAGTCTCTAAGACTCAAGTATCAATATGTAATCTCAAGTGTAGTATCATGTATAGTATTTTAGATGAGAGGGAGAGCATCATCTATGCTCTTTTCCACACCATCCATAGACCATATATTCCCTGCACTATCTCCCAACAAGGGGATGTCCCTTCCTTGATGTATGGGTAGATAATTATGGTGCAAGAATCCAGAGTAATAAAATATAACCTATGTGTTGAATATATCTAATACATAATGTGTACCATAAATAAATCCATTCTAATATGATATCTCACAATTATAAATATTATATCAACATATGAAATGACAATGTCTAATCAACATTACTTTGGCCAAAGTTTTTAACTATAAATGATCTCTAAGATCTGTCAAATTTATACACACCACTTAAATCAAATTATTCCTTATCTTGCATTAATGGCACTAATTAAGCCAGTGAAATTTCTCCATTGCTTAGTTAAGGTCATGAATGTGAGATTCAAAAAATAAATGAGTAATATTAAAACTAACAGATTCATTCATAATATTCTACTTTAGCTAATTTAAAATTAAGCTAAGTATAAAAATATCATTTTCATTTATTTAGTCTAGCAAATGAATTGAATGTAATCCAAACATCAAATGTATTCCCAATAATAAATAAAATAAAAAATAGTGCTCAACAACATACCATCCAGGCAATATTTATCTAGATTGTTAGTTAATTTAATCATAAGAAACTTATAACATTATTTCTCCAAAAAATAATTTTATAATTATATCTAATTAAATTATTTATATTTCACATATAACAACTTAAAAAAACATTCTTTATTTTAGATTTCACTTGTTTTCTATGTTTTTCCCAAATACTACAAGCATCAACCACTCACTATCATTATAACAACATTTATAATAAGCATTAATACACCTCATGGTAACAATGCATAATATAATTGTGTGTGTGTGTGTGTGTGTGTGTGTGTGTGTGTGTGTGTGTGTGTGTAATTTCATTTTAATCATTAAATGTCTTAACAATTCCATACATCAACCATTTTATATG
Organism: Torreya grandis; assembly: GCA_037957365.1. Taxonomy (NCBI): domain Eukaryota; kingdom Viridiplantae; phylum Streptophyta; class Pinopsida; order Cupressales; family Taxaceae; genus Torreya; species Torreya grandis. Next base: position 1,018,366 of record JARHVA010005162.1, read on the forward strand.
TAGTATAATGTGTTCCACTTTCATATTTCTTAGATTAATTTGTGTATATATATATATATATATATATATAGACACACACACACACACATACACACACACACACACACACACACACACACACACACACACACACACACACACACACACACACACACACACACACACACACACACACACACACACACACACACACACACACACACACATATAAACACATCCATTTATCTAAAATAGTCCCATAACTATATCATAAATGAAATGAGTTCATATACTTGTTTTTATGAAACCTATAGATTTCATACATAGTGTCATTTATTTTCCAAATTAATTTTTAAACCAAAATAATAATATAATTGAAAACAACATTCACTCATACACCAAATTTGTATATTCTACTGACTATACCTAGTTGGGTTCATAAATACCAAATCATAATTCATGGTCAAATTTTAGAGTAAAATTTTACTAAGCCAACCATAATGTAGATTACCAAATAACTATGCAATTAAGTAATTTTCACCCTAGTAATAATCCTTCTATTGTCTGAGCTGAGGTTGTTATTCGCAAATCAATGTCTATACAAAGACACAGTACTTAATCAAATATTTCATATTTACTTTCCATAATTTAAAACATAAATGCCCATATCTATTTTTATCAAAATTAAGTATAAACTTATATAAAGTTGAGTGTGAATCTACAATCATCATATCCTCATCACGTTCCCATATATAATAAACTTAAACAAAAAAGATTCCAAGTTTATATGTACATAACCATATATGCATAGCATGTTTTATACTTTTACATCATCTATATCCATTTGACTCTAAATAACATAGTTCAAATCCCAACCTTTAATTTATGTAAATAGATAATATAAAAAGTGTTATTTATTGTCACCTAAAATTCCTAATGGTTCCAATATAGTTTTAAACATCAGTTAAACCTACTTAGTCACTTATAAAACCTTACAACTGATCTGAATAACTCAAATTCGAGACACTATGTATATATCTAGCCATAATTTCTTCCCAATATGAATAATTTTTCAAACTTTGAGAGGATTCTAAGATTTAACAAAAACCCCAATAGTCATATTTTTTCTATCTAAGTCATTTGTGGGGTTCTATGGAGGCTGAGCCTTTCACAGGGATCTAGAAACCACCCATCTAATTCTAAGATTCAAATAAGAAAACCTAGTAACCTAAGTTGAAAACTCATTCATAAACACATATTTATCCTTTTATTCCATTTTCTTTGTTTGTTGTCCCTTCTTTTCCATAGCCCCATTCTCTTTTTTATCCCCTTTTCCATCTATCTCATTTCCACTATCTACTACCACCTCAACCGATTGATAATTGCATGTCAAAAAATTATCAATAAAAACTCTTCATTATTTCATCCTCTACTATGCAATTTGTCATTAAAACTCAATTATTATCCCAAACTATGCTTAAATCAAAGTAAATGAGGGTTTGACAACCCTAATCACTTGAAGCTTCCTTTCTAGTCATTAAAATAATCATAATATAATCCATAAAATAGTTGCATGCTAATGACTTAAGTAGCTACCTTTTTATTTACAATTTAAATAAACAACACCAAAACCTTTATACCATGCCATGCACATCCATCGATTTAGTCAACTCATCATTCCATATTAAGTTGATCATTTGAATAAATTATAAATTAAATAGACACCAATGTATTCAAAGACCATAGTCTATGTTACTATGTCTACCATAAAACATTTGTAAATACAAGATTTTCAATGCATTCAATATTTAATAAAGACATAAATCAATGTTATTTATCTTTTAATATTATAATATAATATCATAATAATAATATTTAATTATTATTACCTATATCATCTAGATCAATAATAATTGAATCCATATAACTATTTTTAATGCCTACATGACATCAAAATATTGCACTACATAGTCATTTCAAAATAAGGCAATATGATAAGTATAACATAAATGATTTCACTCAGCCAACCAAATAGTTACGTCAAACATGATAAATTGTAAATTTAATTAAATTAGTGGATTTATGTAAATAATCAACATGATCATAAACATCAACTATATTTAGTGAAATCAAAAAATAACACAACATTCATTTAAAGTAAAATTAAACATACTATAACTATCCATACAGTCATCAAATATAAATGTGGTGTGTGTAATGGGTTTTATGGATTCATTCTTTGTCATCCCCAAAGTTCTCCATCTAACCAACCTCTCTAATGTTACTCTCCCTATATCACAAATCTGAGGGAATAATCCATCCTATATCCACCTCATGACAATGAAGGTAGTTATCCCAAAACATCATCATATCCATAAAATAATGCTATACAACTAATCAAACATGATCATAAATTAAAAAATATAATAGTACTACTAACTCATATCATTTAATCATTTAAATTTAGCATCATAAGCTATCGCATAAATCATATATGTCATCAAGATAAATCAAATATTAGTTAATCAACTAATTAACCACCATAATCCATATATTAAATATATTATTTAACTTAGAAATAAACTACTATGTGACATCCTTTCCCCTAAAGTTGGTCATCATCCTAATGACTTTTATTCAAACATAAATTATGGATCTAAAACATTGTCTAATAGAAAATAATAAAATATATAGTACAAATCAAGTAAATAAATGTGGAAACAACATGTAAAACTCATCATAGTCCTCTCAAGTGGCACTATCCTCAGAATATTGGTCCCATAGGACTATTATACCCAACATCCCCCTTTTCTTAAAGAATAGATGGGGACCCATGTTTTTAGAATCTAGACTTGTTTGTTGAGCTTTTCTTCTATGTGTTTGTGAAAATTCTCGAGTGGATTGATTCTCAATATTCATACTTATAAGAATTTATAATTTTAGCATGGTATTACATATTTTATGGACTAATTCTATTAATTAATTTTTGAAAATTTTTAAACTATGCAAATTTTTGGGACTTAGTTTATTATAATAAATTCACCCAAAGAATTATTTATTGGGTCTTTTGTTGAGTCATTTCATTCAGACATTTTGTTTGATAGGTTTGGTTTTTGGGTTTTTTAATTTGGGGTTTTTGTCTAGAAAATTTCTTTGACATTTGTTCATCAACACTTGTTCATTCAAGATTTTATTCATCAAGACTTTTTTGTCTTCAAAACTTTTATTATGGATAGATTTGGTCTTTGGGTTTTTTTTGTAATGGGAATTTTATCTGAAACAATTATCCCAAAATGACTTATCTTTATTGGAAGTTTTGGTCTTAGAAATTTTTATTTATACATTTTACTTGATGATTTTTTTGTCTTCAAGCTTTCTAATACAAACATTTTGTTTGATAGACCATAAAGCTTTATACATATGCTTTAGGCCTTTTTGTTGAGACATTTTATATGACAAGAATTAGATCTATAGGTTTTTTATTTGGGTACTTTATAAAGACTGATCTCAACATAAATCCCAAATACCTAATTTATGAATTCCAAAATACCTACTATACTTAGCTCAATAAATCCAAAATACTTCTTAATAGTTTGCTAAAACTACTTGCCAACTAGAACTAATGAAAATATGAACAATGTAAAAAATAAAAATTAGGTGAACATTGGGTATTTATTTCACATGAAATGGTATTCAATGATAAAATCTATATACATGATGTGCAAATATTAAATCCTTCATTTATTGAAAACAAACTTACACTCAAATTATATTGCTATCTTGCTTGACAAAATTCCTAGCTACTTATGAGAATGCTACAAGTAAAACTAGTGACTAATAGAAGTGTGAATTATTCATAGAGCACACAAAGCATATAAAGGAGATTGTAAGCACTTTAATTACATTTAAATAAAAATCTCATCCTTGTCAAAGCTATTTATGGGATTAGTTACACCATCACCATATTCGATTAAGGATTCAAGATAGCTTATGGATATAATCTTTGATGTTACCATATTTGAAAATAGGTATGAAAATTACTTAGAACTATAGGATGTTATTGATTCTATAGACATATTATTATTATATGGTAATGTGTCTCCCTCAAAGTTACTATTTATTAAGGATTTTTGGCCCTAAAAAGACAAGGATTAAATTTTGTTATGGCCAAGATGAAGGTGATGCCATGCATCAACCTCTTTCATGACTTGTTCTTCATAGAAAAAGTCATGCAAGATGCTTTCTTACATCATATTGGTAACCTGATAGTGATTTCATGCATCACGAGAGTATATTTCTAAAGGTACTTGTCATTACCAATACCAGATGCTTATTTTCATAAGCATAGACTAGTTCAGTGGAATCAAGATAATATGATGGAAAAGGTGATATATTCATGGATTCTCCCTAATGAAATAATTACATTCAAAGTTAAGAATCCTGAGAGTCCTAATCCCATCAAAAAATTCAAGATGGTAGTATGTCTTAGCATGGCATTACTTAATAGACTTTATGATATGCCTAATATCCATTTTATCCATTTAGACCGGGTGTTATTATTGTATATGATGTTAACCAGCGATGCCACATTTACATTGGGAGAAGTTAATTTCATTTTAGAGAGAAGGTTATCCAAAAATAAAAGTGGCCACTCTTATAGGCCACTTTTATATGATGTCATATCTGTTATACTATGATGGAAACTATCCACAAAGTCCTCGAAGAGCTATGAAGTCCAGCTACCAATTGTATCAAGAATAGGATCTATGATCATTTTCAATTTATGAACATTTATTCCTACACTAATATTATGGTGAGGATTTTCAAGGATTTCTATCCTCAGGTTTGACAAGCTATACATGGTTCACCAATGCCCAGGGTCTGATCAAGCATTATGAAGACACTTTATATAAGATGTGACTATTTTTTATATCTAGATTTTATTTTCATCATGATTTGGGGATAAATGTTTCATCCCCTATGCCTTCCAAATTTCATACTTGATAAATTAGTCGAGCAATAAATTTCTTTCCAATTATGGTGGAGCATAGAGGAAAACCTAGCCAAGATGAAGAAAGCCACATATTTTGGCAATCATATAGTTATTGGTAGAATGATGTATACCATGAGGAAGCACATTAGAGATGTTAGTGGAAAGAAAGAGCTATCACTTCCCCACACTTTCAAATAGTGATTGGGATCCCCATAGATCCATCTAAAAACATATACAAAGCTTTAATATCCCTTAAAATCATGAACATTATCCTTATGACTTCTTGTTTATGAATGCATAAAATTATGAGGAGGTCCTAGAGAGAGAAAGAATTATTGGATTGAAGGAGGAGAATTTGAGGATGATCCAATATGAGCCTTCTATCTCTATGAGGGAATTAGATAATAGAAAGTCACTCTCTGTAGGGTGGACACATTCAGACTTATGGAAGGGCTAAAAAATAGAACAATCCAAAGAGTAGGGAATTATACCTTAGGGACTCCTTATTAAGTTAAAATTTGTTGAAAAGGAACCTAGGGTAACTAAACTTGACCCTAGGGGAGATCAATTAGGAAACCCTAGAAATTTGAATTCTAATGAAGAAAATCAATTACAAGAAGAACCAACTACTAGCATAATTTAGATGCCCACATCTATTCCCCAAGTACAAGATTTCACATATGCAAGGGTAGAAATAGATGAAGTAACTACTTCAAGCTATCAAGGCTCCTCCTCATAGCCAAATACCACCATTTTTTACATAAGGAATCCTAAGACTCCCATAGGTAGTCCTACACTTGAAAAAACTCAAGTCTTGCCTATAGTGCCCCAATAAGTATAGGTGATAGAGGGGGAAGTAGTTGACTTGGAGGAAGAAGAAGAAGATTCTAATGAATAAACAAAAGTGTAAAAAGCTAAGGAATTGATCCTTGAAGATAACAAGGGTAAATAACTAGCTATGGAAGACACCCTAAGCACCCAAGTTTTTGAGACCACTTCTTTGTTGTCTACTTCTATTCCTATTTTTGATATTATGTATATATCATTTGTCTTAGGAACTCCAAAGGTGGAATTTCTCACTTATACCTATGATGATCCATATGTCACTTCCTTATTCATTTATTTCCCCTTACCCCAAATATTGAGAAGGGTACTTCTACTATTCCATCCACCGTCATTGATCCACTTTCCACCTCCATGACATCCACTTCCATCACGGCTTCCTCCAATATTCCTTATGACACTGCTATTTTTATATCAATGGAAAAAAAGAGGGCATCTAGGAAGGTATAAATATTCATAGCCAGCACACAACTCCATGTCCAATCTACCCAAATTACACTATGCATGTCATTTTCCACTCCATCTCAAGAAGCCATTATCACTAATATAAATAAGGGAAAAAAGGAAAAGCCACAAATAGTCACAATCCATCTACTCCCCTAGTTTGGAGGATTGGATTGGTCTAAGATCATTTGGACCTCTTTGTCTGACACTATTGTTAAAGCAACCAAGAAATAATAGATAATTAAGGAGGTTGAAGAAAAGGTCATAGTCAAAACCTCAAAGGAGATAGATGTCAATCAATTAATAATTCATCCCTAAGCCATGGACTTAAAGGCCAATACTTCAAAAATATCTAGTTTCAAAATCACTAAGCTCCCCTCTATCACAGCTCTATTTGATAAACCATCTGGAATCCTTTAGAGGGTAAAGAAGAGGAATTTAGGGGGTGATGTAATTAGAGAATTGATTTTTAAAGAGAGGCAGGAGGTTTTCTCCCTCACTAAGAGATAGAATAAGAATTTGGGGCAATCCCCCTATGTTAAAGACTTTATATATCTTGCTAAATCACAAAATGATGCCATGGTGGAAATCCATGAGGGCACAAAGATGGCCAAATAGAAGTTAGAGGTATAGTTGGAACAATTAAAAGAACAACAAAAGACTGTCCATATACTAGCTAACATTGAGGCTGAGGTTCAAGAGGTAGCTTCCAAATGTTATAATTCATTATAATCATTAAAATTAATGTGGGTTGAATTAGCCCCACATATTAATAAAACTAATGAATTATTTAACTCTTTGAAGAGTGATGGTAATAAATTAAAGATGTTGATTGTTTACATAGGTAATAAGGCTTATAACCACTTAGACCTTATGACACCACTAGAGGCATCTAATTCCCTCAACTTGGTAGTCATAAAAATAGAGGAAGATTTGGAATGGTTGATAATAGTTGGGTCTTTACTCCCCAAGTATTAAGAACATGAGGCTCTCATTCTCAAAATTTTGAATGATCATGAAATTATCCAAGGTAAATGACACTATAGGGAAATTAATCGATAAGATCAACTTTAATCAACTCATTCATGAGGTCATGGATAATTTCAAGAAAAGTCTATATGGATTTCCATTAGAGGACATATAAGTTGAGTTGAGCTTCACTAGGAAGGTCACTGAAGTTGAGATCTTTAAGATCAACTTCCAAGCGACCAAAACATAACATGCAAAGCTCTTGGTCCAAGTCAATAGAGTACACATACCACCTCTATTAAACTTAGACATCATTTGTAAATAGCATGATGTTTATCACAAGTTTTGGTAGGAGATTAAAGTGAATAATAAGTAAGCTCAAGTTGCTACTTCTAGTTCCACATTGATAGAAGTAGTTACCACAACAACAATCATAACCACTATGCCTATTAAGGTCTATGAAGCTATTTAGACAATGTAGCATTGAAATGCTAAGATTTTATGCATGAAAATTTTATAGAGGCACATATATATTTTATATAATTATATTTTTATTATAATTTCAATCCATTATGATAAATTTTCCTATTTATCTTTGTACACATTCATACATTGCATGGTTTTTGTAAAGGCTAACTTAAACTGTTTAACAATTATAAGTAAACTCTATATAGTTTTAACCATAGTTAGAAATAAATTTATAAATATCACATGTAATGAATTTCTCATGAAATTGGAGGATAAGGTGACCCCTTCCATATTTTATATTTGTCAAATAATTTTAAATATACAATAGCAAAGCAATTTTGGTTGTCTACTCATGTGTTTGCATATTTTATTTCCACTATTTATGTAAGTAGATTTTATTTATTTGGTTGTATGATTCAATAATCCTTAGTGTGTAAAAGCTACAAATGGGTTATTGATTATCTTGATTAATATGCTAATCTTATATGTGCAATAGATATTGAATGATTAGTAAATTACATTATTTAAGATAGTTAAGTTGATTAATTCATAATTTTGAATGTGTAGAAGTGATTTATTTTGATATAGTTTTATGTGTGTGTGTGTGTGCAATAAATACCTTAGATACCTCACTAAACTTGATTCATAATCTCTTGATTAAGAGTGTGCAAAAATTACCCTAAAAGGAGTAACCTTTTACTAAGGCCTATGAGTTTCCTCTATTAGTATCCCCCCATACTTCTTAATTATGTCTGACTATGTGTCTGTAATAATTAATAACAACAAGCATATGTTTTGAAAGCACTTATCCACTTAGGAACCATATAAATAAGTGATTCTTGAAGCCATAAAAACTTTCTTTTTTGCCTTACCCTTCCCTCCTTTTTTGAGTTTAATTTGAGACCTACCCACTTTAGATTAGCAACCAACCAACCATCCAACTCATAGATACTTTCACTTCCTTTTTAAGATACTACCCTCTATCCAAAAGCCTTATCAACAATCATATGTACTACCTCATATTTCATCAACAGGTTGTTAAGACCGCATACTTACAACTCATGCCCTAGAGTGAAGTTCACCTCCATTGATATCTTAAAATGTAAGAGGCTACCTCATTATGAGATTGGTGTGGTTAAAACCCTCACAAACATACTATTTCTAGTGTTAGAAGTATAGTTAACACCTTTGATATAAGAGGTTAGTTTCTATATAGAGTTACACTAGAGTCACCCAGGAGAGTGACCAAATTTGATTCCCAAGCTAGTCTTCTAGTCTCACCCTTGTCAAATCATAGGAAACCTATAATTATACCAACTATCCCTAATAGACCTATGGTTCCTTCTCTAATAAAGAACCCTTTACTTGTCAATTATATAATTGATAAAACACCTTGGTTAGTTGGATCTTCTATTTCCATCCTAGGAGATGTACATGATTTACCTAGGAATCCTAAAAAGTACCTACCATCCTTTTAGCCTTCAGGAATGAGGATAGTAGAGAAACATATTCAATCCTTTAAAGTTAATTTGAGATTAAATAATGTTATAAATGAGGATTTTTCTTATATATTATTCCATTTTATACTAATGGATGCTACTTATGATTTTTTCTTGAATCTAACAATAAATTTCATCACTTATTGGGATGCATGCTAAGCATCTTTTTTTGCATAATTTAGACAGGTCACCATCCCTAGTTTGATATATCAACACTTCACAAACATGAAGAGGGATCCTAATGAACTAATATAGGATTTAAATGTAAGGTTTCAAAATATGTACATGTGGTTAAGCCCAAGGTACAATCCAAAAGCAACATTAGCACTAGAGATATATAAGAATGCTCTAGACCTAATCACTACCATGTTCTTAAGAAGAGAATTTTCCACTAATAACTTAGCATTGGCATAAAAATAAGCCATAAAAATTGATATGTAGCTCAATCCCTAGGTACCTAGTATACATAACATAAAAAATGGCTTCCCCACATTGAATTTGGTTACACATGTGAAGTAGAATGTCACAATGTTTAATTAGAACTAGCTCTACATGCTACCTCCTCTAACATAGGAAATGTTGATGTAGTGGATTGCACCCTGGTAGGAGGCTGAGCTCCTACCTTCCACATGCAATAATGGAAACTCCCCTCTCACCTATGGGACTGGCAAAGCTAGAGGGGAGAGTCTCTAGATAGGGATATCTCCCTCTAATGCATCTTTTAGCCCCTGGATTTCCTAATGCTAATAAATAAATGAAAAAGTGGGGGGGGGATGAAAAGGGAGAAGGATGCTAAAACAATACCTAAACCAAAAATAAAAGAAGGTGATACACCAAAAAAGATGACCCACTCAGCCTGAAAATACACTTTTGACCAAGAAAAAGTGCCCATACACTTAATCTGCTGTGGGAAACTCTTCTATATCAGTGATTTAGGGGTCCATAGAGATAAAAGGAGGAATAACTATCAAAGGTGTTCTGAGACACACTTTGGTAGCCTGCTCACACGCAACTATATTTCTACTATAGACACTTCTAGTAGACCTATAGAAGAGGAAACTTCACAATGCACTAGACATGTTGGAATCGATCTATGAAAAGCATAAAAGGAAATGACTTAACACAAAAAAAAGCATAGAAATATGTGTGAGTGTAAGCCTAGATGGAGGTAAAAATGCCAAGTCTTGATTCAAGGTAAAATCTGGTAGAGTTCTACCTTACAAGCCCGAGATATTTTTGGGTATAGCTTTGCCTTACGGGCTAAGAGAATGGGTCCTCAAATGACAACTTTTAAAATATATATAAAGAGAAGAAGAGAAATTTGCACCTTTTGGAATAGACTTTGGCACTCCTTTTTCAAGTGGCCCATGTGTGTTCTGAGCCTTGGGAAGAGGAATCCATTTGATTGTCAGCTCTTACTTTGACTTTGGTGTTCCACATTAATGCATTCAAGGCATTTATGCATTTTGTCCCCTTATAAATGAAAAATGGAGAAAATAGGCTGCATCACTTACTATTCTTGCCATTTGATGGCCACATGGCAACACTATTCCAACTGTAGGAATAAATCCCTAAGTTGACACCTCCTCTTTGCCACCTAGACTGTTTGTCCACTTCTGCACTTTGTCTTCTTCCTAGTTTTGTCTCTTTTAGCTCCTTCAACCCTCGAGGCTATCCTTTGGTGGGTCACTGTGTTCCCTGGGTGCTTTTCTGGTTGGCACTCAATCATTTTAAAATCAAACTACTATTTCACTGCCTTGAATTTGATGTCCCTGGGCCCATCACCCCTTGGACTTTATTCGGATTTCTTCTTTCTTTTGGCTTCTTGTTGTGCTTCCTTTCCTTCAGACTTCTTGTTTGATCCTTCCTAAAGGGGACATACCCTTCAGGGTCTTGAGAAAAGTCTCTTTTCTCAATGAGGCCCCCCCACAAGGGCACATACCTTTTGGCCAGTTTTCTTTCTCCTCGAAAGGTTTCTCGCTTCGTCTTTTCTCGTGGGCTTTTTTTTGGCAAAATTTTTCCCTGCAGACAATTTTCCTATAGATAAAAAGTCTGCACAAATTGTTTTAATCACTTTGCCTTTTGGCCTTCAAAATTTTCTATTAGCTTTTCCTCCCGTGGCCTTCCTCCAAATTTATTTAGACTTTTTGTCCAAAGGAATTCCTTTAGACAAAAGTCTAAAAGAATTCATTTTATTCCTTAGTCTTTTTTCTTGCTTTTTTCCTTCAGCTTTGTTGCTCTTCTGAATTCCTTCAAACTTTTTGTCTGAAGGAATTCCTTTGAACAAAAGTTTGAAAGATTTCTTCCTTGTCTTTTCTCTTGACCACCTTTGAAAAAAGTGCCCTTCAACAAAATGGAAATGACCCTTCCAAAGGGCATTTCCTTTGCCTTAGACAATTCTAAAAGAACTTACCTTTATGGCTTTCTCTTTGTGGCCTCTTCTAAAAATGTTTCCTACCATCTGCAAGGGCTCTTGAATCCCAAACTACCCTCTACAAGGGAACTTGGAATGATCCATTTTGCATCTAAGTATTAGAACTTGCCTTCTACCTACTGAGTCCATAGAAAACTTCACTACTGAGTCTATAGAAATCCATACCTATAGAGTCTATAGAAATGGACCTGTAAAGTCTATAAAAATCTCTGTAGAGCTTGTGGAAATTTATAGACTTGTGCAAAATCAAAAAATGTACTAGCTTAGAATAGTAAGGGAAAAGGGGATCGGCTTTTTTGGCCCATTGGGCCAAAAAATGCTAAACAAATTGGTGACTCCCAGGGGCAGCATGCCTGCTATGCTTAGAGACTAGTTGCCTTTTAGTCCATTGGGCACAGAGTCAGAATCTAGCTTTGAAGAAAGTTTAATAATAGCCTTGAGAGATCCTATAAAAAATCATGAGCCTTTTACCCCACACATAAAGGAAAACACATACAAGGCTAAAAACACTACTTGTGCAAACAACACTTAGGGAAAACAGGAAAAGAAACTAAAAGCAAACTACTATATACAACTAACTAGGTATATTTTCCTCCCTCTTGGATCAAAGGGAAAACTTATTAAGTCCCCTTCCTGACAAGGAAAATTATGGTGCCAGACAAGTGGCCGAATTTAATGAAGTGTTGGTGACCCACTCCTCTTGCCTATCACCTCGATTGGCCTACATCTAAGTGGATCAAAATCAAACATGCTCCCAATATATATGTACTCTGCTTGTTCTTAGAAGATTGTTGAATGTTGGTCCTTCATGTTGGTGCATTTCACCAAGAAATCAATGGATGTTGGCTCATCACCATAAGCCCTTTGATACACATAGTCCCTCTACAATGCATCATGGTTTGACTCATTCCCTTTTGCTTCATTGAAGACCCTGTCAAACTCATCCTCTATTCCCTCAAGGCTTTCTTAAAGAAGGGTGACTATTGTGATGTCTAAAATGGAATCACAAAATAATTTCTCATCCCACAGAAGATCACCTCTTTGTTTAAAGCTCTCTTCTTCAAGGGAGACCAGCCTCTCCTTTTCCTACTCAAGGATTAGAGTCTCTAGTTGTTTAACGACATTCCTTTGATCTTCTTCCAACATAGGCTCCTTGGCATAGTCATCCTCCTCATCAAAGCAACAAGGAAGTTCATAAAATAAGGGGGGAGAGAGCTCACCATGATTACATTCTCTTCATATTACTATAACATCCGCATGTATGCATGACCTGAGTCTTCTCCATTGTCGATGATGTCTTCACAAGGAGCATCGATGATGATTTCTTCTGTATTATTTCTCATGATAGCCTCTTGGGAAACTATATATTGGATCTTCTACTCTTCACTCACCTCCTACAAAATAGGTTCCTCCTTGAGAAGGGGTGAAGCAAAAAAACCATGTGAAAGAGGAGGTAGTCCTTAAGCTAGAATCGAATGATTCTCCACTTTCCATTTAGCCAACACTTCATCTATATCAGGTGTGGCCTAATAGCTCTCTTGGAGGTTTGTAGATGGGGTGTGTTTAGATAGGTCCATCACACGCTGGTTGAGGAATCTCGCTTTAGATTCCAACTCTATAATTCTCTTAACTAGATCCTCTTGGAAGAGCCTTTCTTGGAGGTCACTAGTATCATCATGATGAGTAGGAGTAGTTTCGAGAGAGATGTGTTGGTTCATAACGTTCCTCCCAAAGGAAGATTCATAATCTAAGGAATTTATAAGGTTCATCTCCATGGGAGGTTGTTCTAGTTCCCTTTGATGCTTGAAGCCTAGGTGTACGAGGTCAAGAGCAGGGTTGATTGATGCATCAAATGAGCTAGAATGAGCAAGTGCCATATGATAGAAAGGATTTGGTGCACAAGAGGGGGATTTCTTTTAGATAGGAGGGGGCATGCAAGGTTGGCTACCTTGCATGAATGGATTCCTCCATTTTGCTACCTCCTCTTCCATGGATTGTAAGGCTTGAGCTTGCCTAAACAAACACTCCTCTTTATAAATTAGCTCCTACTAATATCCATACTTCTCATCTAGTCTATTGATCTCCATACCTACTTCTCAAACTCTAGCGCCACCTCCCTTATCATTAAAGGGCAACTAGGAGGGTTGTTTGAGGTAATTCCTTAAATATTTTGAGCTTGATCAAAGTCATATGAAGGAAAACAAAGTCCATGATTTTTTGCAAAGGAATTATACATAAAAAAATGTGATTTCTTGATTGCACCTAGACTGCTTAACCAGTTGATTTGACTTAGAGTCACCATTGGTGTTAATAAAGAAGCCTCCAAAGGTTGGTTTGTTGAAGAACACACCAAAAATTCTTCAACTCTTTAGACACAACTTGTCTTAGTTGGTCCCACCAGGCGTGCCAAAAATTGTTGACACAGTGGATTGCACCCTGGTAGGAGGTTGCACTCCTACCTTCCACACACAACAATGGAAACTCCCCTCTCACCTGTGGGACTAGTGAAGGTGGAGGGGAGAGTCTCTAGATAGGGCTAGCTCCATCTGATGTATTTTTTAGGCCTTGGATTTCCTACTACTAATAAATAAATGAAAACGGGGGGATGAAAAGGGAGAAGGATACTGAAACAGAACCTAAATCTAAAATAAAAGAAGGTGATACACCAAAAAAGATGACCCACTCAGCCTAAACATACACTTTTCACCAAGAAGAAATGCCCATACACTTCATCTAATGTGGGAAACTCTTCTATATCAGTGAGTCATGGGTTTTCAGAGATATAGGGAGGAAGAACTATCAAAGGTGTTCTAAGACACACTTTGGTAGCCTATTCACATGCACCTATATTTCTATTGTAGACACTTCTGGTAGACCTATAGAAGAAGAAACTTCACAATGCACTAGACATGCTAAAATCAATCTGTGAAAAGCATAAAAGGAAATGACTTAACAAAAAGGAAATCATAGACATATGCATGAGTGCAAGCCCAGATGGAGGTAAAAATGTCAAGTCTTGATTCAAGGTAAAATCTAGTAGAGTTCTACCTTACAAGCCCAAGAGATTTTTGGGTAGAGCTTTGCCTTACAAGCTAAGAGAATGGGTCCTTCTCAAATGATAAGTTTTAAAATATATAAAAAGAGAAGAAGAGAACTTGGCACCTTTTGGAAAATACTTTGGCACTCCTTTTGCAAGTGGCCCATGTGCATTTTGAGCCTTGGGAAGAGGAAGCCGTTTGATTGTCAACTCCTACTTTGACTTTGGAATTCCACATTAATGTGAAAGCATGGGCCAAACCTCTTTTTTACAAACAGACTGCTCTCTTCAAGGCATTTACATGGTTTGTCCCCTTATAAATGCAAAATGGAGAAAATAGGTTGAACCACTTACTGTTCACACCATTTGACGGCCACTTGGCAGCACTGTCCCAACTGAAGGAATAAATACCTGAGTTTACACCTCTTTGCCACCTAGACTATTTGTCTATTTTTGCACTTTGTCTTCTTCCTAGTTTTGTCTCTTTCTAGCTCCTTCGGCCCTCGAGGCTATCTTTTGGTAGGTCGCTACATTCCTTGGGCTCTTTTTTGGTTGGCGCTCAAGCATTTTAAAATCAAATGACTATTTCACCGCCTTGAATTTGACATCCTTAGGCCGATCACCCCTTGGAATTTCTTCAGCTTTCTTCTTTCTTTCAGCTTCTTATTGTGCTTCCTTTCCTTTAAACTTCTTGTTTGATCCTTCTCGAAGGTTACTTGCCCTTTGGGGTCTTGAGAAAAGTACCTTTTCTCAGTGAGGCCCCCCCATAAGGGCACATACCCTTTGGGTGGTCTTATTTCTCCTCAGTAGGTTTCTCGCTTTGGGATTTTCCCACGAGCTTTTTTCCCATGGGATTTTTCCTTGCAAACAATTTTCCTACAGACAAAAAGTCTGCAAGAATTGTTTCAGCCACTTTGCCTTTTGGCCTTCAGAATTTTCTGTCAGCTTTCCTCCCGCGGCCTTCCTCTAAATTTCTTCAAACTTTTTGTCCAAAGGAATTCCTTCAGACAAAAGTCTAAAAGAATTCATTTTATGCCTTAGTCTTTTTTTTTCTTTTTTCCTTCAGCTTTGTTGCTCTTCCAAATTCCTTTAGATTTTTTGTCTGAAGGAATTCCTTCAAACAAAAGTATAAAAGATTTCTTCCTTGTCTTTTCTCTCGACTGCCTTTGAAAAAAGTGCCCTTCGAGAAAATGGAAATGACCCTTTCGAAGGGCATTTCCTTTATCATAGACAATTTCTAAAAGAACTTACCTTTGTGGATTTCTCTTTGTGGCCTCTTCTAAAAATGCTCCCTACCCTCTGCAAGGGCTCTTGAATCTTGAACTGCCCTCCAAAAGGGCACTTGGAATGATCCATTTTGTGTCTAAGTGTTAGAACTTGCCTTCTGCCTGCTGAGTCCGTAGAAATCCATACCTATAAAGTATATATAAATGGACCTATAGAGTCCATATAAATATCTGTAGAGTCTGTATAAATTTCTAGACTTGTGCAAAATCAAAAAATATACTGGCTCAGAATAGCAGGGGAAAAGGGGACTGGTTTTTTTGGCCTATTTGGCCAAGAAATGGTCAACATGAAACATAACCAAATTACAACTTTTTGAAAAATAATACACAAATAAATGGTGACCAAAAAAATTAATAATTGGTTTCATCTTATACTACTATTCTATAAGGACCTAACTCTACAAAGGTGGAGCTAAATTATATTCAAAATATGGTCTAAAAGCTGAGCAATGACTTTCTAGGAATGTAAAGAAAGATGGGTAATGTTAATGCCCCAACTAGTAATCATAATACTAGATTCCAAAGATATAATAGATAATTAAATAGGCCCTTGAAAAACATGGATCAGCCTAATAAAATTTTAGAGATCAATATGATAGAAATAACTCTACCTAATTAGTGCATAATTCATAATACTTCTCAGTACGATGAGCTTGATTGCATAGAATTTTGTTCATCCTTTGAAATATTTCAAATATAAGTAATAAGATAGGAACAAATGCATAATCCACTAGAATCTCATTAGGATCTTAGATATTCAAGCACTACCATGTTTTAGAGACTCACGAGTTTCCCTTTCCAAGTGAAGATGACAATATACCAGAGTACAACATTGATGAGATTCATGTTTTCTAGAAATTTTAGAGAGGTAGGTATAATATAAGGAATAAGAAACCATTCACAACATCTATTCCTAAAAAAAACATAATAATTCCACCCAATCCTAAATCTAATAATAATCCACCTCCCCCAAGAGGGAATGATCAGCCTCAAAACAAGGAGAATAAAGCAAAGGATGATACAAAATTGTTGAAGACATGAAGAAGTTCAAAAAAATATAACTCTTTATGAATTAGATCAAATCACTATACAAAAGGAGATAATATGGAATTCCATTATAGGGAAGACTCTTGTGGAAAGAACCAAATAATCTAAAAATAAAATAAAAGCTACTAACACCAATGTCATATATAAAAGCAAGCCAAAAGTTTCACCTTTCTTACTAACTATCCGAGTATTTGGTAAGAACATTCATAAATGTTTAGTTGATTATAGAGCCTCTAAAAATGTTATGACTACTTCCATATGTCAAAATCTTGGTTTAACTCTAATCCCTTTAAAGAGAATAGTCTCACAACTAGATAAAATAGTGGTACCAGTAGCTGGAGAATTGATAAATATATGTATTCAAGTGGAATTTAAACCATGAGTCTAGATGACCATTGATATCCTCAGTGGATATACATAAAGGATATGAATTTTTGTTGATTAGGGACTAGTCTAAAATTCTCAATGGATATATTTATATAGACTTTTCTCATATTGGCTACCATGAAGAGGTATTAAACATCAATTCTAGATTGATAGGGAACCAAGGATGAAGTATCCTATCACCGAGTATAACATCAAGAATGAAGAGATAAAGTATGAATCTCCTAGCCTTGGTATTTACACTTTTACTACATAGAATCATGTATAAGAGATATAGTCTATAGGTTCTAATCAGTTATGGAATTTACATTTTGATGGTGTTAGATCCAAGAAAGGATCAGTAATGGGAATCAAACTAATTGATCCACAAGGTAAGAAATTCTTCACATCATATAGATGATAATTAACTTGCACTAAGAATAGGGTTGAGTATGAGGCTTTAATTTTGGGATTACAATTTCTACTCAAAAATAATGTAAAGCAGGTGTTAGTATTTGGTGACTCAGAGCTGGTATTCAACCAGGTTAGAAACAAATATTAGTGTAACTTGTCTTATTTAAGAAGGTATAAACATAAAGCATGAGACCTAATTAAGAGTTTTGAAGATTTCAACATAGTATCATATTACATATTCAGAGAGAAAAATCAAGTTACATATTCATTATCTATTGCTCCTACTAATTTGGAGCTTCTCCAAGAATCTAAGGTAAAAAGATTCTCTATTGAACTAATGCCTTGCCCCTCTATTCATGATAATATAGAAAATTTCCAAGTCTTTGATGATGACCAATAGATTATTCAATTTCTAACTAATTCAAGGGAATTTGAGTCCTAAATCATTAATGATAAAGAAATTAATCACCTTTATCAAGAAGAGTCAGACAAGGAGGGTACTCTCTAGCTCAAAGAGAATCATATTCAAGCCGAATTGGTCTCTTTAGAAGACCATCTGACATAGATCCTCAAATTTAGTAGTTTAGATAGCCCAAGGTCAATAAAGCTAACTTCAAAACAAAAAATCTAGGAGATGAACATAGCCCATGCTAAATCAACATTGGTCTTAGCTACACCCTAAACAAGATAAAAAATTATGGATTTGATCATTTAATATAGAGATATCATTGCTTGGACTTATGAATATTTGAAATTTTATGAATCTCAGGTCATTACTCATATAATTACTTTTAAAGTAGACCATAAGCCATTCAAATAGAGGTAGAGATTAGTCAATCTTATTCTAGAGCCTCTTATTCAAAAATAAGTGGAGAAGTTATTAAGTGTTAGAAACATCTCCCAATTAGGCATTCTACCTGGGTGGCCAATTTGGTCCTAGTCAGAAAGAGGAATGGTGAGATCAAATTATATGTTGATTTTAGGAAATTGAATAAGGCTTCTAAAAATGACAACTATCCTCTATCTTATTTGGATGAGGTAATACATATGGTAAGTGGTTTTGAAATGATGTCCTTCTTGGATGAAGTCTTAGGCTATAATCAAGTACTTGTACAATCAGAGGATATGATGAAGACTATGTTTACTACAAAGTGGGGAACTTATGTGTATAAGAGGATGACATTTAGCCTGATAAACATAAGATCCACCTTTTAGCATGCCATGGATCATGAATTCAAAGGTTTACTAGGAAAATTCATAATCATCTATATGGATGATCTTATTGTGTTTTCAAATAATTAGAACAACCATGTAGGGCACCTCCAATCAGTATTTGAGAGGTGCAGAAGGTTTGGTATCTCACTGAACATGAAGAAGAGAATATTTAGAGTGAAAAAAGGTAATAATATGGGGCACATCATCAAAAAAAAATGGGATCATCATTGATCCAAGTAGAATTCAAGGTATTTCCAAAATTACACCACCAAAAAATAAGGAAAAGCTCAAGTCATTCTTTGGGAAGATCAACTTCATGAGGAAGGTTATCTTAGGATTTGTAGATATTTTTAGGTCTCTAAATGTAATTCTCAAGTAGGATGCCAAAATAAAATGGGAAACTAAGGCCTAAAAATCTTTTCAAGACATTAAAGATGTAATATCTTAGGACCCAGTACTAATTAGTCCATATTTCATGAAGGATTTCTACTTATACTCATTTGCTTTAGAACATACAATTGATGTTGTTATAACATAGAAGAAAGATGAGACTAAGCATTGAATTAAGTTTATGAGCACAAATATAAAAGATTCATAACTCAGGTACTCCATGATTGATAAATAAATCTTTGCTCTTGTTAAAATAGTAAGTAAATTTTGACACTACATCCTTAGGAATAAGACTATTGCCATCATTCTTGATCCTACTATCAATTTCACCTTATCACAAAATGAACTAGGATAATGTCAAGTCAAGTGTATGGAAAATTTGTAAGAATTTGACATAAAAATCAAGCCTATAAAGATCATTCAAGGTCAAGGCATCATTTAACTCATGATTGAACCTAATCCATGTATCATTGTTGAAGAGGTATGTGAAGCACAAATGTCTAAGGGAGAATGGTATAATGACATTATACAATATCTACTTATGGGCACTTTTTCCCCAAAACTTAATAGAGAATGAAGGAGAGATTTGAGGCTCAAAGCTTCTCATTACATGATCAAAAAATGAGACCTCTTTAGGAAAAACTATGAAATCATGTATATTAGGTGTATATCTACATAAGAAGATAAGGAGATTCTCAAAAACTTGCATTATAAGATATGTAGTGGTCATCCATATAAGAATACCATAGTCAATATCTTAATAATGGGCTATTATTGGCCAATGGTTTTCAAGGATGCTCATGTTCATGCAATAACATGCCATGAATTCCAATATTTATCTAAGAGGGAAGTACATGTAGTAATGACCTTATAACCTATTATTGAATTAGGGTCATTTTCTCAATGGGGTTTAGTCTTTATTGGTGTCATTAACCTAAATTCCTCAACAGACCATAAGTTTGCACTCACTGCTATGGACTATTGCACTAAATGGACTAAAGCCATAGCTGTAAAGAATTATAGAGTAGAAGATGTGATTATATTCTTGGAGGAACACATCACAACTAAATTTAGTATCCCCATTTATTTATTTTATGATAATAGGCTAGCTTTCATATCATCATAATTTATTGAGTGGGCACATGACAACCATATCACTATCAAGGCATCTTATAACCATTAACCCTAAGGAAATGGACTAGTAGAATCAATGAATAAGAACCTGATAGATGTAATTAATAAATCATCCAGGGATAAGCCTAGGGATTGGCATAATCTATTAAAGTATGCTCTTTGGGCAAACCAAACAAGATTTAAACAAGCCCTTAAAGCTTCACCCTATCTATTGATGTATAGATGTAGGTCATTATTCCTAATCATGATGAAGCTACTGATTTATCAATTTATTTAGGACTACATGGAACCAAATGATAAAGTGGAGTCCTAACTATTGGACATAATAGAAATGGAAGATTCAAGGACTAAAGCCTTATAGACCTTTAACAAGCATCAATACATAGTTAAGAGATAGTTTGATAAGATAACAAGGGTCAAATCATTTATAATCTTAGATATGGTACTTCTTTAGGATAAAGCCCATGAAAATAAAAGATAACATGACAAAGTTACCCCACCATGGATTGGACCATATCAAAAATTAGAGATCTTGGGAAATAATGCATTCTCTCTAAAAGATTTACAAGGCAATAAACTCACATATCCAATCAATGGATAGTTTTTGAAGCATTACTTCATGGTTTTACCATTTGAAGGTACCACAAAATGATGAAGGGACATGGTAGAGGTAGGACTAAGATAGATTTAGTGATTTATAGATTATATTTCCTACTTTTTTAGATTTTTCCTATATTATATGGTTTCTTGATTTCTCAAATTATATTTATTACTTTTTTAGATTATCTTTTAATTCTTTCTAGATTAGTTGTTTTTTATGCTTCTTGTGATAATCAAAATTAGGTTTGATCTGATATAACTAAGTTAAATTTCAAACCAACTGAGCCTATGTTTAAATAGACATGTAAAAAAAGGGAAAATTGAAAAATATTTACAACTTAGGACTTGTTCACAAATTCGGTATGTTTCTATGTTTAGAGTCTTTAGGATGAAGGTAGGTAATCATGAACCATTCTAGATTGTGTCACAATTGAATAATTTTACTAGGTATGTGGAAGTTGCTCTCAAGTACTTCATATGAATTTATAAAATTTTCTTATTCCATTGGATCAAGCACACTTATTACATTAAACGTCACTTGTTGGAAGTGACAATTCTTGGTATAGATGTAGCTGGTAGGGATGTTATAGTAATGATTTGTAATATAACTATATAATTTTATTGGGGTTTTATCTCTTCTCTTCCATTCAAATAAAATAAAAAGGGAAAGTAACAAAGAAAACCAATGAGTTCAAAAGGGAAATCAAGTCAAAAGAATATATAAATAAGATGAAAAGGTTTGCATGATGAAATAAGGTTAATGTACCATGCATAATGGTCAAATAAATAAAGGAAAGGGAAGAGAGGGAACCCAAGGTATCTCTATCAGGGCTGTGGATGCCTGGTTAATAGTAGATCAATGCCTAAGCTTCCAATATTTTTATGAGCTTTAACATAAACTAGAACAAAACCTAAATCTCTATTAATCCTTTGAAAAACTCATTACAACAATGGTTAAATGAATTTCAATTACAACACACACAGATCCAAGGATAAGAAAACAAGTATGTTGTGTGAATCTACTTAGCAGTCTCTTTCTTATTTTTGATTTTAGTATTTTTTTCTATGACATAGTATGTGTTTGATTTGAGATTATTAACCAAAGTTATAGGCTCTCAAATGCTCAAGAGTATTCCCCTTATAAGTTTCCATTTGTTGTACCCAACATCCCCCTTTTATTCAAGAAGAGATGGGGACCCACTTTTTTAGAATCTAGCCTTGTTTGTTGAGATTTTCTTCTATGTGTTTGCACAAATTCTAGAGTGGAATGATTCTTAGTCTTCATACTTAGAAGAATTTCACATTTTATCATAGTATTATGTATTTTATGGACTAATTCTATTAATACTTTTTTTATGAGTTTTTGAGCTATATAGATTTTTGGGACTTAGTTTATTCAGAGAAATTCATTTAGAGACTTATTCATCAGGTCTTTTATTTGGGCATTTCATTTAGACATTTTATCCAACAAGTTTGGTTTTTAGGTTTTTTGATTTGTGGTTTTTGTCCAAAAAAACTCTTTAAAATTTGTTCATTGATACTTGTTCCTTTGGGATTTTATTTATTAGGATGTTTTTAATCTTCAAAACTTTTGTTTCAAATAGATTTGGTCTTCAAGATTTTTTATGTCAAGCATTTTGTCCAAAATAATTATCCCAAAATGACTTATCTTTATTGAAAGTTTTGGTCTTCAAAATTTTTGTTTGGACATTTTATTTTATGTACCTTTTTTCTTTGGTCTTTCTACTATGGACATTTTGTTTGATAGACCATAAAGCTTTATGCTTCGAGCCTTTTTGTTCAAACATTTTGTCTGATGGGAATTAGGTATTTAGGGTTTTTATTTATGTATTTTATAAATATTTGTCCAAAAAAAATTCCTAAATAACCAATTATTACATTCCAAAATACCTACTATAATTAGCCAAATAAAGCCAAAATACTTCTTAATAGTTTGCTAAATCTACTTGCCAACAAGAACTAGTGAAAATTTGAACTATGAAAAAAACACAACACAAATAAATATTGGGAATTTATATAACACGAACTAGTATTAAATGATAATATATATATATATATATATACACATTATGTGTAGCCATTTAAGAATTCATTACTTACAAATAAACTTATACTTGAAGTCTACTTCTATCTTGCATGACAAAAGCCCTAACTACCTATGAGAGTGTTATGAGTAAAACCACCTACTAGTGGAAGAAAAAATTGTTGATAGAGCATGAAAATAATATAAAGGAGACTATAAGCACTTGAATTACATGTAGATAATAATGACATCCTCATCCAAGCCATTCAGGAGAGCAGTTCCACCATCACCATATTCAAATAAGGATTCAACATAGTTTATAGATATAATCTTCAACATTACCATATTTGACAACAGGTATGTGAATTACTCATAACTATGGGATGCTATTGATTATATAGACATATTATTATTAGATGGAAATTTGTCTCCCTTAGAGTGACTATTTATCAAGGATTTATTGGCCCTAAAAAGACAAGGATTATATTTTTCTATGACCAAGCCCGAGGTGATGTCATGCATCGACCTCCTTCATGACTTGTTATTTGTAGGCAAAGTCATGAAAGATGATTTACTCCATCATATTTGCAACTTGATATTTATGACATGCATGCTTAGAGTGGATTTACAAAGGTACTTGTCATTTCCAACACTAGATGCTTATTTTGACAAGCATAGACTAGTCCAGTGAAATTAAGATAATAAAATGGAGAAGGTGTTATCTTCATGGCTTCTCCCCAATGAGATAATTTCATTCAAAGGTAATAATCCTAAGGGTCTTACTCCCATCAATAAATTTAGGATGGGATTACATATTGACATGACATTACTTATTGGACTTTATGATATGCCTAGTATCCAT
This sequence comes from Torreya grandis, assembly GCA_037957365.1. Classification (NCBI taxonomy): domain Eukaryota; kingdom Viridiplantae; phylum Streptophyta; class Pinopsida; order Cupressales; family Taxaceae; genus Torreya; species Torreya grandis. The sequence continues at coordinate 1,042,387 of JARHVA010005162.1, forward strand.
TTTCTGTATTTATATTGGGTGTTGTTAGTGCATAACATATTAAATAGTGATGCCACATTTGCATTGGGAGAAATTACCAATTTTCATTTGAGAGAGCAGGTCATCCATAAAGATAGGTGGCCCACTCCTACAACCCACTTTTATATGATGTTATATCTATTGGATTCTATTATGGGAAGTGTCTACAAAGTCCTTAGTGAGATATAGATTCCAACCACTGATTGTATCAAAAATAGGATCTATGATCATTTTTAGTTTATGCACTTTTATACCTACACTAATAATATTATGAGGATTAGAAAGGATGTTTATCCTCAAGTTTGGCAAGCTATACATGGTTCACCAATGCCCAGGGTCAAATCCATCATTGTGAAGACACTTTATACAAGAGGTGACTATTTTTTATATCTAGATTTTACTATCATAATGATCTAGGGAAACATGGTTCATCCCCTATGCCTTCTAAAGTATGTACTTAAAAAATTATCTGAGTAATAAATTACTATCTAATTATGGTGTATCATAGAGGAAAACCTAGCTAGGATGAATAAAGCCACATACTTTGGAAACCATATAGTTATTAGTAGAAAGGTGTATACCATGAGGAATCACTTTGGAGATATCAATGGAAAGAGAAAGAAATATTACTTCCCCACACTTCCACATAGGGATTGGGATCACCATGGAGCCATCCAAAAGTCCATACAATTATTTAATATCCCTTAGCACCATGAGAATTATCCTTATGACTTCTTGTTTATGAATGCATAAAATGATGAGGACATCTTAGAGAGAGAGAATTATTGGATTGAATGAGGATCATCTAAGGATGATCTAATAGGATCCTTCCATCTCTATGAAGGAATTAGATAGTATAAAGTCACTCTCTAAAGGGTGGACACATTCAAACTTTTGGAAGGGCCAAATAACAAAATAATCCAAAGAGTAGGGAACTCCATCCTAGGGACTCCCTTTTAAGTTAAAAGCTATTAAAAATGAACCTAGGGTAATAAACCTGATCCTCGGGAAGCTCAAGTAAGAGACCCCATCGGTTTATATTTCTATGAGGAAGAACAAGTACAAGAAGAATTAGCTACTAGCATAGTTTATATGCCCACAACTATTCCCCAGGCAAAAGATTCCACATTTGTATGGCTAGAAATAGATGAAGCGGCTGCTTCAAGCTAGCAAGGTTCTTCTTCATAGCCTAAGACCACCATTTTATACATAATGAAGCCTATAAATCCCATAAGTAGTCCTATAATTGAACAAAATCAAGGTTTGCCTATAGTACTCCAATAAGTATAGGTGGTAGAGGGGGAAGTAGTTGTCTTAAAGGAGGAAGAAGAATATTCTAATGAATAAACCAAATTGGAAAAATCTAAGGCTTTGATCCTTAAAGATGACAAGGGTAAAGAACCAGTTGTGGAATATACCCTAGGTACCCATGTTATTGAGATCACTTCTTTATTGTCTACTTTTATTCCTATTTTTTTGTATTGTGTCTATATCATCTATATTAAGGACTCTAAAGGTGGAAGATATCACTTCCACCTCTGATGATCCATTTTCCACTTACTCTTTCATTATTTCCCCTTACTCACCCCAAAGGTTGAGAAGGGTACTTCTTATACTAACTCCATCCACCACCATTGATCCACTTTTCACCTTCATGCCATCCACTTCCATCATGGATACCTTTAGTATTCCTTCTAGCATTACCACTATTAGATCAATGAAAAATAAGAGGGAATCTAGGAAGGTGGAAACAACCATGGCCACCCCATAGTTCCATGTCTAGTCCACCCAAATTATACTCCCTATTCCATCCACCACTCCATCTCAAGAAGCCATTATCAGTAATGTAGGCAAGGGAAAAAAGGTAAAACCAAAAATAGTCACAGTCTATCCACTCCCCTAGTTTAGAAGATTAGATTAGTCTAATATCATCTGGACCTTCTTACCTAACACTATTTCAAAAGTATCCAATAAACAACATATAGTTGAGGAGGTTGAAGAAGAGGTTATAGTCACAATCTCAGAAGAGATATATGTTAATCAATTGACAATTCCTCCCTAGGCTGTGGATGTAAGGACCAAGACTTCATAAATGCTTAGTTTCAAAATCAATGATCTCCCCTCTATCACAACTCTATTTGACAATCCATCTAAAATCATTTAGAGGGTAAATAAGAGGAATCTATAGGATGATGTAGGTAGAGAATTAATTTTTGAGGATAGTCAGGAGGTTTTCTCCCTCACTAAGAGATAGGACAAGTGGTTGGGGAAATATCCATATGTTAAATACTTTAGATCTCTTGTTGAAACACAAAAATATTCCATGTTGGTAATCTATGAGCGTATAAAGATGGCTAGTTATGAGTTAGAGGTAGAGTTGAAACAATTGAAGGACCAACAAAAGATTTTCCATATACTAGCTAACATTAAGGCTGAGGTTCAAGAGGTAACTTCTAAATGTTGTAATTCATTAGAAGAATTAGAATCCATGTAGGTTCAATTAGCCCCACATATTAATAAAACTAATGAATTATTTAATTCTTTGAAGAGTGATTGTAATAAATTGAAGATGCTAATTATTTACATGGGTAATAAGGTTTATAACCACTTAAACCTTATGACACCACTAGAGGAATCTAATTTTCTCGACATAGTAGTCATTATAATGGAAGAAGTTCAGGAATGGTTGATAGTAGTTAGAGATTTACTCCCCAAGTATCAGGAGTAGGAGGATCCCATTCTTCAACTTTTGAATGATATGAAGTTATTAAAGGTAAAGGATAGTATAGGGAAGTTAATCAATAAGATCAATTTTGATCAACTCATTCAGGAGCCCACAAATAATTTCAATCAAATTATATAAGGGATGACATTAGAGGACATAGGGGATAAGCTAAGCTTAACCAAGAATAAGGTCACTGAATTTGAAATCTTTAATTTTGACTTATAGGTGACTAAAAAGAACATGCAAAGCCCCCAGGTGAAGTTGATAGAATACACATACCACCTCTATTAAACTTAGACATCATTTGGCAATGGCATGACTTTTATCAAAAGTGTTAATAGGGTATTAAAGTGAAGAATAATAAATCTCAAGTTACTACTTCTATTTCCACATTGATAATATTAGTTTCCACAATAATAACCACTTTCACTATGCCTACTAGGCTCCATGTAGCTATTCAAATAATGAATCTTTGAAAGGCTAAGATTTTGCGAATGAACATTTTATAGTGGCATATATATATTTTATATGTTTTTATTTTTATTATAAGTTTGATCCATTACTATAAATTTGCTTATTTATATTTGTATAAATGCACACATTTCATGGTTTTGGTAAAGGCTAACTTAAACTATTTAATAACTATAAGTAAACTATATGGTTTTGATCACAATTAGAACTCAAGTTCTAACTATCACATGTAATAAATTTTTCATGAACTTGGAGGATGAGGTTACCCCTTCCCCAAGTCTATTTAAATAATTGTAATCCATAGTTTGGATTTGTCAAATAATTTTCAATATAAAGAGTAAAGCAATTTTGGTTGTCTACTCATGTGTTTGTGTATTTTCTTTCCATTATTTGTGTAATTAGAGTTTATTTCTTTGGTTGTATAATTTAATAAACCTTAGTGTGTAAAATTTTTGAATGATTTATTGATTTTCATGATTAATATGCTAATATTATATGTGAAAAATGTATTGAATGATTGGTAAATTACATTAATTAAGACATTTATGTTGATTGATTCATAATTTTGAGCGTATAAAAGTGTTTTATTTTGATATAGTTTTCTATGTGTGTGGAACAACTACCTCAGATACCTCACTAATCTCAAGCCATAATCCCTTTATTAAGAGTGAAAAAACTTACCTAAAAGGAGAAACCTTTGATTGAGGCCTGTGAGTTTCCTATATCAGTATCCCCCTAGAATTATTAACTATGTCTGACTATGTGTGTGTAATAGCTGCTAGCAATAGGCATAGATTTTGAAATTACTTGTCTACTTAGGAACCAACTAGGGAAGTGATTCCTAAAGCCACAAAACCTTTATTATCTACCTTACCCTTTCCTCCTTTTTTGAGTTTGTTTTGAAACCTATCCATTTTGGATTAAAAACCAACTATCCATCCAGCTCATATAGACTTTTACTTCTTTTTTAAGAGACCACCACTCCATCTAGAAATGTTTCCTACAACCTGCATGCCCTATCTACTATTTCATCAACAGGTTGTTAAGACCACATACTTATAACTTGGGCTCTAGAGTGGAGTTCATCTCTATTGAGATCCTAAAATGTTAGAGGCTACCTCATTATGAGATTTATGTGGTTAAAACTCTCATCAACAAGGACCTTACACTATGACACTTCTCTATTATGCAAATAAAGTTTAATAGTGTTAATTACTTTGATTAGTTATACCATGACCACCTTGGGATCCATAACTTACAAAACATTCCAATCCAACAAATGTGAATGATCAATTATATACTTTTTAGGATAAGATACATGGAAGACATTATGGAAAAGGGCTAGAGCTAGTGGCAATGTAAGCCTATATGCTATAAGGTTAACCACTTGAAAAACATTGAAGGGTCCCACAAATCATGGTGAAATTTTTGTTTACTTTCTAAATTTAATCAATATTTTCTAAGGTTAACCCATAAAAACACTTTATCACCTACAAAAAATTGCCTATTTGTTCTCTTTAGATCAGCATAATGTTTTTATCTTTAGTTGGCCTTGGCCATCCTCTGCCTAATTTTCTTAACTCAATCTTTAATTTTTGAAAGCTTCTCAAGTCCAAAGACTACCTTTTCTTCTAAACTATCCCAAATAATTGGGTTTCTACACCTCCTTTCATATAATGCCTCATATGGAGCCATCTTTAATGTTGATTACTATGAATTGTTGTAAGTAAACTCAACCAATGGAAGATATTCTTCTTACTTGTATTATTTATCCATGAAATACATATGAAGGAAATATTTTAATATCTAATTAACTTGATCTATTTGTCTATACATTTATGGGTGATATGTAGTGATGAAGTTTAACTAAATACCCAAAGTTAAATTTAGAGTCAACCAAAATCTAGAAGTCATTTTTGGATCATGATATAAAATGATCTTTTCTAGAAAACCACGTAATTGGTACATTTCATTCACAAATATCTTCATAAGAGTAGGTGCATCATTTGTCAAGTTGACTGATATAAAGTGAGATACCTTGGTTAGATTATCAACTACTACCAAGATCATGTCATGCCTATTTAGAGATAATGAAAACCCTTAGATAAAGTCCATATTGATCACCTACCACTTCCATTCTGGTATGTCATGTGCATATAATAATCTAGCTAGATATACATGTTTAGCTTTCACATGTTCGAATTATAGACAAAGAAACACAAAATCCATTATATCTCTCTTTATTCTTTTCCAAAAATGCAGTGGTTTGATCTCAACCATGAGCTTGATTACTCCTTGATGTCTTGAGTATGAGGAATTTTATAGTTCTTTTATCTTTATGCTCCTCATATTCTCCTTATTAGGTATATACATCTTACCCTTGTACCTAAAAGACCATCATTCTATATCATGAAACCTTTATACTTAGGATTCTAATAATTTTCATACAATGCTTTCCTGGCCTAATTGTAGAATTCATCTCTTGGTGATATTTGGAAGCTTGATTCTTAAAATTACTTCTAATAGTAGCCATAGCTATTATGTACCTTATATAACATAGATCATCAACTATCTATTCTCATTACCTTTGATATATTTAATATCAAAATCATAGCTAGACAAGAATTATATCCATCATCTTTATTGAGCATCCAAATTTGGTTGGGTGAAGATGTACTTGAGTCTCAAATAATTAGTTATGAGCTAAAACTATTTTCCTAATAGATAATACCTCTAAACTTGTAAAGCATGCATAATTGCTACAAGTTATAGGTCATGAGGGGCATAATTCACCTAATAAGGATTTAGTTTCCTAGACTCATAACATACCATTCAACCTTCCTACATAATAAATCCTCCAAGTCCATCCCCTAATACATCGGTGATCACTAAAAATTGACCATTAGGGTTAGGAACTCTTAGCACTAGTGCTGAAGTAAGCCTTCTTTTTAGTTCCTAAAAGGCTATCTCATACTTATCAGACTAGATGAAATTTTTATTCTTACATTGAAGAGTGGTAATTGGATTAGCTATCTTATAAAAATTTGGAACAAACTTACTATAGTAACCTAATAATCCCATAAAAAAGGACTATTTCATATAATTTAGACTTATAAATGGTCCAAATTTATGAAAACTATCAAAAATAAATTGGATTATATCAAGAATTACTTGGACTTATTACAAATAAATCACATATATATTATATACTTACAATAAGCCCAAATTATGCGGTTGTTCAAACTAGTTCCTAGAACATGCATTTATAGATAACAAGACTTGGTATTTTATTTCTTAAGGAAAAAAATCATCTATTAATCAAGTGTTCAGGTGATATGTGATTTAAAACACCTAAGATGATTGGGTTGTCACGTGTCATCAGTTGATTGGATCATGAACTATCTATTTAATCTGATTTGAGTGACATCCTTGTGACTATCAAAGTTTATCTCATTTTTGTGTACCTACCATGTGTCAATCATGGGTGTTCTAATCTTAGGTGTTCACATTATTTGGGACTTTTGTTTGGACTAGTCATCCTTCTGCATAACCAAGTCACTAAGATTGTGCCACGTGGGACAATCTCAAGTACTTGTATGAAGGGTAATTTAAAAAATTGAAAATCCAAATAAAATTTGTCAATAATCTTGATGTGTAAGTGGGACTTTCCAAGGCATAAACTCTGAAGACTTTTTCACATACACAAGAATGCTCAAGTTTATTTTACAAAACATAAAAGCCAAAGTGTAAATTCTCATATGTGAAAAATATGAAGACCATTTTCTAAAGACCATTTTGAAGGATGCAAAAATGTGAAGTAGACATTCTAATAGTCCAATGCTATTAAATAGATGCACAATTACTAAAATACTGAATTGTCCTTGTAAAAAATATAAAACTCATATGATAAAGTGTATTTTACAAGACCCAAAATGTGAAGTACCACTAGAAATAAATATAAAATAAATAAAATAATATACATTCTCAAAAAATGGACTAAATTATGAAAAAAACATTCATATTTATTATTCCAAAATTAAGGAAACACCATTTCAAATTTCCCAATCCTTTTATCACTATTTTCATTAGTTCCTATGGGATGATGCATTCAAATAGTCTATTATATTGCCTTTAAAAAAATTAGTAAGAACAAGTGTATGATCTCTCCAATTTTTATTTAGTTTTCAAGCGTAGATGATACCATCTATGAGTATGGATGGTAAAGATGTGTTAGTTGGGTTTGGCTTCCATTTCTTGTCTAAGTAGCATGAATAAATTTTTGCTTCTTCTACATCTTTTTTCCCTACATGATTTGGGATGAACCAATCTACATTGACCCTTCATTAAATTTCCCCATTTCTTTGTTGTATCTCAATATTTATTTTAGCTCTATCAACCCATACTATGTAGTCCATTCCTATAGAATTATTAGGTCTAAAAAATAACATATCTCTGATTTGCACATCTTGAGGTAGATCAAATGAAATTTTTGTTCTTTTGCTTCTTGGACTAACATATGTATCTATAGATGACACTCAAGAATCAATGGTCCTATCATGAAACATTTTGAATAAATCTCTTTATAGGGGTATGTCATGTTGATTTTGAGGCCAAAAATCTCATGTACACTCAACTTCAAAAGGGAAACATGTCTTATTTCATTATGTCATGTATGTTTTGGAAGTAATATGCTAGATCCATCCTTTTACTATTTTTGGTCAAACCAAAATCATTGAATTGTTGTACATACTTATTCAAGTTATATTTAATTTATTTTTCACTATTTTTCTACTTCTATCTGAATCTTTTACAATAATGGAATCTTTAGACATTTATCTATTTTTCAAGTCTTTGAAATATATATTTGTTGGATTACCTTCTAAAATATTTAGCTTACCATTTTATTGTGTTCTACATAATGTAATTTGAGGGAGGGCCAATTTCTATCTCTTATAGATTTTTTGTAATGCATATTGGGTTAAACTTGCTCCATGTGTAGAAGAAATTATTGAACTTTTGTCAAGCCTACTATTTCATTTTTTCCCTTCAACTGGTAACTATTAACATACACTTTTAAATCCACTACCTCTTCAATTAAATATGATATGAAGTTTCTTGTATTTTGACACACCCTATATGTGTCCATCATCTCTTCCACACTCCATACATCTTTCCTCTTTATGTATTCAATTAGGTTTCCAAATGTGTCATCAATGTCCTTGTGGGTATGTCCTACAGGGAGAAATTTGACCCTGACATCAAGGAAAACATCTTTGTATACAAGGAGAGATAAATATTGTAATACATACATGTACAAAAAACATGATTTTGTGAAATTTTAAATGTAACATTAATTCCATATAAGGTTTGACATTTTTTAAACATAATTATGGATGAAAGTACTTATTCTTATTGTCCCTACAATAGTTTTCTAGTTGAAGGTATAGCCTAAAAAGAAGTTTCTTGAAGGCACCAATTGATTGTGTTTCTTCTCTATATTTTTTGCATTTAAGGTAGTAGTTGTTAGACAAAAGTGAATCATACAATGTATATTTTGAATTTTTAGGTTTTTTATAGTAAAGATCCATAAGTATCTATAATTATTATTTCCATATCCCTAAAACACTTATTCAACAAGGTGATATTAAAGTTAGACCCTCTAAGAATGTATGGTAAAAAAATTCTAATATCCTCCTACACCATGACCATGTGTTATAATCCTTGCCATTGACAACTCTAATATTTTATCGGTAACTACCTTAATTTTTGTCACTATCCTTAGCACAAATGTTTTTTGACATTCCAACTTGTCATAAATAACACTGAAGCATTATTAAGGGTATTTCTCTAACATTTGTTTATGTGTGTAATAAATCTGTCTTGCAAAAAGTATTTGATTTGAGTGCATCATGAATTCTTTATTGATACACTCTTCTTGATCTCTAAAAAGGGACCCAGAGCATTTCTATTGAGTTAAAAATATGAATTTTTTACACCTATTAAAGTCATCAGACATGGCAATGGTCACATCATGAAAATTATTTCTCCACATGTTACCAAATTTTGGCTCATATTACATATCTGTTAATTGTGCATTGATGTGTCACATAATAAAATATTAAGTGAAATATGTTGAAAGATGTCAAATATTTTCTCACAAGCCATCTATATCTACCCAGCATGTTAGTCATGGAGAAACATCTACAAAATCATCCGCTAATTGGTCCAATAAATATTTAGTTACCATTATCTTTTTATGTGGCTTTTGTTAAAATCTACTTGCATGGAATACATTTCATTTCCCATTTTTGTGAAAATTTTGAGTGTCAAAAAATTTACTTCTCTTCAATCCATATATTTTAAGCCAAGCTTCCAAACATATATCTCTATACCTAAAAATTCAATGCTAGTTTTATTTTTATTTTTTTAAATAAACTGACAGAAAGGGCATCCAAGATATGTTGTCTCCTATCTATTATGGTGGAATCAAGAAAATTTATCTTTGTAGATTTTGGAATATCAAATGACAATCCTGACTGAAAACATTTTTTGGTGTAATATTTATCTAGATACATTGTTGAAATCTCACTCTCTATGCTTTCATCAAACTCCACTTGGTTGAGTGAAGTGTTTGGTTGACTTCTTTTTTGTCCTGAGTATTTATAGGCATGATCTAGTTTTTTTAGATACTTTTTCACTAGGAATGCCAAGCAAGTAGTGACTTCATTATCCACTATGTCCCAAACATTTCCAATTTATTTCTCCTTTGGTATCATGTAGGGTACATTGGTTTCTCTATAAGTCTCAAAGCCCACTATTTTGTTAAAAGGCCATCTAATGATAGATGTTTTAGTTACCTCTATACTTAAAAGTCTCAAAATGTTGTATAATATGCCTTATGTAAATTCCCAATTCATTTTATAACATTGGGATAGCAATGCAATGAAAAAACTCCCCTAGTTGTGCAAATTCAACAAAACCAAAAGTAGTTTTTTCATCATTTGTAAGATCTATACATTTGTGCAATAAATATACCCTTTTCCCAAGAAACATTTTTCTTAGGATTTGAAATGTGGTACGATCATCGATATATCAAATAAATGAATCCAAGCAAAGGTTTTCTTATTGTAATGGTTGTATATGCAGAACTAAACTCACATTATTTTGTCTTTATTCTATGTCATTGTATATAAAAAATTTATTTGTGATGTGTTGCATCATTATTGTGCTCCATATATTAAAACTATCTACTACATCCCCAAAATTATCCTCAAAAGATGAAAGAAATGGAAATAGTAGATTCAAATCAAAATCTTTAGTCACATTAACACTTACACATTTAATAGGTATTTCTTCATTATGGCATGTGGATGGGAGATTTATGGGTTCTAGAGACTCAACATCTGGACATACCACTTTGTGTATTCTTCCTTCACCAATGACCTTACCATTATTTATGAAAGAAACATAGTCTCCACATTAGAAATCCATTAACATATGATTTTTCATCCTGGGCATTTGCAACAGACATGAAAAGAGTTGTTAATTAGGTTATTTATAAAATCAATCTAATTTATACTTATATGTAGGAGATAAAGCTATATTTATAACATAACATAAGAATGGAGATATGTTAAAACCTAAAAATGTTAAAAATTTAATGTACATCATTTTTTTAATGACACAGTTTATGTCAATCCAAAAAAATAATAGCTTTTAACTTCAATTCTTGCTTCATCCTACTTTGAAGGTATCTCCTAGGAGATACATTTCAAACATGCATCTGAGAAGAATAGCCATGTAGAAAAAATCACTAATTAAGTCAATATTCAACAATGTATCTTATTACTATACAAAATGATATTGAGCAATGGGGGTTTTGAGAAAAATTATGGAAAATGATTAGATTCTTATATTTTGGGATCCTGTATGTGATTTGAACCTCTATTATGGACCCAAAAATTTGAAGGCATCACTTAGGAGATACTTTTCAAACATGTGTATGGGTACCCTTGAAGGATTAAAGGTAGTAATAGGTGATACTTTTAAGGGCCTTATAGTACCTTCAAGTGTACCCATGACATTAAGCTTAAGGCTTCAATTTTTAATAGTTAGGGGCATGTGGCATGTACCTACGAAACAATGACATTCGAACACCCATGAACCTATGACATTTGGTCTTCATCTCATTTACCTAGAAACTAATAGATTGAACTTAATTTACAAAATATTAGGGATGTGTAATAATTTTTTTGGTGACATGTGTCTCCCTCTAAAATGCCTCTATAATTCTTTTTGAAAATGGGGCCTACTTCCCTCAGCCAATGGCATGCCTTTTCTTTAAAGAGAAACTCTCTTATTTATTGAGGAGCACCATAATGACATGTGTCTTTAATAAAAGGGACTGAGACTTCAAGTTTGTAGCCATGATCACCTATGCACTCAGTCACTATGAGTCCACAATGAACCCAAGCACTAGCTTCAAGTTTGTAGTTGTGTTCTTTATTCTCTCCCAATAAGATACATACAATTGTTGGAACATGGGGACTCACATAAGTTAAATTTGATGGTAACCCCTACCCATCAATATTTTTTTATGATGCTTTTTAAATAATGTTTAAGAAAGTGGTGGTGACAAGATAGGTATAGTAGAAGGATAGTTAACAGTCATGAAAGACCATTAATGACATGTCATTTTGAAATATTGCATCTTGTTCTAGGCAGATTGAGTTGGGATGAATGACATGGATTCCAACACACATTATGGTGTGATTTAAATATTTGGGAGAAAAAAAGGTCACCATTAAATCCAAATTATTAAAGATGAGGAAGAGTACTCATGTGAAGTTAGTAAGTGCATTTAAAGAGGTTGATAAGAGCAAATTGGATGCCAAAAATTGTAAAATGAAGGGGAGGAACAATGCAAAAATATTACAGACTTTTGAGAATGAGAGTATTCTACTATCTGCTCTTGATATACCCCATTGTAGAAAAAATAAGACCTAGATTTTGGTAAAACAAATAAATCAAATAACATAGATTATAGGTTTAGTCATGGATAGGAGCAAGTTGTTGATCTCACTCATAGATGCAGAGAAGGTAGAAATGGGGATTGGGATAGGTTTTCAACAAACCAAATTCAATGACCTAAATACATTTAACTTTGTGGAAACATGTGAAGTTACTCTCTTTTCCCTATCAACACAACTAGGTGTACAAGCAAGAGTTCTTACATTTCAACATCTGCTTTGGGGTTCCAATGAAAAAAGGCTAATCAAGCTACCTATATTTGGGAAACTGGATGAGGTCATTCATACCTTATTAAGTAGATAAAATAAAGGACTATTCATTTATCTAGAGATATCACCATTTAGATCAATGCACAAACCATGGCAAGAGCCATAAGCCTACCAAATCATTGAAAATCCTTATTTCCATACAAATCCACCACACTGACAATTCATCTATATGTTTGGGAGAATTTTTCCACTAGGGTAGGTAGAGGAACCCTAATTGACTCCATTGAGGATGTTTTAATGTGCATTTTGGTAGAGTGTACTATGAAGAGGTTCTGGTAGATAATAAAGCAAGCCAAGAAAGCAACAAAATGAGAAATTGACATTGTGTATTGCATGATATACAAGAATGAGAACTTTAATTGGCTTGAGTTTATCACATCCAAGATTACCACTAATATTAAAAAGGTAATTTTAGGTAGCTCAAAAAATTTACAATATGATTTTCTGGTTTTGTTATTATGCTTTAACCGACGGAAGTCCCTGCTAGGCTAAGTTTATGTTACTATAGACTTTTAGCCTGCTATTACCTTCACAAGCATCACTTGGATTAAGATAAGGAAATATTATGAGCAACTAGGGTGGTTTAACACATGGTGGATTGAGGCTCTAGATTTTATTAGGTTGTACCCTCAAATTCCATAAGATTTCATGTAATATTTTGGGAAACATACATTAGTAACTAAGTTATACAATAGTATTCAAATAAAGGCGCATGAGTTGGCCATGCCAACTATGACTCTAATGACCTTTTAATCACAATAGTTGAATCACAAGGTAAAGTATGGAGATATAGAGCCCTAGTTACACAATAATTCTAGTAATAATAATAATAATCATAGCTAGTTATGTAACCATAAGCCTCACCCCAATAGTCCATAGCTCTTCCACAACAAAAAAAATGCAAATGGAAGTGACTTTCATAGAGAACCTCACCACCAAAAACAAGAAAGAGATCAAATAAAATCAAGTCTTGATTGGACAACCCACATGTGCCAAAGATAGCTTGGGATTATGATCTCATAATGCTATGGGTTGATAAATATGAATTTCTTTGATTCATGATCAAAGACATTGATCACAAGGTCTACGATAAGGAAGAGGCGAAGGAGTTTTTTTAGAAAGTAGTGCACACTTTCCAAGTGTAGAATAAAGTAAGTAGTGAACATTTGGTCATAATTATGCAACCCCATCCCACTTTTATTATGGATATTATAGGTTAGAAAGAAGCTTAGCATGAACTTATAACAAAAAAAATCCAAAAAGATCCAAAAGTTGGTTCATCATCTACGTAGTTTATAAATCTACCAAAATAAGGGAGCCCAATACAACCACTAATACAAAAAAATGTAATCATTAGGCAACACCTTCAACCACCATACTCTAATATTTGGTATCTTTTAGAGAGCTATCCAGAATAAGTAGTACCCATTAGATAAAGTCTATGGGCATGATGAGACATAAGGATACACTTGTTCCTCTAGCTGAGTTAATAAAATTTGTTGTTCATAAAGGTGTCATGGTTATTGAATCTAAATATTCAAAGCACTCACAATGTGATATGGAAATAGATGATGTATATGTAATGAAGGGATCCATAGATACCACTGTCTAAATGAGATCCACTATGCTTGCTTCCACTTCCATGGAGATGTCTTTAGATGTTTTGTAGTTGCCATTGTCTAAGGAAATTGAAGGAGTAGATGTATTATAAAAATCCATTATGCAAAGGGCTTTGGACTTATAAAAAAAATTTAGATACATGAAGAGAAAGTGGAAGCAAAAAATTATATTATTGAGGCTAGGCAGCCCATCAATGCCTCTTGTCCTGCTTTGGTTGCATAAGTCCTTAGTGATCAAATAATGTTCAAGGAAAAAATCAACTAACAAATGATTAGGTGAGTGCATATAAATTGTACATCCAAGGACAATCTATTCATGTTGAGATGGAAGTCATTTTTGAACTTATAGAATAATATGTATAGGTCCTAGATACTACTATGCATTAGGCTAAGTATATTGCATAAGGAATGCTTGATTCGAGGTAATACCTTGATAAATCCTTAGATTCTTCTAAATTAGAGTTTGTAATGGAAAATAAAGATAAATCTATATTGAATTATTGAATGGATACTGGGGAAGCACTAAATGGTGAATTTTTAATAATTTTTAGAATCCAGGGATACTGTGATGAAGAAGCTCCAAGTTTGGTAGAATGAGATAATACACAACACATTTATAGTAATTCAAGCCCAAAGGACTATAGATAGGTTAGATGATATTGTGTTAGATATACAACTTAATATATCAAATTATAGATACTTACTTATCATTTTATGAGAAGTAGACGTGCATAGTTTGATGGTCATTCAGATTCCACTATGTATTTTGCTTAACATGGTATGGGAAGTACTTCATAATTGTAAAATTCTCAAGCAAGAACTCTCATAGGTTAAACTATATATTTTGAATATCATAGATGAATCTAAGTTCATTCTACCATGAAATATCCAAGCAATTTTTTAGAAATAAAGTTGGATATAAAGGCATAGTTTGGGCAGCCATAACCTACATAGTAGGTAAATACATAGTTTAAGTTTTGTACTTTAATAAAAAAATCTGGTTTATAACATAGTCATAAGCATTTGAAGTGGGGCTAGGTTGGTTGAATATCCCTAGGTTGGATGGCCACCTAGTTCTGCTAGTCTATGGAAAACTTAAAAAGGTGGTAGGCAAGTATGGAAAACCAGAAAACCTAAAGAAATTACTACCATTTTATGAAAGGCTAATCTTTTCAAGATTTAGCCAAGATCAAAGTTCAAATTTTGTCTCAAGATGAAATAATAGTTTAAGTTCATGAAAGTGTTGTATGTGGAGTAGGGACATGTGTGCAGGGTAAAATTTTATCATCTATATTATCTTTTGGATGTCTTCTACCTTGTTAGCTAAATGATAGATATAAGAATGCCATGACTCTTTTCTTTTTGTATGCTACAAAGTTGTAATGTGAAGAGACAAAGCCATGTAAAAAGTTATATATATTTCTATGATGTAATATAATATTGTTTTGATGTATGATATAGATTAATAGACTAGATTTGTTATTTTTTTCCTAAGATTATTTTACCTATGCATAGTGCACAATGTTTACTCTATTTTGTTTTAGCTTATTCTATCTTGTGTTATGTTGTTTATGATCTAAAATTCTTAACACCATGTTATTTTATCTTTATATTTTTTGTGGTGTATATAATTTAAGATTATTAAAATTCACTCATGCTATTATTATTCTTTTCTACTTCCTACTACATAAGCTATACCTATAAGTTGCATGTTTTGGAAATTTTCCAAGAAAATTTGTTAACATTCCTTCAACATGCATACAATTGGAATTTTATTTCAAGGTATCTCTAAGGAGATACCTTGAAGGGATTTTTATTACCTTTGAATGTACCCTAATTCATGTTTGTAATGTATAATGTATCTCTTAGGAAATACTTTCAAACATGCATTTGTAGTACTTTCAATGGGTATCCTAGTAGATACCTTGAAAATGCACATGATTTGAATTATCTTTCAAGATATTTCTTAAAATATACTTTAGATGGCCTTTTAATACCTTTAATTATTCCTTTATGCATAAAGGTATCTCTTAGGAGATATCTTCAATGTAGCCATGAAGTTACTATAATTCCCTTCAATGTATATTATTGGGGATACATAGTTAGTTTCCATTTTTTGTGTGTGTTTCTCTTTATTTGTTGGTTTTTTCCCCTTTTGTTGTTGCTATTTCCCAAAAATAATCCATTGGCACAAGTTACTATCATTACATGCTAGGTGTCTATACCTTGGCCCTCCTTAAATTTAAATTGTCTACTGATAGATAGTTACCTATCCCACTCCCCTTACAATTAATGTCCAAGAACTTCATATTGTAAGATCCCCCATAAGGATCACTAAAAATATCTTATGAGACACTCCTCAAGCATGTGTGTCACCTTTAGCATTTATGGTCACCCAATTTCAAAAAAAAAAATGTTGTGGTGATCACATTTATTTCAAAAACTATTTCATCAAGCTTTTTGTTTCAACCATTTTCCTTGAAATAAATTTGTCTTTGTCTTGGTGGGATATTGTTTCCCAAAAAATAACCCTTCAAGAAAATTGTTATTTATTTCAAAAAAACTTACATATCAAGTCTCCTACCATCCTATGTATCAAAGCCCTAGATACCATCTACAAAGAGAATTGTGAGTAAAACATTAACCAAGATGGAGCTAAATTGATTATAAAACATACATAGCACATAAAAGAAAACTAAAATTAGCATAGGGCATATAAATTACAATGGTGTTTTCATCTAGGACATTTAGAGGGGAAAATCCACCATCTCCATTATTCAATTAAAGATTCTATAGAGTTCATGGACATAGTGTTTGATGCCACCATATTAAAGAATAGGTACAAGAATTATTTAGAATTATAATACTTCATCAATTTGTTGGATTTATTTTCATTAGGAGATGATATGACACTCGCAGTTAGACAATTCATCAAGGAACTACTAGATTTCAAATGCCAAAGGTTATATTTTATTGTCACTAAACTAGAGATGATGCCATGCATCAACCTTCTCTGAGATTTGTTTTTCTTAAAAATTATATCATAGGATGATTTCCTTCATTATTAAAAAAATAACATAGTTATTTTATGTATCTTAGGACCTAATTTTTAAAGGTATTTATCTTTATGTATACCCAGTGCTTATTTTGATAAATATACACTAGTATAATTTAGCATATAAATCTCAATTAAGATGGCACTCTCTGTGTGGTTTCTCTTGGACAAAACCATTACATGGAAGAATAATAAATTTAAGGGATCATCTCCTATTGAAAAATTTAGAATGGACATACACATTGTCATATCACTCTTAAATTGACTCTACGGTATGCTAAGTATCTATTTTGTCAATTTAGATTGGGTGTCATTATAACATATGATGATCACCCATGATGTTGCATATGCCTTGGGTGAGATAATTATCTTCCACCTTAGAGAGTAGATAATCAACAAGGACAATCATCCCATGCCTTCTAACAATTTTTATATGATGTCCTATTTACTTGATGTAGTCATGGGAACTTGTTATAGCGACCTTGGAGAACTTTGGACTCTAACCACAAACTATAATAATAATATAATCTATTACCATTATCAGTTTATGTATATATGACTATACCAAGCATATGGTTAGGATATTTGAAGACATATATCTGTAGGTTTGGGAAGCCATTCATGGATCACCCATGCCCAAGATCAAGAAAAATATTGAAAATAATTTGGTATGAAAATGGGATTATTTCCTTTACCCAAATCTCACAATAATTATGATTTGGGTGAAAAAATTTAATCCTTATTTTCTTCCAAAGTTTGTACTAGACAAGCTAGTTGAATAGGAAATTACCTTTCAGCTATAGTGGAGTATTGAAGAGGACCTATGAAAGTAGAAAAAATCTTTGTATTTTAGCCACTTTTTTATAATTTGTAGAATGGTTTATACCATGAGGAAGCATTTTGTAGAGGTGGGTGGAAATTGAAAGAGTTATCCTTTCCACATGCTTCCACATAGAGATTAGGATCCACATGGGATGATTCAAAAGCACACACATAGATTTAACATCCCTTAGAACCATGTTCCCTATCTATATGATAATTTGTTTATTAATGTAAATTCTAATGAGAATGTTTTGGAGAGATCCAAGGTCATTGGACTAAAGAAATATCATTTTTGAATGATCCAAGATGACCCCATAGTCATTGATAGAGAATTAGATACCAAGAAGGCTCTATAAAAGGAAAGTAAGCATTAAAACATCTAGAGAGGATAGTTTGAGGAACAATCCAAAGACAAAGAAACTTCCTCCTCCCAAGGAATCCCTTTGAAACTAAATTTGAAATCCATGAAAAGAGAGCCCAAGTTGATTTAACTAAGAACGAGTAGGGGAGCACATGCAGGGGATCCCGTTAGTTTGGATATTAATGAGAAAGAGAAAACACAAGAATACCCAGTTGTGAGCACCATTCAAGTATATACTACTATGCCCCATGTATATATTTCTTCATATATTGGGATAATAATATCTAAAATAGTGGTGTCAACATCACAAGGCCACTCCACACAACTAAAGACCCCACCAGTTTATACAAGGAAGCCAAGGACTCCTATAGGTAATCCTACACTACAAACATCATAAGGCTTGCCTAGTACATTTCAATAATAAGAGAGGGTGATAATCAAGGATGTTTAAGTTGATTCTAATTAATAATCATAGTTAGAAGCAATTAAGGACATGAGCATCTAAACAAGACCCATAGTATAAACTTCTCTAGACACTCAACCTTTTGTAAGTTTTCCTTTATCTTTTTTACCCATTTTTGGCCATGTTTCAATTTATTATATGTTAGGATCACCCAAGGTAGAAATACTTACTTACACCATCATTACTACCATTAAAATTGATCCACTACACACTTCCATTACCACCTCCATCCCACTTACCTTGTTAATCCCTTATATCCCTACTAACACTTCCACCATTAGATCTTTATAGAAAAATAAGGTGTCTAGGAAGGTGTAGATTGCATTAACCACCTCATAAATCCATGTCTAATTCACATAGATTTTGGTTCCCATCCCTTCTACCACCTCATCCTAAGATACCAACTTGACAAGTTTCATCATGGGAAAGAAAGCCAAGCCATAATTAATTACAGTCCATCCACTCCCTCAATTTAGAGGAATGGATTGGTCTAAAATCATCTAGCCTTCCCTACCCAACATCCTTGTCAAGGCCCAGAAGAAACAACTAACTCAAGATGAGACTGAGGTAGAGGTTGTGGTTACAACTTTTAATTCATAACAATTAGACATCCTTGTATGGGTAATGGATTTAAGAAGAAAGGAATCTCAAATGCCTAGCTTTAAGATCACCAAGCTTCCCTCTATTTCCATTCTATTTAATCCACCATTTGGTAGTATAAAAATGATGAGAAAAATTAAGGTGGAGGATGATATAAGTACTAAAATCATCCTTGAAGAGAGGAATGAAGTTTTCTCCCTCACTAAGAGGTAGAAAAGATAACCAGGAGAGTCCCCATACATTTAAAATATAACAAACCTCACCAAGGCTCATAAGGATGCCATGTTTTCTATCCATGAGGGCATATAGATAGATCGATAGGAGCTAGAGGCCTAAGTTGAGAAATTGAAGGAGTAGGCAAAAATATTACACAGTTCTATTGGTATATAAATAAACATCCAAGAGGTAGCCTCTATATGCTATAATTCATTAGAAGTAATGGAGTTTATGAAGGTAGAAATGCCCCCCCATGTGAATAACAACAATCATTTGTCTAATAATTTAATATAAGATAGTGCCAAATTGAAAATTATTGTGGCATACATAAGTAATAAGTTATATAATCATATGGATTTAATGATAACACTGGAGGCATCTAATGCCTTAAATTTGGTAATCATAAGGCACGCAAAGGCCAAAGAATGGTTTTAGTCAGTTAGGGCCTTGATCCCTAGGTACTAAGGTCATGAGGTACAAATTCTCTAGATCTTGCATTATTTAAAGTTATCCAAGGTAAAAGACTCCACAATAAATTGATCAATAGGATCAATTTTGATCAACTTGTAAAAGAAGTGGTAGATAAATTTAAATTAAGTCTCTAGGACTTAATGTTGGAGAAGATAGAGACAGAGTTATGTGCCATAAGGAAAATGGTTACTAAAGTTGAGATATTCAATAATATATTTTAGCTGACCAAGGGAGAACATGCAAGAATCCTCACCTAAGCTAGTAGGATTCATCAACCACCACTACTAGATTTGAATATTATTCGACAGTAGCATGCCATAACACATAAAGTATATCAAGATAATGAGGCTAAGAAAAAACAAGCTGGTGAGGCTTCAACATTTATAACTTTTACTACTACTACCTCAACTACCATGTCAAACAAAGTACATGTAATGGTTCATACAATGTAGCCTTGAGGCTAAGATTTTATGCATATATGATTTTATAACAATAGATATATTTATAGTTCAATATTTTTTATTGTAAAATTAACTCTATATTTTTTATGCATGCACACATTACATAGTTTTGAAAAGTTAATTTATTTACTTGATAAGTACATGTTGTCTCTTATATGATTTTATACCACTGTTACAACTACATGTTCTAACTACTTCATGTAATCACCTTGCATGAACTTGGAGGATGAGACAACCCCTTCCCTAAGTCTATAGTGGCATCAATTTTGATCATCAGTGAAGTGTTTGATTATTTCTTTCCAATTTTTATGTAATTTTTTGTTATTTCCATGGTTGGTGTTTCAATAATCTTTAGTGTGTAGTAGTTATGAATAGATTTTAGATTGTTTTGATGAATTTGATAATCTATAGATGTGTAACAACTATTAAAATATTGGTAAACATGTTGATTATGATATTTGATTTCAAGTTGATTCATAATTCTAGATGTGTACTAGTGATTTAATTGGTTTAGTTTTCTTGTGTGCATAATAGCTACCTCAGATAATTCACAAGTCCAAGCTAGGTTTTTAGACATTTTGATCGAGCCCTATTATTAGATTTTTGTCTTTGGGTTTTTTGCTCTAATATTTTTTCTAATGGGATTTTTTATTTAGAATTATTATTTGGGACTTTGGGTCTTCAAACTTTTTTGTTTAAATTTTTTGCATCAAACATTTTGTGCAAAAACTGTTCTGAATGACTTGTGCGAACAAGAGTGGATTTACCCTTCAAGGTATCTCCCAGGAGATACATTTCAAATAAGGATAGGAGAGGTAAAAGAGTGGATTTATTTTTCATTGAAGGAGTAAAATTTTACTTTACATAGAAGGCACTACTGGATGCCTTAGATGAAGTAGTCCAGGATATGAAGGGGCACATCAAATAATAAAAAGAACCCAAACTTAATTTAAAGTTTCACCCCTATAAGCAAATAACATAAGCACATCTATATATATAGTGAAAATGAAATAAATTAAACCATAGAACCTTCAAATAATATTGTGTACGCACAAAACATGAATAATTGGAAATGATGTAATATAAATACTTGAAATAAAAATCATATATTAAAATCAAATACTAAACTTTTGCTTATCACTCTTGACCTTTTATTGAAACTCTTGGTTTCATTCACATTTATATTTTCACTAATCACTTGAATCTTGCTTGTCTTATATGCACCAATGCACTTGTGTATATATAGACTTAGTCATGTTTATTAACATGACCAATCCTTAGTCTAAATATCCATTCTTGGTCCCTTTTATGTCTGAGACCCCCTTCATCCTTTCTATTATTTATGTGGTCTAATCTTAATATAAATGCAAAGTCCTTTTGTTATGTTTCCAACTATTGGGTTTTATATTTAGGACTTATCTTTTTTGGGATTTTGTTTGGTGATTTCTTTGGGACTTATGAAATTTGGGAATTCTTTTGGACATTTTTTTGCAACATCTTTCCTATAACAAATTTCTTGATACATTTTCTCCATAGCAATTTTGCCAAAAGTACTCTTTGAGATTTTTGAAAGTACCCTTCAAGCCTTTTGAAATTAACCTAAGGGATTTTTTAGAAATACCCTTCAGCCTTTCATCCTATGTAATTTTCCATTCATAAATGACCTTTCATACTTTTATCATCAAACATTTTGTCTGACGCAAAAATCCAAAAATAATTTCTCACAATAATCTTGCCAATTTAATTTTGCCAAAACAAATGACCCCAAGGGCACATACCCTTCAAGATTTGTGAAATTTACCCTTAGGAATTTTTGGAAAGGATAATTTCCCTAAAAAATTTCCTTTCATCCTTTTTTAAATGGCCCTTTACCTTCCATGATTACCTTTCAACATTTTTGGAATGGCCTTTTGCCTTCTAGACTTACAATTTAGGACTTTTGTCCCAAGCCCTTTCCCCAATGGGAAGTGACCTTAAAACCTTTTGAAATTACCCATCAAACATTTTGAAAGTGATTTTTAGAATTTTTTTCATAGACCCTTTGGGATTTTTTTCATCGACTCTTTGTCCTAAAAAATAATTCATTCGAGACAATTTCCCCAAGACAATTTCCCCAAGACACTAATTTCCTAGGACTTTTTTTGTGCTACAATAATTTTATCATGTTTAAAAATTTAATATATTTTAATTGGTTTAATATTATATAATTTATTTATCCCTAATTTTAATATGAGAGATTTTATATATTCCTAAACCTTAACTTTAATATTTCCTATTGTTTGCAAGAACCAATCTCGCTCACTGCCAAGTGATATTTTCCAATTTGGAGATCATCCATGATTATTTTGGTTATAAATTTTTCCAAACTCTTATTTTTATTAATGGAAATGTTTTTATATGATCATGATATTTCCATTTCTAATATTTCTATGAATTATTGCTTGTCTTTCTATATTGTAGGTTCAATGGAATTTTATTTGGAAATGGACATGCTTGGGTTATTTCAAAGGTATCTCCTAGGAGATACTTCAAAGGGCCTTATAATACCTTATATGTTAATTTAAAATATTATTTCAAGGGATTTTATATAACCATGACACCTTTTTATTTGGCAAGAACCCTGATGCACATGATTAGAATTTTCTTTCAAGGTATCTCCTCAGAGATACCTTGAACATGCAAATGATTTGAATTTTATTTCAAGGTATCTTCTAGGAGATACCTTGAAGGGACTTATAATACCTTCCATATTTTATTAAAATATCCTTGAAAAGGATTTGATATAACCATGACAACTTTTTATTTGGCAAGAACCATGATGCACACTATTAAAGTTTTCTTTTGAGATATCTCTTAGGAAATACCTTGAACATGCACATGATTTGGAATTTTATTTCAAGGTATCTCACTTGAAGGGAATTTTAATACCTTCAATTTTTATTTCAAATTTATTTTTAAAGGATTTTATATAAATTTAGCACCTTTTTATTTGGTAATAACCCTAATGCACGTGATTGGAATTTTATTTCAAGGTATCTCCTAGGAGATACCTTGAACATGCACATGATTATAATTTTATTTCAAGGCATCTCTTAAGAGATACCTATGAGGGCATTGTAATACCTTCCATGTTTATTTCAAAGGTATTTGTAAAGGATTTGATATAACCATGGTAACTTTTTATTTGGTAAGAACCCTTATGCACACTAGTGAAATTTTATTTTGAGATATCTCATAGGAGATACCTTTAACATGCACACTATTGGAATTTAATTTCAAGGTATCTCATATGAGATACCTCTAAGGTCCTTGTAATACATTCCATGTTGATTTAAAATGTCCTTATAAGGGCTTTGATATAACCATGACACTTTTTTATTTGACAAGAACCTTGATGCACATGATTGGAATTTTATTTCAAGGTATCTCATAGGAGATATCTCAAAGGGCCTTAGAATACCTTACATGTTGATTTCAAATGTCCTTGCAAAGGATTTGATATAACCATGACAAGTTTTTATTTTATAAGAACCCTGATGCATACTATTAGAATTTTCTTTCAAGATATCTCTTAGGAGATAATTTGAACATGAAAATGATTGTAATTTTCTTTCAAGGTATCTCCTAGGAGATACCTCAAAATAAAATTCTAATCATATGTATCAGGGTTCTTGTCAAATAAAAATGTCTCATGGTTATATCAAATCCCTTGAAAGATTAATAGAGCTTATATTTGACACTATCATAACAATCATTTGACATTTATGAGGCTATCATTAACATGTGCAAGGCTATCAAATTTTAGACTCTTACATAGATGCATAGATACTCCTTCAAGTAGACACCATCTCTAGACATAGAGACTCCTTCATATTTAATTTAAATGAGTTAAGGCAATGAGATCCTCATGATAGGGTTGTGAATCATTTGAAATAAAAAATAAGAAACTAATATTATGAACACCAACTTGGTATTTATGACATAATGTATATCAGGGCCTCTAGTTTCATAAAATTATTGGCCAAGTTGAAAAATCATAATATCAAGCTTGAGACTAGATTGGATAGAGATGAGAAACCACCTAGTGAGATATGGTAAATGAGATCCTTGTAATACCACTTGTTACTTGGACCCTCTTCTAGGCCCCATCTAGAGAATCCAAAAGCATAAGTACAACAAAATCAAGTGTAAGTTATGAAAAGGTCCAAGAAGGAGAGATTGGAAGAAAGTCCTACTGAGGGGGTGTCATCCTCAACTCAACCTAGTAGACTAGAGTCCCCAATTGAGTACATTGATATGATTGCACTAGATCTTGATGAGAGAGTGGAGGATGCACTCAAAGTACTTGCTAATGCCTATGGATAAAATGAAGAAGAGGGATAAGTAAAATAACCTCAAGCCCAATCTAAAGAAGTAGAAAAGGAAAATGGGAAGGAAATAGCCTTGGACCTCATTCCAATTATACCCCTACAAAAGAGAAAGGCCGAGTTAGCCTTGGTCTCAATTGGAAAGAAGAAACCAAACTTAACATTCACTCATCCTTTGAGTGAAGTTAACTTAATTAGTGATGAGAATCTTATTCATGGGCCAATCATCTTTGAATGGTTCTTATATGGAAAAATACAAAAGATTCCAACCCTACACCATTCATGGGCTATGACAAAGGAAGTCAACATCACTATCCATGACAAACTCAAGTCATGGATAGTTGATTTGATGAGGAAGAGAAAGAAATAAAGATGATAGCTCTTGGGACCTTAAGTAGCACACAAATGAAGACTCCAAAACCTCTAAAAATGATAGAATCATCAATCAATGTCTAATTCAACCTAGATACTATAGGATGGAAATAGTGACAATGAAGAAATCCATGGTTTGGGGTGAAGAGCTCACTTTTCAAAAGGTTAATCCATTTTTTGTCTTGACTCTAGTAGGAGGTCAAGGACCTGGTGAAGACCCAATATATGAAGAAGATATAGTTGGATTAGTTGATCCTCATTCAGTTCAATTAAAAGTAGGTATCAAAGGCGTGTATCAAAACATAGATAACCTACAGAAACAAAATGAAAATTTTGAGAAGCAAACTATTCTCTCAGTCCCTAAGGACATGATCAAGATGTTTGAGTCATATTTTTATGATACATTGGATTCATTAAAGATAATGAAGGCAAGATAAAGTCCACTAGCCCAGTTAGATAAAATATCCAAGGATTTAATAGCCCGATGATAAGATTCAAGGGATAAAACTAAGGATTTAATTAGCATATTGGTCAAGGTTTGAATTCTTGGTTTCAAAACCATTAGTCTAGCCCATTTAAACATAATCATGGGATTAGTTGTTGACAAAATCCAAGGTTTGAGTACATGTTCAAGGAACTTAGAGAGGCTCTTAAGAGATGATAAAGCATTTATGGATAGAATTAAATAACTCCTTGAAACCATGATAACTAAACCTAAAAAACTCAGCTAACTAGGCATCATTACAGATGATGAATATAAGCATAGAGTCACCTTAGTCATAAAAGGAGTAAGAAGCAAGAGCCAAGGCAAGTTTGGAACCAACAACATCAAGGTCATGAATATGATCCTAACTACATAGGAGAAGACTACCAAGGTAAGGAGAATAAAATAATCCATGACAAGAAATGATAGGGATTTTGAAGAGTTGGCTGACCAAGAGGATGAGTTCCTATTAAATCCATCTATCAATTTAAAACTTGTTGAAGAGCAAAACTAAAAGGCCTTGAGGATTCTTTAGAAATAAAAAGGGAGTTCTTTAGCATAAGGCCCACCAGATAGATAGTAATATTCTATTTCACTAGAAACTTTGTAATCTCCAAAAATGGAATATTCTTTATAAAGGCACATGCATTTTGTTATCACATTGCCTAGAGGTTAGTTTATTTTGAAAATTTTAGTGTATTTTAAGGGACTTTATAAAAGGATAATTGCCCTTACTTGTAAACTTTTTAGTCAATAAAACTAACCAACATACTTCCTTAGAACCCATAAAAGGAGAATTATCTATTGTAAAAAGGGGAGGGAGTTCTCAAAAATAAATTACTTTGTAAACTTTGAGTAATTAATATATGCAAGGAATTATGAAATGATTGTCTAGTATTTATTTTTTGTGAAGTGTTATATGGTTTCTCTCTCATTTGTCTAATTTTAATTTTAGATTTGAATGGTTTTCATGAATTATTGATATGTATATTTGATTACAGAGTTGTTAACTTGTAATAATGCTAGGTTAAGTGAAGGTTCCTCAGTTTGATTCATTTTATTTTCTCTACATTTGTAGATGTACATTTTCTATTTTCTTATGGGAAGTGTTATGATTTCCTATGAGAATGATGCATGGCACTCCCGCAACCGAATAAAATTAGAGGGGCCCACCCAATATTTTTCCACAAATAGAAAGATTCCAGGTGGAAATTTTATTTATCAAACATGATGTCATTTTAGTTTGAATACAAACATGTCTTGGCATCTTCTAGCTGAACCTTAATATCATTGATAACTTTCTCATCATTTGTGGCATCTTTCTTCAAAATACATATCTGCTCTTCAACTACCTTGATCATAGCCTTACACTATTGATTCTCTTTAGTTAATTATCTAGCCATATTTCTACCTATTTATAATCCCCTTCAATTTTTTAATATTCCTCTAAATGACCTACTCTAATACCAATTGTTTTGACATCAAATGATCACAGTCACCTTTGCTCACCTCTACGTATGCTCAATCAACTCTAATAGAGACCTTGTATACAAGAACACTTTGAATGAATACATAGTAAATTTATTAATATTTGTTAATATTTAATATGGATTGGTTCCACCTCCAAATGCCACATAAATCATCCTCATATAGTCTAGATCACCTTCCAATAGCTAATTCATCATGAGACATCTAAACAACATCAAAATGAGCTTAATTATCCTTCTCAGGCCACTTGTAGAATACAGTTGAACACATAGTCAAATTTTTATCTAAATATATTTGATTATACAAATATTAATATCATCTAACTATGTTTCATTATAAGTGTCATGGAGTCCTCTACAACTTTGTTTTTTACTCCATCAAAAAATTTGACCTAGATCAAAAGTTATGGATGAAATATAGAGCACTCATTTTTCCCTTTGTAAATTTGAATATTAAAATTAAAACTAGGGAATAATGTGATCAAAACCATACAACCAAATCCCCTATACTAATCCATACATGGAAATGGTGACATCAACAAACTACCTACTCAGATTTCCTACCACTAGACCAAAATGTCTAGATAAAAACAATGATCAACTAGATAAAGTCCACTCACTTCCATACTCATTATAAGAACCCTTGACACCCCATATGGTCTCTAAAACATTTCCATACCAAAAATATCATCCATAAAATTAATCCCTTATTAAAACACTGAATAACCATGTAGGAATATTGAAGCTCATTGAAGTACAATTTGTCATTGTCATTCTAGCACACATGACACCTCATCAACATCCGTGGTGACCTTGGAGACATAATGGAAAAAACTCTAATAGTTTCCCCCTCATTTTTAACTATAAAATATTTATTACCATAATTAATACAAGGATTTAAATAATTTGAGAGTTTGTTTGTAGTGTTCTCTTGTGTGTGTTATGTGATTTTTGATTCTTGCACTTTTAGATGGCTAATAGTTTCTTTTCTACAAGATAATTTAGTAATAAAACACATTAAGCTATGGAATTTTGAGGAGACCTCAAGGATCCAAAATCATTTGAATATTCAATTCCATGAAACCTTCACCTAAAACTGCTTAAAGAACTCAAAAAATATGATGACAGTCAAGACATTAAAGCAATAAGGTCTTGCCTATTTTCAAAGCTTATAGGATATTGTTATGTTTGAAGAATAATTTCAGTTTATTATTTACTATTTTCATCCAAAAATCTAATAGGTTTAGTAATTGATCTTAAACTCACATATTCAAAGGAGCTAGCCCCACAACTAGAGGTTTAGTCTAGATATAGGTATCCCACAACCTTAGATCATTCTAATGTCTAGATATGAATTAGATCTAATTATTTTGATTTAAATTGGGTGATATATAGGTTGTTAATAGAAATAAAAGGAGATTTATTTGTCTTTTTTGTTTCAAGGTAACTTTCTTTTCTACCCTAGCTTACTCACTCCTTTATAAATTTTCAAATATGAATCACTTTAGATTAGTGCTTGTTGTGTATATCCATTTATTTATTTAAGAGTTTGGGATTATATTAGCAAATACAAAGCAATTTACATCATAAAAAATTTAGGTAGATTATGTTACTACCATATTAATATTGTCCCTATAACATGGTTTGCTTGCAAACTAGAAGGTGGTAAGTTGTAACCATATAATCTCTCTAACAAAATTGAGTGAATCCCCAAGGTGTCACTACCATATTCCTATTATCCCTATAATTAGAGAAATGTTATTCTATAATTTACATTACATCCTTGACACAGACACACATCAATAGTTTGGAAGGACCTGAGGATGAATCTAAATATTCTCAACCTACTATTTCCTGTCATGCACTTTTAGGTATTATTACTCCTCCAAATATTAAGGTGGTCAGTTTCTATAAGAAATAAAAGTTGACTATATTTATTTACTCTTAGAGTACACACAAATTCATCAATAGTTAGTTGGCTACTCAATTGGACTATTTCATTTACCCAGCTCTAGAATTTAAAATCCTAATTACAAGTGGGGTATAGTCAGTTGTTATGGAAAATTTCATAGCATAAAGTTGTGGGAGACTAGCTATTATGTTATGTTATGTTTTTTATTATCATAGATGGGACTAACATTTTTTTTGGATAGTAATGGCTCACCACTTTATGCACAATTGAGATGAATTTTGAGTAACTATTCATGTTCATTCATTTAGAAGGAAGGACATTTGAACTACATGATTTATTGGTTAAATCTACACAATTGGTTATTTTTCACCAGATGATGAAGATGATTAAAAAGGTGAAAAGTAATTATTGTGTGACTATTTTCCATAGCATTTAAACCAAATAAAGAGTCTACCCATATTGAATTACAACTGATGGAGTCTACCCATTTTTGTCTTATACACCCATTTGACTCTTTTGACCTCTTTTCCTTTTGAAATGGGCTTTACAACAGGGCTCACTACTACCTAGGCCAACCCAAGGCCTCTTTGAGCTCAACACACATTCTTAAAAATTATATTATTTTTTATTAACATTTGATTGAAGTATATATAGGTAGAGAATTTGGAATTATATTTATTATATTTTTTTATAAAATTCTAGTGTTACAATTTGAAAACCCTAATTTCCTGAATAATAGTCATGTGCATGCTCCTTCATTAGAAGGCTAATTGACATCATAACTGGGCATGGTCTAGCAAGGCAAAAAGTATTACAATAATCTAGGTAGACTATCTAAATCTTAGTAATTTCATAAAATATTAAGGTGCTAAATAATGAATATAAGGGCCAAGTCAACACATATAAATCATGTATTTTAGATAGAGTAAAAAAAATATTAAACATTATTAAGATAAAATTCCTAAAAATAAGAATTTTTGTACATTTTGGATAGAGTAAAGAAATATATTGAACACTATTAAGATTAAATACTTAGAAATAAGAATCTGTAGAAATGATAGTAACAAATATAGCCAATGCTTTAGACACTCTTCAACCTGATCTATTCCGATCTGTCAATGCTCTTTAGTGTGTGTTCAAAAAAACTAAGAATATGTAGGAATAGGAATATATCTGGTTAGACATGTTTGGTGGTTTTTGTTCCTCTTAAAAATGTGTGAAATTATACAAACCCTATTTTACAAAGTAAATTTGAATTTTAAATTCGTTGGGGACTCCACCTATTTTTGAATGCAAATGCACCTCAGGAGTAGTCAAGTCAAATTGAAGGTGAGTTGATATTTATATATATTACATTAAAATATATATTATATAATTTAATATAATATTATAATATTATATATTATATATTATATATTATATACTATATTATTATTATTATTATTATATATTTTATTATAACATATTTAATATATAATATATAATTTATATATAATATTACTCAATTATATATATTCATTTACACGCACACACACATATCATGACATGAAATATATGTATTGGTGAGAGGAGTTATGCAAAGTGAAAGAGTGTAAAATAATATTTAATATTTAAACTTAGTAATTTCAAACCCTTGACAATGTCAAAATATTAAGTTCATCTTTAAGTGGGCACAGACCTATTACGATTTGAATCACCATACAATGATTTAGTCTATGATGGCTTGCATTATACATGTAAAGAGAAAGACTCTTAGCATGTAATCTCTATGTCAAAACTATAACTCCCTTGGTTTTGATCATGGTTTATCTATATTTGTTGGATAAAGAACAAAACTATGGATGACCATATTTTGTCTTGGTGATTATAATGGAAAAATTGCTCATATTATAATGGCACTAAGAAAATTAAAAGTGACAAAGAGGAATTTTGGGTTTATAAATTGGATAAAAAATTGAAGTGGACATATATGTTCCAAATATACCATCTATTCCATTACATAGAACATATAGCACCATAATTGATTTACATCAAATCCTTTTCATCTAATTTAAGTTCTAGTGCATAGAACACCACAGTATCTACATTAGTGTGGTTGAGTAGTAGTGTTATTTGGACCATCTTTGTATCCACTTTCATAAGCATCAATATGGGAAACTTGGATCGTATGTTATATAAGGGTGTCAGTAAGTGCATTAAGTGCATGTAAACTGTCAATCTCTACAACATCCTTCATTATAGAGGGGATTATCTCAAGCTAAAGTGGTTATTTGATATAGATTCTCATATGTTTATTAAGCACATGATATGCACCCAACTTATCCTATTGAAAGACTATTTATTGGTTGTAAAAACTCTTAATAATAAAATTAATAAATAATTTCATTTAGGATATTAAACTTGTATTTAATTTTCCTTATAAAATATGAAGGAACCTTATTTTTTTTAGAGGGTGGGGCATCATAATAATCTACCATTAGTCCCAAAAATTATTTCTAATCAATGAATGGTGGTATTAGTGAATTGGTAAATGTTTGAATTACATTAGAAGTGGCACATTGGTTTTTGGATTACTATATAATGAGAATTTTTTCTTTTTTTCTTTTTTATTTCTCAAACTAATTGCTAATAATTTGACATTATCATATTATAGGAATTACATTTATCTCTATATTAAGATTTCCATCTGTCAATTTCATATGTTACCATTTAATCAAATTCACCTATAGTAAGGTAGGGGTCTCATGCTAAGGGATTGCTGATTATTTTTGAGGTGATGCATCTGAGAAATTATAGGATTATTTTACCTAATTTTTAGTCCTATGTTATTTACAAATTTATTAAATATACATTTCTCAAAAAAATTATGAGTATTTTAATTTAAAAAAAGTTATTTGAAAATACATAAATAAATATGATTGGATACAAAACTATAGTTAGAAATAATGAATTCATATTATATGAAATAAAGAGTTTATAACATTATATTAAAAAAAAATATAGATTGATTTATATTAAACAACCTATATGGGAATGTTTATAGATGTGGAACTAAATGTGTTTTATAAAGCAACATTCAAGATTTTAGAAGCTGGATCTTCACTCAATTTTGGGGATGAAAAGGGATAGAATAAAGAAAAATAAATAACATGAAAAGTAAATCTAATATAAGGTGATGCACCAAAATATTTGAAATATTAACCTATAATTTCATAAAATAGATTAGATATTGAAGCATCACAGACCATAAATGAGTATAAAACATGAAATACAGTCTATTATGTGAGCAAAGACCAAAACTATAGAAGTAGAAGAAAATAAATAATAGATAGAGATAATTTTCTAATCGAAATAACATAGAACATCACATCCTCATATATGGAGAAAAAAATATATAAGGCCACAAGGGCACATACAAATCATCCAATCACTTCTTTGAGGTACACCTGCTAAGGTTGTAAAATGAAAAGGTTCACTAATTTTCACTACTCCTAGCCTATTACAATGGATGGTTATCATTTGTTTGTATTCCTACTTTTGTAAATAGGTACATTGAATACATGCATCTTAGTAACTATTCATTACAAAAAAAATGTGAATAATACCATGGTATACATGAGTCAAAAATGCCAACCAGTATTGTTCATAAAAACTGATGAACACATCTTTAACTTAATTTGCGGTACATGTAGTTAGAAATACCAAGAAACACATCTCATATTTAGACTTCAAAATTTAAGTTAGTAAGTAAATTATTGATCTAGTATTATAAACTAAATAAATAAACCAAAGGATTAGTGTGGATAAATAAACTTACTAGGATAAATATTCATTGGCACTTTGTCTTAATTTAAATTTGTTCAATAGAAGAATTATGTATACTAATTTAAATTTCAGCTCAAAAGACCTGATGGTTAACTTAAATTTGATGGTCATTTTTTAAAGTATAAAAAACTCAATTCCTTTGTATAATTTTTATGTAATATAATATTTCATAGAATTTTTATAACCAAATTTGAAAGGCTACTAAAAATTAATAATTCACATTTCTTGAAATTAATTGATTGTCAATCTACTTTACTGCCAACTATCCCATGCCAAGTGTCATCTACAACATCAAATTTAATTCTTGTGACATGATTTCAACTTCATGATATGTGATTGTAAATTTTAATCTAATTCCTCCCAAACATAATAATGTTTTATAGATTTTCTCTTTGAAGTAATATACCTCATCTAGTGTGTACATGGTGAATCACCACAGAGTTTTAATCCATACCTGTGATCACATTTACCCATTTTATGATGTTATGTGTCATTATACAATACATTAAAGCAATAAAAAATTATTTATTTTTGTTAAAAATTTAATATTATTTCCATACCATTAACAATATATAGATATATTATAATTTTTATAAATTATCTTGATAAATGAAGTCTTTGTGATTCTTATATTGAAATATTTTTTTCAAGAGTAAAGTTGCTTGGTTTATAGTTTCCTATTTAAATTTAATTGATTTTACATTGATGTTATTTGGCCCTATAAATGATTATTTTCAAATCACTTCATATCCAATTGATAATGATGTATGGATCATTTACTTCCATTAATAAAAAAACACCTTTTATGATGGACGAGGGAGACATGATTTAACCTTATTGATACATGATTATTTTAATTTAATTCCCATTTCCTATCAAACATTATTAATGTTTGATATATTTTCTCTTCAAAGTAATCTATTTCACACATGGTGAAGCACCACAGAGTTTTAAATCTATACTAATGATCGCATTTTTAACCTCATAATGTTAAAGCCCATTTGCATGTTACGTGGCATTATACACTATGTTAAAGGCATAAAAATTTATTTAATTTTACTTAAAATATAATATTTTTTATGTACTATTAACAATATATAAAATATATTGAAATATATTATACTAATTTATATAATATATAATATTGATTTCTAACCTATATTAACATATATATTATATGATATAGTAATATTGATTAATATTAAAATATATTTTACAAAATATATAATTTATATATAATATTAATATATAATTAGTTAGTTTAATATATAAAAATATTATGATATATTTATTATAATATGTCACATATATTTATTTAATAACTAATATAATTTGTGTTTTGGGGGGGAAGGGGGTAAAAGGGATTATGTGAAGAGATAGAGTGTAAATAGATAATTAAACCTAATATTTACTCCAAACCCATTACATTGATGTCAAAATAAGTTCATCTAAAAAATAATTATGGGTGCAAACTTATCAAGATCTGAATCACCATGCAATGCTTTAGTCTATGATGGATTGCATTCTTTGTGTAAAGAGATAGCCTCTTAGCACAATAACTACATCAAAATTACAACTAGTCCCTTAGTTTCAATTAGGGGGCATTCATATTTGTTCGATAAAGAGTGCCATAGTTGTGGGTGATTAGGTTTTATCTTGGAGATTACAAGGGAGAAATTGTTTTTGTTACAATGGCACTAAAAAAATTAGAAGCAACCAAGAAGAATTTTGGGTTTATAAATACGATAAAAATTTGAAGTGAATATTTATGTTCAAAAGACACCATCTATTCCAATGTGTATGCCTACTATTATACCACCACCACTTCAATTTATCCTAATAATTAATAATTTTACATCTTTAAAAAAATGTGGATGAAACTCCACTTATTATGCATTGATGAGCCTAATAATTATTTATAAAACATCACCATCGATCTAAAGTAACTTTCATGATGATAATTTTACTTCTAGTTCCATATTTAAACTTCTATAATTTTCATTGTACTATGGTCTTGTAATGTATTATTAAAAATTTTCTAATTCTAATGATCCCTTGGATTTGATCCAAAACCCATGGTAGGAGACCCATTAAGTGTAATTTGTTGTGATGAGATTTTTTCTATTTTATTGGAGTGAAATTCCCTAAATTATATAAATTTACATTTAGATACAATCTATAAATGGAAAGTTATATATATATATATATATATATATATGTATATATATATATGTATATATATATATATATGTATATGTATATATATATATATATATGTATATGTATATATATATATGTATATATATATATATGTATATATATATATATGTATATATATGTATGTATATATCTATATATGTATATATGTATGTATATATGTATATATATATGTGTGTGTGTATATATATATATATGTATATATATATATGTATATCTATATCTATATATATATATATGTATATCTATATATATATATATATATATATATATATATATATATATATATATATGTATTTATATATATATATATATATATATATATATGTATATATGTGTGTGTGTGTGTGTGTGTGTGTGTGTGTGTGTGTGTGTGTGTGTGTGTGTGTGTATATATATATATAGTAAGTGTTCTAAGGTAGACTGTTAGTTATGCCCTCACATAACCATAATTTAGATAAACACACAAAATCCTTTCCAAAGAGGTCTTTGAGTTACTAGGTATAATTTTGTGTCACTTATTTTAATTACCATTTTAGGGTTGAATTCATCTCTACATATTAGTTTGTAAGTTCAAGAAAGGTGACTCACCCTCATAGGTATTTGAATTGGTGAATTAAATTATCTCAAAGGTATTCTTGGGGGGCTAAATATTAAGGAGTCAAATCCCTATTAGACAATTTGCTTATGTTATAACTTCAAAAAATGTGGATGAAACTCCACTAATATTATGCAAAATCCTTATATTATTTCAAAATCATTAACACAATAACTATGTCAAAATTGTAACTCCCTTAGTTTTAATCAAGGGGCATCTATATTCACTGGATAAGGAACATAGTTGTGGGTTATCAAGTTTTATCTTGGTGATTTCAATAGATAAATTACTTTTTATTAAAATTGTGCTAAAAAAATTAGAATTGACCAAGAAGAATTTTGGGTTTATAAATATGATAAAAATTTTAAGTGGACATATATGCTCAAAATACATTATCTATTCCAATGTGTATGCCTACTATTATACCACCACTTCTTCAGTTTCTCCTAATAATTAATAATGTTACATCTTCAAAAAAATGTGTATGAAACTACACTTATTATGCATTTAATAGCGTAATAATTATTTCTAAATCATTACCATCAGTTCCAAAGTAAATTTCATGATGATAATGTACTTCTATTTCTATATTTTAACTTCTATAATTTTCATTGTATTATGGTCTTGTAGTGGATTATTGAACTTTTTCTAACTCTAATGATCCTCTAGATGTGATCCAAAACCCATGGTAGGAAATCCATCAAGTGTAATTTTTTATAATGAGCATGTTTATATTTTATTGGAATGAAACTCATTAAATTATACAAATCTACATTTAGATACAATCTATAAATGGAAATTATATATAAATACTATATATAGTAAGTATTATGAGGTATAATTCTAGTTATTCCCTCACATAAGAATTATTAATTTAGATAAGCACACAAAATCTTATCCCAAGAGTTCTTTGAGATACTAGGTATGATTTTTTGTCACTTATTTTAATTACCATTTTGGGGTCAAATTTATCTCCAAATATTAGTTTTTCAATTCAAGAAATGTGACTCACCCTCATAGGTATTTAAATTGGTGAATTAAATAATCTCAAAAGTATTCTTGGGGGGGCTAAAAATTAAGGAGTCAAATCCATATTAGATAATTTTCTTATGTTACATCTTCAATAAATTTGGATATAAATCCACTAATATGATGAAAGAGATTTATATTATTTCTAAATCATTAGCACAATCTCTATGTCAAAATTGTAACTCCCTTGGTTTCAATTAGGGGGCATCTATATTTACTGGATAAGGAACATAGTTGTGGGTGATCAAGTTTTGTCTTGGTGATTTCAATGGATAAATTACTTTTATTATAATGGTGCTAAAATAATTAGAAGTGATCAAGAAGAATTTTGGGTTAAGAAATATGATAAATTTTTTAAGTGAACATATATGTTCAAAAGACACCATCTATTTAAATGTGTATATGCCTACTATTATACCACAACCACTTTAGTTTCTCCTAATAATTAATAATGTTACATATACAATAAAAACATGGATGAAACTCTACTTATTATGCATTGAAGAGCTTAATAAATATTTCTAAATCATTACCATTAGTTCCAAAGTAACTTTCATGATGATAATTTTACATCTATTTCTATATTTGAACTTCTATAATTTTCATTGTACTATGGTCTTGCGGTGGATTATTAAACATTTTCTAATTCTGATGATCCTCTAAATGTGATCCAAAACCCATGGTAGGAAACCCATCAAGTGTAATTTATTATGATGAGCATGTTTCTATTTTATTGAAATGAAATTCCCTAAATTATACAAACCTACATTTAGATACAATCTATAAATGGAAATTCTATATATATAAATACTATATATACTAAGTGTTCTGAGGTAGACTGCTAGTTATGCCCTCACATAAGAATTATTGATTTAGATAAGCACACAAAATCATGTCCCAAGAGTTATTTAATATACTAGGTATGATTTTATGTCAATTATGTTAATTACCATTTTGGGGTCAAATTCATCTCCAAATATTAATTCGTAAGTTCAAGAAAGGAGACACCCTCACAGGTATTTGAATTGGTGAATTAAATTATCTCAAAGGTATTCTTGGGAGGCTAAAAAATAAGGATTCAAATCCCTAATAGACAATTTTATTATGTTACATCTTCAATAAATGTGGATGAAACTCCACTAATATGATGCAAGAGCCTTATATTATTTCTAAATCATTATCACATTATCTCTATGTCAAAATTGTAACTCTCTTGGTTTTGATCAAAGGGCATCTATATTTGATAGATAAAGAACATAGTTGTGAGTGATCAAGTTTTGTCTTGGTGATTGTAATAAATAAATTGATTTTGTTATAATGGCACTAAAAAAATTAGAAGCAACCAAAAATAATTTTAGGTTTATTAATTTGATAAAAATTTAAAGTGCACATATATGTTCGAAAGACACCATCTATTCCAATGTGTATTCTTACTATTATACCATCGCCACTTTAGTTTCTCCTAATAATTGATAATGTTATATCTTCAAAAAAATGTGGATGAAACTCCAGTTACTATGCATTTAAGAGCCTAATAATTATCTCTAAATCATTACCATTTATTCCAAAATAACTTCCATGATGATAATTTTACTTTTATTTCCATATTTAAACTTATATAATTTTCATTATACTATGGTCTTGTAGTAGATTATTGAACATTTTATAATTTTGACGATCCCTTAGATGTGATACAAAACCCATGGTAGGAAACCATCAAGTAAAATTTGTTGGGACTCGTATAAATTGAGTATTTAAAAAATATGTTCAGGGATTGCCTACAGGTATAGGGAGATTTTGGTATGAGTTAACACTAAGCCAAATTTGTAATAAGAAGAATGAAAGGATTTATGAATCTAGTATTTATTTTATGAGATGCATTTTGTAATATAGCTCACTATGGTACCATTAGGTTCACTATTTGGTTGGTATCACATTTCGGTTCATTTATATTAATAATAACATTGTAAGATGGCTTGATCTTAAATTTTCATGGATTAGATGAGGCTAATGTAGTGGCCCCAAACTTTACTAGATTATTTAATGTAAGGACTTTAATTTCTTGATCATGCTCAGGGTTACCCAGTTATTTCTCATAAGCTAGAAATTTCAGTGCCATAGAGTGTGGTGGAAAGGGATGAAATGATACCTCTAATGTAAGAGGATTATTCAAGACATATTTTGAATCAAACACATAATTTGGATGCCTTTTAGGTCAGTTCTTCTCAATGAGAATTTTTTTCCTCTAATGCTTTAATCATTTGTAATGAGGATTTTGAAAAGGCCCCACCTTGGTTCCTTTACCTTGATTTACAATTTTTTTTTCTCAAATACAAATCTTAAGATCTAAAGACATATATAAAAGGATTCAAATCTAGTAAATAAGTTATAATATATGGGTTGGGGAATATTCTTGGAATCCTCTAGATTTAGAGGCTTCTAGAGAGGAGGGGTGAGAATAGAGAGGATTCTAGAATTGGAGAATTTTAAAATCCTCTTAGGGACTAATTAGGATTAGGTATGGGATTAGATAGGGATTAGGTGGTTGATTAGGGACTAAGGGTTTAGAAAGCCTTGGAATAGGATAGTGTAGGTAGGTAGGTAGGCTATGAGAATTTAAAATTCTATAATAATAGATAAGCGGGGATTAGGATAAGATAATGGGCATTTAGGATATTAATTAATTGATTGGTGGGGATGGATAAGATTAGTAGATGGAGAATAATAAATGAATACATTAGTTAAATAATTATAAAAGGGTGACAAATTAACGGGATGAAAGGGGATAAATTAGATAAATGAAATTAGTGTCGTCTAATAATAATATTAGTGACGTTAAATAGAGTGAAATTTTTTTAAGATGCATAAATCTTGGGATGTACCAATTAATGGTCAAAAATCCCTTGAAAATCTTTCTAAGAGATATAATTAAATCTTGTGTTCCATCAGTAATATAATTTATATGATCTTGATAAATGAAGTTTTTGTGATACTTATATTGAAATATTATTTTCAAGAGTAAAGTTACTTGTCTTACTAAATTTACTATTTAAATTTAATTTATTTTACATGGATGTGATTTGGACACATATTTTCAACCCCAATAGTGGGCTTCAAATTTGAAGTACTCAATGTGTTGTTGGTCGAAGTGTTTAACCCTAACTCTGCATTGAGATATTATTTGACTTATTGTCCTGAATGAAAATTTAATGTTTATAGATTGGTATGGTGTAGACTGTTTATGCCCTCACATAAACATAATTTATATAACCTCAAAAAATCATTTCCCAAGTCCAGGTCTTTGAGTTACTAGGTATGATTTTGTGTCACTTATTTTAATTACCATTTTCATGTTGAATTCACCTCCAAATATTAGTTTGTTTATTCAAGAAAGGTGACTCGCTCTCACAGGTATTTCAATTGGTGAATTAAATTATCTCAAAGGTATTATACGAAGACTAAAAATTAAGGAATCAAATCTCTATTAGACAATAAAATCATGTAATTTAATGAACAAATATGAATAAACTTTTACAATTAGAATAATTATAATAAACAATAAAAATTTGTAAATATTTTTATATTATTAAACTATCTAAGTTTATTATTTATTTATGTTTATGTTTAAATATTTAAATATTTTTATTAGATAATGTACATTGTTTAGTGTTTAATATGTTTAAATATATAAATATTTTTTTAAAATAATTTTATATGTTATAATTTTTATATAAACTTTTAAATTAGTATAGAATTAAAAAATCTGATGCACTTTGAAATTAGGGTTAAATTTATCTTTTACTCTTTCCATTATTTTCTCTTAGTTTTTTTATATCCCTTTTGAAGGTCAAAAAACATTATTTCATTGACTATTAGGTTAAATGTGGTGTTAGTGGTGGAAGCATTGACCCCATTTTTCACTATCATTTTGCAGGTACTTCTTGTCAGTTATTTAATCTATGGAATGTATTATTTTAATGTATCTAAAATGTGTGATTTTTTTTCCTCGACATGAAACTTTTATTCATTATTTATTGATTTAAGTTATGAAATCATTGAGATTCAGACAGACCTAAATTTTTGTTATGAAATGGCCAAGATAATGAAATGGTAGAGATTAGGACTATTTAGTTCTTACTTGTATTCAATAGGGACCTTAAAGGTGAATGTAAGGGAAAATAATATATTTTTTACTAACTATAAGCAAGTAATGGAATGGCCAAGATAATGAAATGGTGGAGATTAGGATTGTTTAGTGCTTACTTGTATTTAAAGGGACCCAAATGGTGAATGTGAGGGAAAAGTAGATATTTTTAATTGACTATAAGTAAATAATGAAATGGTAGAGATTAGGATTATTTAGGGCTTACTTATGTTCAATAGGGATCCATATGGTTAATGTGAGGGGGAAGAATAAATTTTTATTAACTATAAGCAAATAATGAAATGTGAGATAATGAAATGGCTGAGATTAGTATTTTTTAGCACTTGTATTCAACATGGACCAAAATTGTGAATGTGAGGGGAAAGAAGACATTTTTTATTAACTATAAGTAAATAATGAAATAGTTGAGATATGAAATGATTGAGATAATGAAATGGTAGAGATTAGGATTGTTTAGTGCTTACTTGTATTTAATATGGAAATAAATGGTGAATTTAAGTCAAAAGTAAAGATTTTTATAATTAATTGTAAGCAAATAATCATAATAAAAAAGTCTTATGATGTGAGAGGGTTTCAATGGTTCTATCGTATCTATCTCATCACATCCTTCATCTATTGACTCTATTTGAGATATTGTGAATTATTTATATTTTAGACTAAGTTGAAAATTCATTTTTTGGGGTGGCAAACTTTTATCTCATGCTGTGTCATAAAATTTAATGAATGAATGATTGAATAACACATAGAATTATTATTTAGGGTGGTTAAACTTTACCTTATGATTCAATATTCTTGTATATATGGGTCCCATGCATCATTATATATTAAAAAATTACTTATAAAATATCTACACCTATTATAAA
Source organism: Torreya grandis (assembly GCA_037957365.1). Lineage (NCBI taxonomy): Eukaryota > Viridiplantae > Streptophyta > Pinopsida > Cupressales > Taxaceae > Torreya > Torreya grandis. The sequence continues at coordinate 1,084,287 of JARHVA010005162.1, forward strand.
GGAGCAACTATTATTTAGAAAGAAGTTTTTGATGGGTGGGAAGAAGCAAGGGGATAAAGATTTGTATCACTGCTCCTTTTTTTTGGTTTTTAGGTATCATTTACATCAAATCAATTTTTTATTTTTATTAAAAAAAATTGTAGTAAAACACTCTTTATTTATCTTAGTAGCATGTATTACACATAATTTTTTTAGTCTTTGAATCACATCCAGATATCTTTAGATCATCTAGTAAAGTTCTTCCAATCACCCTATACAAATATTTATAACATTCACAAACTTCTTTGGAGCATCCTGTGTATGTCTTTGGATCACACTCAGATCATATTCAGAGTGATTCTAGAGCATCTTTGGAGTGTCTTCAGAGGTTTTAATTATCATATCTCACTTTTTGAATCCTCAAAATTGTAGCCAAAAGAGTTGTAAAAATTATATGTTACCTTCTAAAAATTACCCCATCATTGGGATGTTTTACTATACTCAAAATTACCCCATCCTTAGGATATGTTCCTCTACTCAAAATTACCCCATCCATGGGATGTGTTGATGTACTCAAAACTATGCTATTCATCCAAGTTAGACACAATAACAAAGTCAAGAATTAATAATAAATTACATACAAACAATGAATAAATTGCATTCATATTCTACTTAGTCAAACTTTAACTATTAAATGCAATACAATATATAACCAAATGTAAAACTTTAGGGATAGTTTATATAACTATGATGAACTATATGAAATGGTCATCATTTCTCCCCCACACTTTACTTTTTGTGAGTCCTCTTGTAAAGAATTAGGATGACTAATTCTTAATCCAAATTTCCTAATTCAAACCTCTAACTCAGATTATAAATGTCAAAATGATATCCCCAGTCATGGTGGCCCTGTGGAAAGAATCTAATGTCTCTAATAACTGTATGCACCCAAGCTTCAAATTTAACTTCTGCTTGAGAATTCCAACACTTCCATGGAGATAAAGGATAAAGAATGATGGGAGGACTAAACCTCATCCCAATCAAGACATCTAAACCTATTTCCTCTAAGTACCGAGTACTTATCTAGTAAGTTTTTTTGGCTCTTCTTAGACTCCATTTAATATTGGTGGGGCTGAAAAAGTATAAAAGAGGGAAAAATGCTCTCATTTGAATATGCTTGGTTTATGTTTGGTTATTATTTTCTCTTAGAGAATTTTGGATTAGGTTTGAGGATGAAAACCCTTGAGCTTGGAGGTAGTGAATAGAAACCCATTGTTTGTTGGAGATATTATTCAAGTGTCTCACTTTGTGCTTCAAATTCATACTTCTGGTTGTCCAATCTGACTGTAAGTTATATGGTTATGATTGGATATTTATGTTGTTATTATACTAAAGATTGGAAATAAATATTCATATATAATTCCATATCCTTTTTATAAAACTATTATAATATGTTTTACTTAAAAATTTTCTTGCAAGTTATTGGATGAATAGAAAATAGTTCATGCAAACTATTTGTTTAAAATTTTTATGGACTTCCCTATGTTTTAAATCAATAAGTAATGTCTCCCATATGGCAAGAATTACATTAAAATCATTGGCAAAATAGTGATTTAGAAAATATTTAAAAGTATAAATATTAGATCTTAATATCTCATTATAATTGTTCTTCATATGCATATGATACAATGGTTGAAAAGAAGAAATAAGTTTCTTTGATTCTATAAATTATGGTCTCATGCATAACCTAGTGGTGCTTTATAATTCCAAAAATCTTTTATTTACCTATATACATTCCATTTGGTTCCTTAGAGTGGAGAGAGAGGCATGTAATTATGTCTCTCCAACAAATAAATTTATCAAAAAACTAGATTGATATCATAATAACAAATTGAAGGTATAGAACTCATAAATGGCATCATGCCTTTCTTCAATGCTCTTTAGAAAAATGTCCATAAATACATGCTCATATTCAATTATATGTGAAAAATAAATCAAAATTAATTGAATATAACATTTATAAAACTACTCATATAAGAAAAGAACATAAACTGATGAAGGTTGCCTACATGATAATAGTTTCTTAAAAATAGCACAAATGTGTTGGATATAAGCCTATACTTTTTGCAATTGTATTTGGGATTCTACCAATTGCTTTTGAGATTCCTCCTTAAGTTTGGCACTTTCATCCTTCAATTTTTTTTTTCTTTTGGGTGATATGCTAGGTAGAGATTATTTCATGTAATAGAATAGGGAAAGAGGGAACAACTCTTGTTGGACTCTCTATCTAAACTACAATCTCTTGTATGTCTCTTTCCATGGCCTAAATAGAGGCTTGTAACTAAGAATTATGAGTATCAAGCTCTATTATTTTATTTTTAAGTGGGGAAATCATTATATTTATATTATAAATACTTTCTCTTGGATTATTAATCAGATTACCTTATCAATATTGGCATTTTCTAAATCAGTAATTTGAGTGTCCTTGATAGCAAGATAATTTTTTAAATTAATTAATTCTTAGGTCTATGAAAACATTACATTATGGACCCTAGTATTTATAAATTTTATTCCTTGAAGAATTATTTATTATTCACTAAATCTAGTAATAGATTCTTCCCACCTTTGTTTCAAATTAGAAATCATCAAGTCCTTACCTTTCAAAGTTGAATGGAGAACATCTAGCTTTGTTTGTTGGTGTTTGATTGTTTCCTCATGGTGTGATAAAGTCATGGCATGATGCAATTATTTTCTTCATTGATATAATGTAGAGAATATTGATCTTCTTTGATAAAGGGTTCATTACCATTATCAGCAATAGAAGGCATAGGACACTCTACTTCTTGTTAGGATCTTAGAGTACAATTGATTACTTTTGTATAAGCAACTAAACATGGAATTGAAACCAAAAGTAATAAGTAACTAGAAATTAGAAACAACAAATAATAGGAGATACAAGAAACAACCAATCTATATTAAACTCTTCTAGAAGGAAATACAATGAAGAAATCTCTCTCTCCTCACACCTCGCAGATGTACAGTAATTATCCCTCAAGAGTTCTCTCTCTCTCTCTTTCTCAATCAATTACAATCAACTCAATTACTGAATTGTTCTACATGCTATGAGGATCTAACCCTACTATATAGTATACTACAACACTAGGGTTCATGAGCCATGCATTTTTCACCCTTAGATCCACCTCTTAAATCAAAGGCTCAAATTTGTTTGGCTTAAAATAGAATTCTGGAAACACACAAAAATTGGTGTCAGTCTAAAGATGACCGATGCTGGCCAACCCCTAACTGATGTCAGTCAACCCCTAACCGATGTCAGTTCATTCTAACTGATGCTAATTATTGTGTAAGCCCAACAATCTCCACATTAGCTCATTAGTGAAGCTTTTAGCTCCACAACTCAACAATCTCCCACTTGGAGATAAATAGTTGCACCTGTACCTATATAGCAACATCCTCTAAACATCTCTGGCTTGTTTTTCCCTCTTCAAGTTCAATCTTGAAGACCAACAAAAGTTGAATGAAGATTCAACTTCTCCTTTGTTACCAGATTTGTTAACATAACAAAAAGATTCTTATCCATATGGATCTTTTTTAGCTTCAACTGTCCATCCTCCAATCCTATCTAAAGAAGTGGTACCTAAGCTGTATATGTTTAGTTCTTGAATGAAAGGCTGAATTTTTTACCAAATGAATTGCACTTTGACTATCACTATACAATATAAAACTCTCTTGCTCCTTTCCCAACTCTTCCATAAACTAAGTCATCCAAATCATTTCCTTGCTAGCTTCTGTGACTGCAATGTATTCTACCTCTATAGTAGATAAGGCAACAACCTTCTACAACTTTGAAATCTAGCTAACCGCCATTCCACCAATAGTGAACACATATCCTGTGGTGCTTCTCCTACCATCTAAGTCACCTGCCATATCCGAATCTACATACCCATGTAGAGAAGTGTTTGACCCTCCATAGCATAAATGCCTACTGTTGGTCCCTCTCAGATATTTGAGAATCCACTGAACTACTTTCCAGTGTTCCTTTCCTGGATTGGCCATAAACTTGCTGACAACTCCCACTGCTTGGGCAATATCTGGTCTAGTACATACCATTACATACATCAAGCTCCTAATTGTTGAAGCATATGGAACTCTACTCATGTACTCAACCTCATCATGTGATTTAGGACACTGTTCTTTGCTCAACTTGAAGTGTCTAGCCATAGGAGTGCTTATCATTTTTGCATCCTGCATATTGAACCTCTCCAACACCTTATTCACATAATCCTCTTAAGACAAAATCAAACTGTGATTTTTCCTATCTCTCTTAATACTCATGCCAAGGATTTTCTTTGTTGCTCCTAAATCCTTCATATAAAATGTGTGAGCTAATTTTACCTTAAGCTCAATAATTTCCTGCATGTGTGAACCTACAACAAGCAAATCATCTACATACAGTAACAGGATAATATAACTACCATTATCCAATCTGTTAAAATAAACACAATGGTCAAATTGACATTTACTAAAGCCATGCTCTATCATAAACCTGTCAAACCTCAAATACCATTGTCTTTGAGCTTTCTTAAGACCATATAAGCTTTTCTTCAACCTTCACACAAGTTTCTCCTTACCTTTGACCTCAAAACCTTTCGACTGATCCATATATATCTCTTCATCCAAATCTCCATGAAGAAATGTTGTCTTAACATCAAGCTACTCAAGATGCAAATCCTCAATAGCAACTAAAGACAATACAGTCTGAATAGAAGTCATCTTTACTATAGGAGAAAAAATTTCACCAAAATCAATACTTGGTTTCTGTGCAAATCCCTTTACTACCAACCTAGCCTTATGTCTCATTTTTCCATTCTCTCCTTCCTTTAACCTATATACCCATTTTTTTTTAATGCTTTCTTTCTGGCTGGCAACTCAACCAAATCCCATGTATGCTTCTCTTCTAAGGAATCAATTTCCTCATTCATGCCATGCTCCCACTATTTCTTGGATTCTACTTGCTTTGCCTCATCAAAACTTTTTGGTTTTCCACCATCAGTGAGTAACAAGTAGTATAAAGAAGGGGATTAATGAATTAGAGGTTTACTTACCCTTTCAAACCTCCTTATGGGTGTTTGAGACTCATTTATAGCTTGCTGTCTACCCAAATTTTCTTCTGATAGTGACCGATCTTGGTCATCTTTGAACGATGCCAGTCTGCACTGGATCGATGTTGATTCCTCCTGATCCATGCTGATTTCCACCTGACTGATGTTGATTTCCACCTAACCAAAATCGATTTCCACCTGACCGACATTGATTTCCACTTGACCAACATCAGTCTCTGTGTTTTTTTGTGAGTGATGATTTTTACCCGTGAGCTCATTTTGGATCATAACCTCTTCCAAATCAAGATTGCCCTGCTCAGAATTATTCAGCCTCTTGAGCTAATCATTGTACATCACCTTCTCATTGAAAACTACATCATGGCTTCTAATAATTTTGTTAGTTTCTAAATTCCACAACTGGAATCTAAAATCTCCAAAACCATAACCAATGAAAGTGCATCGCATAAATTTAGCATCCAACTTCTTTCTATTTTCTTTATCAATGTGCATAAAAGCTTCAGAACCAAAAAATCTAATAAATGAAAGATCTACCTTTTTACTTATCCAAGCTTCTTCTGGAATTCCACCATCCAGTGTAGTAGAAGGTCCTCTGTTAATCAGATAAACCACAGTATCTACAGCTTCTACCCAAAACTATAAGGGCAAACCAACATGCAACCTCATACTCCGTGCACGCTCCATTATTATTCTATTCATCCTTTCAACAACTCCATTTTGCTGAGGTGTCCTTAGAACCATCCTTTCCCTACATATTCCACTCATAGAATAATAACTGTTGAATTTATTGCTGCAGTACTCATCACCATTGTTAGATCTAAGGCACTTCAATCTCAAACTTGTTTCATTCTCAACCAAAGCTTTCCATTTCTTAAATGTGTCAAAAAAATCATATTTTCTCTTTATGCAATAAACCCATACCTTTCTTTTAGCATCATCAATGAAAGAAACATAATACTGTGATCCTCCAATAGAAGCTACTTGAGCTAGTCCCCACACGTCTGTGTGAACAAGCTCCAACTTGTGCTTCTTCTTTGTTGATGAAATTTTGAGAAACCTCACTTTCTTATATTTCCCAAAAATACAATGCTCACAGAAATCTAGATCTATGCTTTTCAAATCTAAAGCTTACCTTTTGACTTAATAACATTCATTCCATTCTCACTCATGTGACCAAGCCAACAGTGCCACAACTTTGCATCTACATCTGAAGTAGATAAAATAGAAGGAGAATAATCAATAATACAAGTAGATAGATAAAGTGTACCTACTATGTTACCTTTTGCTAATACAAGTGCACCCTTGAAAACTTTCTAAGATTCAGCTGTGAGAATTACTATGCAACCCTCATCACCTAACTTTCCTACAAAAATTAGATTCCTCTTCATGATGGATACATGCATGACATCCTTCAACACCCATGTGTTGCCATTCTGCAATTTCAGCTGCACTTTTCCTTTGCCAACAATTTTACAAGGCTCATCATCCCCTAAATAAAATTTTTCAAAATCTCCATGGACATAATCATTGAAAAAATCTCTATTTGGGGTTACATGGAAAGAGGCACCAAAATCTAAAACCCATTATTCTACTTTATTATCCAAAGAAAATATAAGAGCATCTTGTGTAACAATACCTACAACTTTTGCTTCTTTATTACCTTCATGCTAATTTTCTTTGTTATCCTTCAACCAACAATCTTTCTTTGCATGCCCTTTCTTTCCACAATTCCAACAAGCTATTCTTCCATTTGTAGATTTAGATCTACTTCCCATCTTTGACCTTGATTTCCCTTGCTTGCCTTTCTCTCTTTGCCTTCCCCTGCTTTCAACACTTAAAGCATTACCTAATGTTTCCCCTATGCTTTTCCTACAAATTTCTTCATTCAAGATTACACTAACAACATCATCAACTTTCAAGATATTTGAAGCAGATGCAGTATTACTAACTGCCATTACCAAACTATGTCAACTTTCAAGTAAAGAACATAATATTAAAAGAGCCTTAATTTCATCATCAAAAACTATTTTGACTGAATTTAACTGATTTACTATTGTATGGAAATCATTAAGATGACTAAATACAGATCCACCTTCCTACATTTTCAAATTAAATAATTACTTCATAAGATATACCTTATTCAAAGCTGAGGGTTTTTCATATAAATTTGCCAACGTATCCATTAACTCTACCATTGTCTTTACATGTGATAAGTTGGAAAACATAGAAGCTGCCAGGCTCAACCTTATAGATCAAAGAGCCTTTCTATCAAGAACATTCCATTCTTCATCTTCCATATCTATGGGCTTCCTTGAAACCCCACCCAATGGTAAATATAGATCTTTCTGATATAGATAATCTTCAATCTGCATCCTCCATAATTGATAATTCTTGCCATTAAATTTCTCCATTCTTACTTTACTTTCTTCTACCATTGTTTTGCTCCCACTCAATCAGAAACCCCTATGAGTGAATTATGTAATCAACAAACACTAACACGCTCTGATACCAGTTGTTAGGATCTTAGAGTACAATTTATTACTTTTGTATAAGCAACTAAATGCATAATTGAAACCAGAAGTAATAAGTAACTAGAAATCAGAAACAACAAATAATAAGAGATACAAGAAATAACCAATCTATATTAAACTCTTCCAGAAGGAAATACAATGAAGAAATCTCTCTCTCAACACACCTCATAGATGTATAGTAATTCTCCCTCAAGATTTTTTTCTCTCTCTCTCTCAATCAATTACAATCAACTCAATTACTAAATTGTTCTACATGCTATGAGGATCTAACCTTACTATATGGTATACTACAACACTAGGGTTCATGAGCCATGCATTCGCCACCCTTATATCCACCTCTTAAATCAAAGGCTCAAATTTGTTTGGCTAAAAATAGAATTCTAGAAATGCATAGAAATCGGTATCAGTCTGAAGATGACCGATGCCGGCCAACCCCTAACCGATGTCAGTCGACCCCTAATCGATGTCAATTGGTTCTGACCGATGCCGGTTACTATGTAAGCCCAACAACCTCCACATTAGCTCATTAGTGAAGATTTTAGCTCCAAAACTCAACACTTCTTAAGGTATAACTTCTTTTGCTAGGGTTCCCTCTATAGATACAACTTCTTATGTAGCCTAAACATCTTAATCTTCCTACAAGGTAATTTGTCAAATGTGCCAGAGTTTATCTGGAAGAGGATGAAGGGTGTCTAAATAAATTCCCATTTGTCACTTTGATTTTTGGTGTAGTATCTTCAGAACCAATGGTGGTGGAGATGGTCATTCTACAACTTCAACTATGGGTTCTTCAATCCAAATTGTAGTGGAAGGAGGATGGGTAGGGCATGATGTATTTGTGGAAATAATTGGAGAAATTTTTTGGAGGAAAGAGGACCAAGCCTTTTTACCCCTTGGTTTACTAAGAAAATAATGGCAATAAATGAGTGTAATTAGCCCATGATGGTGGGTAGACCCAGTACCTCATCTTATCTTCTGAGAAACATTAATAAGAACATTATGAAGGAAATAGGGAATATCAATCTTATATTCTTCTCAAACATCTCCTTTCTTCAAGTGAAGGAGTCTCATAACATCTCCACCCACTACTATAACTAACCATCACAAGTGATATATTTTATTATCTGGAAAACAACAATTTTCCAAGGTTGAGGAAGACTTTCTCTTAGAATTCCCTTGGCAACTCCTTAGGAGAATTTGTCTAGTCTAGAGTGTGGCTCATTTCCTTTAAAAACATATAAATTAGGTTAGAAAAAATGATCTTTTCAATGTCAACTACCCCATCCTCAAGAATCCCAGATAGAAAATTGATTATAGAGGGATTTACTAGAATGATATTGCCTTTGATAATATCATGATCTTCATCAAAATTCTCATATAATTCTTACATAATTTCTTCATGGAATCCCTAAAATTATTTTAAGAAATTCAATCAACCTGTATTTCAAAGACATATTTGGATGCTTCATCTTATTGTAATGCATCAGAGGATTTCAGTTCACTTTTTTCTTTTTCCCACCCATATTTGAAGAAAGCACTATTTAATTTCAAATATGACTATACTATAAAAACATAGAGCTCAAATTTGCATAAGGAACAAGGGAAGCAAGAGATTAGAAATATGACACAATAATTTCTGGTAGTGATAACGTAAAAAATAATAGCAAAGTAGGTTATATGATGTGATTATGACAAGAATGATGGTGATAGTTATGTTTATCTCTTTAGAGCATGTGAGATATAATGGGAAGGTGCTTTATCTGGTCAAGTAGTAATGATGTTTCATAAAGGTCATTATTGCTAGTACTGGGAGTAGTAATCACAATTAATAATGTGTCATACCAAATATTTTTGAAATACCCTCTATTTAAAACATAATTATATCAATCTTGTTTAAAAAGACCATTTCAAACATTGTCACAAAATACCATCACATTAATTATTTTGTAGGTATTTTGAAAACATCATCACATCAAATTATGGATTGTGGCATTATTGTTTTAATGGCATTATTTTAATTCTCAATGATGGAGGTGGATTCTTTCCATTCATGATTTTTAATCTTAGGATCATAGATATCAGTCTTCGAAGCATCACTTTCAGTCTTTAGAGCTAAGTCGCTAATCTTTAGAGCTAAACCTTCAAACTTCAAAGCAAAATTATAGTCAATTCAGACTTTGTTTATATATATATATATATATATATATATATATATATATATATATATATAAAGGACCTTATATACATGGTGTTGTTTGTATGTATTTGTAATCAATTGCATCTGGTTAATCCATGTCTTGTTTGAAGAACCACTTGGGGGCTTTATTGATGGAGGCAATGGCTAAGTTGGAGTTAGCCTTGGAAGGGAAATGTTTGGGTAGAAAACCTCTCCACATGGTAGAATAAGTCATTTTAATATTTTTCATCTATTGCCAATGTAATGGTATTAGAATTGGTGTCTCAAAAGATTACCTTTGTCTTATATGAATAGAGAAATGGGACCTATTCTGATTTGGTAGTTCTAGACATTCTTACTTCAGCCATGAATTTTTATTTTTTATTGATGAGATCATATATTATCTTAATGTGGGATGAATGTGTAGAAGACATTTTTCGCAAGCTTGATTAAAACAATGTTGATGGGTATCCTGATTTGTGTTGTATTAATGGGTAAGATCATCAAAATTCAAACTATTACTTTTAGAAATTAATTGCTCCAAAATTTAATTTAGCTTTAATTTGAATTTGATTTGATATCATTTTATCTTTAAATCTAAATATTACCACTTTTTTACATGTGGTTGCCACCTCAGATATATTTAAGTACTCATGTGGCTTGAATATGACTAAGTTATCTAGTTGGATTGAAATTTGAACACATGGCACCTTTTGATTTCCTCATGGATTCTTGAAATGTAGTTTTACTTGATGACTCATCTATTTCTCACCACTTGATGACCCTTAATTTATATCAAGCTCTCAGGTGGTGCCTTATAATCCTGATACCTTGAATGGGTAATCCACTCTTGTGCCCATTTGAAAGGTATCTCTCAGGAGATACCTTGAATAGGAAATCCACTTCTATTCATATTTGAAAGGTATCTCCTAGGAGATACCTTGAAGGTATTACAAGGGCCTTCAAAATATCACCCAATAGTGCCTTCTATGTAAAGGAAAATTCCACTTGTTCCTTGAAGGAGAAATCCTCTCTTATGCCTATTTGAAAGGTATTTCTTAGGAGATACCTTGAAGTAGAAATCCAATCTTGTGTATGCTTGAAAGGTATCTCCTAATAGATACCTTGAAGGTAATGTAATGGCGTTTAAAATATCACCTAGTAGTGTCTTCCATGTAAAATAAAATTGCACTTGTTCATTGAAGGAGAAATCTACTCTTATCCTTGTTTGAAATGTATCTCCTAAGAGATACCTTTAAGGGGAAATCCAATCTTTTGCATGTTTTAAAGGTATCTCCTACAATATACATTTAAGGTATTACAGGGGCCTTTAAAATATCACCTAGTAGTGCCTTTTTTGTAAAATAAATTCCACTTGTTTCTTGAGGGAGAAATAGACTCTTTTGAATATTTGAAGGTATCTCTTAAGGCATAATTTGAAGCATAAATCCACTCGTGTGCATGTTTGAAAGGTATCTCTTAGTATATACCTTGAAGGTGTTATAAAGACATTCAAAATATCACCTAGTAGCGCCTTTCATGTCAAGGAAAATTCCACTTGTTCCTTGAAGGAGAAATCCACTCTTGTGCCTATTTGAAATGTATCTCATAGGAGATATATTGAAGAGGAAATACACTCTTGTGCATGTTTTAAATTTATCTCCTAATATATACCTTGAAGGTATTACAAAGGCCTTGAAAATATCACCTAGTAGTGCCTTCTATGTAAAGGAAAATTCCACTTGTTCCTTGATGGAAAAATCCACTCTTGTGCATGTTTAAAAGGTATCTCTTAGGAGATACCTTAAAGGGGAAATCCAATATTTTGAATGTTTTAAAGGTATATCCTAATTCTACCTTAAAGGTATTATAAAGGCCTTGAAAATATCACCTATTAGTGCCTTTCATGTAAAGGAAAATTCCACTTATTCTTTGAAGGAGAAATCTACTCTTATCCCTATTTGAAATACCTTAAAGGGTAAATTCAATTTTATGCATGTTTTAAAGGTATATCCTACAAGATACATTGAAGTTTTTACAAGGGCCTTAAAAATATCACCTAGTAGTGCCTTTTGTGTAAAGTAAATTCCACTTGTTCCTTGAAGGAGAAAATGACTCTTGTGCTTGTTTAAAAGGTATCTCCTAAGAGATACCCTAAAGGGGAAATCCACTATTGTGCATGTTTTAAAGGTATATATTAGGAGATACCTTGAAGGTATTAAAAATCCCTTCAAAATATCACTAAGTAGTGCCTTCCATGTAAAGGAAAATTCCACTTGTTCCTTGAAGGAGAAATCCACTCTTGTGTTTGTTTGAAATGTATCTCCTAGGAGATACTTTAAAGTCGAAATTAATTCTTGTGCATTTTTGAAATGTATCTCATAAGAGATACCTTGAAGTTATTATAAAGGCCTTCAAAATATCATTTATTAGTACCTTCCATGTCAAGGAAAATTCCACTTATTCCTTGAAGGATTCACTTTTGTGTCTATTTGAAAGGTATCTCCTAAGAGATACATTAAAGGAAAAAAATCCACTCTTGTTCATGTTTTAAGGGTATATCCTAAGAGATACCTTGAATTTATTACAAATTCATTCAAAATACCACCTATTAGTGCTTTTTGTGTAAAGGAAAATTCCACTTATTCTTTGAAGGAGAATTCCACTCTTGTGCCTATTTGAAATGTATCTCCTATGAGATACATTGAAGGGGAATCCACTCTTGTGCATGTTTGAAATGTATTTCCTAGGAGATACCTTGAAGGTATTACAAAGGCCTTAAAAATATCACCCAGTAGTTCTTTCCATGTAAAAGAAAATTATACTTGTTCCTTGAAGGGAAAATCCACTTTTGTCCCTATTTGAAATGTATCTCCTAGGAGATATGTTAAAGGTGAAATCCAATATTATGCATGTTTTAAAGGTATATCCTAATAGATACCTTGAATGTATTATAAATTATTTCAAAATATCACTCAGTAGTGCCTTCCATGCGAAGGAAAATTCCACTTGTTCCTTGATGGAGAAATCTATTCTTGTGCCTATTTGAAAGGTATCTCCTAGGAGATACATTGAAGGGGAAATATAATATTGTAAATTTTTTAAAGGTATCTCATAAGAGATACCTTAAATTTATTACAAATGCCTTAAAAATATCACCTAGTAGTGTCTTCTGTGTAAAGGAAAATTCCACTTGTTCCTTAAAGGAGAAATCCCCTCTTGTACATATTTGAAAGGTATCTCTTAGGAGATACCTTCAAAAGGGAAATCCACTCTTATGAGTGTTTGAGAGGTATATCATAGGAGATACCTTGAAGGTATTACAAGGAACTTTAAAATATCACCTAGTAGTGCCTTCCATGTAAAGGAAAATTTCACTTGTTCTTTGAAGGAGAAATCCACTCTTATGAATGTTTAAAAGGTATCTTATTTGCTTTTTCTACTCTAGTAAGTGTTGTTGGCGCAAGTGCACCTCTAGTTTCCATATTACCTTGCCCTAGCCCTCCTAATTTTTATAATTATTCCCTAAAAGATAGTTATTGACTCACTCTCTTGTCATTAATTTTAGAGTGTAAATACCCATTGTAAGACAATTATTATGAGCTCAATTTGGGGTGTCAAAGTATAAATACCCCTCTCCTCATTTGTCCAAACACTTAGACACATTGATATTTTGAGAGCATTAAGTAATTATAGAGAGCATAAAGAGTAGAGAGAGTCAAGCCAAGAATTATGAAAATTTGTGAGTAGGTATCATTAATTTGGTGCCTTTAGTAAGATAGAGAGTGGTTTTGAAGAAGAATTCTTGATGGAGACTTCTACATCTTCATTAACACTATAATAATTATGGGAAAACCCCATTTAAGGGTGAATATCAGTGTAAATTAAAAATCTTGAAGGCTTCATCTAATTATTAATCACAAGGAAATGGGTTGGTGAAGTCTACCAACAGAATTTGATCAGACTGATCATAAGAATATGCGATGATAAGTAGAAGAAGTGGAAACTACATATGAAAATGACCATATGGGTGGATTGCATCACCCCTAAATAGGTTCTAAATACTTCCTTGTATGAGATTGTATATATGAAGGCAATAATTATATTAGTTTCATTAGAAATGTCTACACAACAACTCTTGAAGGCTATTAAAATTTTAAAAAGTGGAGAATGGAGGTTCAGCTTAATGAATTAGTCTAATTTTAGGAAGTGATGGAATAGGAAAGTGATGTGAATATCATCCAATAATAATTAGTTAAGTCATGGTTCAATATGAAGTCATGAGAATCAAAATTTAAACCTATAGATTTAGTCCTCAAATATGATTAGTGGGTTGAAAATATAGGATAGCATGTGAAATTCAATTTTATTTAGAGAGGAACATTTCACATCATTAGTGGTAGGTAGGTAAATTCTTATGAATTAGAATATCAATAGGGAAACACATTGGATATCCCCATCAACATGATTGACTTGAAGCATTTCAACTAACTTACCCATATTCCCCCTTGTACATAATTAGTTGATTTCCCTTCTTATCATGTGTTCCTTTTTCTTGTTAACGTTTCCCCTTAATTTTCCTTCCATTTTTAGTTTAATTTTAAAATAAGTTTCATTGGCATAAGTGACTCACCTAATCACCATGCATCCCCTCCCTAGTCCTCTTAAATATTAAAAAAACATTCTCTAAAAAATGATTATCTACGCACCTTACTTGCCATTCATGCCAAACACCCCATTTTTTTGTGACTGCCCATAAATCTCTCATGAGCAGCCCTTCAAGCATGTGCATCATCCTTATCATTTATGGGGGCACCTAATTTTAAAATTTGACATCACGGGCTTGCATAGTGTCATCAATGTATGAATACACTCACCTCATCCAAGCCAATTTATTAGACACATTAAGAGCATTAAGAACATCAATAAAATTGAAAGAAGTAGGAATGGCCAAGTCTAGAATTTCAAGTAGAAAAGTATATATCCACTAATCTAAACCTTCAATAAAAATATAATTAGTTTTATAGTAAAATCTTGACCAATGGAATCTTCTACATCTTCATCAAAAAGTGAGAAACATCCCATTAGATAAAGAGCCTATGGGTTGAGTAGTGGGGGTGACCTTCCCCTCAAACACACAATAATCAAATCCAATACTTATACCCCTACTCTAGCAAAAAATGTGCCAACACCAAAAAAACATATAAGGGGGACTGGAGGGATCAAACATTAGTCACCAACTTCACAGATAATATCTTCAACCCAAAGTTGGCCAAGAACCCTAAGAGTCTAAGAGAGGGTGCTTATACCTAAATGCTCATAAGGGATAGCACAAATGAATGAAAATCATTTAGCTATAGGTTATGGGAATGCACATTGGCACATTTCATGGTGCCTTATGTTCATCCCTACTTGGACATCATCAACCTCTACACACAAAGATATGACACCCACCCTGACACAATTAATGAAAATGCCCTTTTAATGGTAAAAATTATGTAGTTAACATTAGGGAGATGCTCTAACTCCCTAGTGATTAGGAGGCCAAGATTGATAACATAGATAGCCTCTAAACTATTTTGGATTCTTGGGTTCAAGAAAAGGGAGACTTATTTGGATTTTTTCTCAAAACAAAAATCATGGAGATGCCTCTTATGCCCATTTCCCTCAAGAGCTTTCCCATGTAGCACCTAAGAGATAATCTATCCATGTTGGCCTTCATATTTAGAATGGACTATGAACCAACATCAAATACTCCCATTTGGGGGCACTCTTTCTCATAACTTTAGTGTGGAAGGGACAAGCTTTTAGGTTGGAATTTGTGGAATCCATCACCACCTCCATAAGAGATGAGCTGGAAAAATTTTCAATAATGGGTACCTTCCATTACTCATATTTCCTTCTAAATCTTATCATATTCTAATATTCCTAGTTTTTCTCCAAATATCTCAACCTTAACTCCTCTAAAATAGACATCTTTCCCAACATGGTAAAATTGGTGATTATATGGACCCATGTTCTATCTATCACTAGGGACTACTACATGTTTTTAGAGCCTTTTTATGGATCTAGTTATCATCTACCTCAACATGGATCCCCTTACATTCAGAATGACCAAAGCATAACTAGCGTGGCTCACTGAGAGTAAGGTCCCAGTTGATTGGCTCTGAGGATCCCACTTGTCATTCCTTTGATTGTATAATCTATAGGGAGAACCCTTATGGATCCCACATATGCTAATAGACTAAACTCTATCCTTAGAGTATGCTCACCAACTCGATGCAGTATATTCTATCTATGGGGTAGGGAAGAATAAGAAAGTCCTATATGATGTCCCCTTTGCAAGAGGAGGCATTACAGTGTGCAAAAGGCACCAAGAATGCTTACTCATAGCCAAGATAGTAGAGTTTGGCATATACCTAATAGATGATAGATGGAACTATGATCCAATTGGATACATATCAAACTTGAAGATTGATAGTGCCCCTAAGCCTCAAGCACAACCTTACCTAAAGCAAAGGAAATCACTCATGAAAGACATTCCCCAAAATTATGTGGACCTAGCTCATATCTCATTGGATACCTTCAAACCATGGGAGTCCTTCTATGAGAAGGTCTAGGATTATAACCCAACTAAGAAATTTCCAAAGGTGATAAAGAGGTATCTCACTGAGTTAGGATGGAGCAAAGAGAAAAAGGATACCTTTATAAAATATAGGTATGATATCAACCTGCCTTACACTAGGCTTGATGAATAAGATAGAGATGGAATATTTGATAATATTTTGTATGAAAATCATTAGGAGGAAATATTAGTAGAAGAAGAATCCTCCCTTGAATAATGATAAGAGGAGAAGGAGAAGAAGAGGAGGAAGATACTCCTGGGTTCGTATTAGGAGTCACAACACTAAAAAAAGAGGCTAAGCTCTTAGAGGTTCAAAATCCTTCCTCATGGCCATATTTCCTATACTCATGTTATATAGCTTTGTAATAAAAATAATCTCCCTCTAAGTACCTCATGATTGGTTCATCCTAGTACAAGCATCTCTAAGTACCCAAATATAACCCTTTATTAGAGCCTATGTAAAATAAAATCCATTTTTTAGGCCTCCACCTTTCCACCTCTACCTCTCTCATCACCTCCATAGTTTCATCCACCATCTTGCCTTAGGTTGTGGTAGTCTCTACTACTAATTAAAGTACTACCTTGACCACTCTCTCACCTTCTTCCACCCAATCCTCCACTAAGCTCACATC
The DNA here is from genome assembly GCA_037957365.1 of Torreya grandis. NCBI lineage: Eukaryota > Viridiplantae > Streptophyta > Pinopsida > Cupressales > Taxaceae > Torreya > Torreya grandis. The sequence goes on from JARHVA010005162.1 coordinate 1,101,368, forward strand.
ATTTTCTCCATGGTCCCAATCTCCTCCTATAGGCCTTTCCTTACCCCACCACCTTTAAGTTCAACATCATCCTCCATCATGTTTCACATACCATTCCCCCTACTCTATGGGATCCTATCATTTTCCCCTTCCACCCTCACCCTACATCTAACTTCCTTTAGGATAATGACATGCATTGCTTCATAGTAGCAAGTAACTATTCCATTCACATTGCCATAGGGAATCCCCTTCATGGGCGAGAGCATTTAATGGCCAAATTAGTACAAGTAGTAGGTGAACACAAGAAGAGTGGCTTGAGAGGTCTAAATGGAAATAAAGAAAGGAGTATAGGCCAAGGCCTATGCTCAAACTCACATGAGATCATTTTATGATCCTACACAACAATCCCTTATGGTTTCTCATCTGACCCCCTAAATAATCAAGCCCTAAGGATAGATGCAACTAGGGGACTATGTTATTTAAGTGATCAACCTCAACCTTAGTGAGGCTAGGCCCATTGATAGAGTTTATCTGATGGAAGAGACACAAAAGTCCATTACCATAGACTACTTCAAGGTGACTTGATAGCTAGAAAAGACCAGGCTAGAGTTTGTAAGAGTGAAAGCTACTATTGAATCCTTCCATGTTAAGGCTAAGGCCAAAGATGAAAAGCTTAATAAATCAAGATCTGACCTACAGAGCTACATCTCTACTAAGATATTTAAAGTAGAAGTTAACCTAAAATTGGCTACTAAAAATGAGCTACAAGATAAGGATATTGAATTGGCTTGAGTTTGTTTAGGAGCTTTCTAATTTGTATTGATCATATCATCAATTATAGTAAAAGGCACAATAGGAATCCTTAGTCAAGGACCAAAAGGATGAAAAGTTGATGAATAACCTTACTACCTATCCATAGGCCTAAATAATACTCTCTATAGTACAACAATTATACAAATCCTATTGGGAAAGGATCAAGGTCATGGTAACAAACTTGAAGATAATGTTAAATTTCATTACACATTTGTAGAAGATAGCCTCTTAGGTGTGCACATATATTGATCAAGTGATCACCTTCATCTCCCCCAAGGTCCCAAAGTTAGAGAGCCTCATCCAAAATATCTACAACACTTCTTATGAGATGATACAAGTAATAGGGGTGACCAAATAGAGGTAGGTGGTGTCTAAGGTCAATGAGTTTTTTGCTTGTAGAAAGGAAACCAACAAGTGCAAGGTATTCCTTAATGCCTTATAGCATGTGGTTTAAGATAGAAAGGGATGTATCAAGTAGTTAGTTTATTTGGAACTTCTATCCCCTTTCTTGGTAAATAATAACATCCTCCATACCAAATCAAGGCACTACTTGAGCAAAATTAGAATGACAAGATCATCTTCATAGCTCTTAGTCAAGCCTTTGATGTCTCTGAGGTGGAGAAAATTTTGTACCCACTTTCCTAGTTGGAGTTCCAAATGATGGTAGTGGTCAAAGGCTTGGAAAAAATATTTTTCAAGGAGGTAATAGATATAGATAGAGCCTTTGAGGCTCTAAAAAAGGAGACCTAGTTGAAGGAGGAAAAATGGGCACCCTTGCAAGTGACCCTTCAAAAATTGTAGGTATCTGCACCTTCCTCCCATTTTTATAATTTTGATTTGACTAGTCTAATTACCAAACTTTTGGGTTCTCCCTTTCATAGGTAGACACCTCTGTGAGTTTCTAAGAACTATGAATTAGAAATCCATGTTTTTCAGTTTTAGAGCAGCTCATCTTTGGCTTTGGGCTCACTTGGTAGATAACAATTCCTAGGTACCTTTCGATGGTTCCCTTTTCAGTCCCTTCCATTTTTGGGGGCCTTTTTCAAAAAATTTCCTAAGTACCATACTTCATATAATTTTGACACATATTATCCCCATGCTCAATCTCACCCAAGAAGTTTCTAGTCCCTCTAGAAAAGTGCCAGCGAGATGCATGTCATCTTCGTGCTTGTTATGGAGTAGTGTCAGTTTGTCAAAACTTAAAGGAGCACCATTAGATGAGAGTATGGGACCCTCCTTTTGATAAAAACTTTTGAAACAAAAAAATACAAACTTAAAGTGTAATATAATGATTCTAAGGGGGATCAAAGCCATTAAATGCAATATAGATAGGATAGCTCCAAAAGTATACATGTGGCACCACCTCATTTTTCTTAAGCATAGTGGCCATAACAGAATAACATAATTATTCCATATCTATGATAAGGAGGATAATTGCACTCATGAGATCAAGACCCTATTTTATTTGTAATGGCACCATCATGGGTGCAAGTGGTATAATCTCTAGGTGTCATCTCCCTAGGGTGTTGCCTCACCTATATATTCTAGGCTCTTCCCTTTTAGAGGTATTTGGTTATTATTTTTTTCTAGTTATCATATTTAGTAATCTTTTTTTTTAGCCATTTTAATAGAATAGGATAGTAGTAGTCAGCATTTTTCTATTATGTAACCTTAAAAAGTGTACCTCATGGATATGATTTGATGCTTTGTATGTGGCTTTCATGGCCTTCTATATTTTGTTCTCCATCTATAATGAAGAGGATGTGATATTATGTGTTATTTGGAGTAGAGAATTATCTCTATCTACTATTTCTTTTCTTTTACTTCTATAGTTTAGGTCTTTTATTTCATAATGGACTATAGCTCATGACTTATGCTCCTTCATGGTCTATAATTATTAAGGATCTAATATATTTTATGAAATTATAGATTAATGTTTCAAATCTCTTAATTCATCACCTTATGTTTAATTTACTTTACATGTTATTTGTTTTCATTTATTCAAACTTAAATGAAGATCTAGTTTCTAAAATCTCAGAGGTTGCTTTAAAAACTACAATTTGGTCCACACCTGTAAAAATTCTACCTTCATGTAAAGGAAAAGTACACTTGTTCCTTGAAGCAAAAATACACTCTTGTCTCTATTTGAAATGTATTTCTTAAGAATTACCTTAAAGGGGTAATCCATGCTTGTGCATGTTTGAAAGTTATCTCCTAGGAGATACAGTAAAGGTATTACAAGGTCCTTAAAAATATCACCCAATATTTGTTTCAATGTAAAAGAAAATTGAACTTGTTCCTTGAAGGAAAAATCCACTCTTGTGTCTATTTGAAAGGTATCTCTTAGGAGATACCTTGAAGGGTAAATCCACTCTTTTGTATGTTTGAAAGGTATCTCCTAGGAGATACCCTGAACTTATTACAAGGGCCATAAAATATCATCCAATAGTGCTAAAATAGGAGATTACATTTGTTGACCACTTATTTATACATCTACTAGTATTGATTTATATGTAAAGGAAAATTCCACTTGTTCCTTGAAGGAGAAATCCACTCTTGTGCCTATTTGAAAGGTATCTACTAGGAGATACCTTTAAAGGGAAATCCACTCTTGTGCATGTTTGACCTTAAAATTATTATAGGGACCTTCAAAATATCACAAGGGCCTTCCATGTAAAGGATAATTAGACTTATTTCTTGAAGGATAAATCCACTCTTATCCCTATTTGAAATGTATCTCTTAGAAGATACCTTGAAGGGGAAATACATTCTTGTGCATGTTTGAAAGGTATCTCCTAGAAGATACATTGAAGGTATTATAGGAGCCTTCAAAATATAACACAATGATGCCTTTTGTGTAAATTAAAATTTCACTTGTTCCTTAAAGGAGAAATCTACAAAATGGACTTTAGGAAATACAAGCAATAGTTCATAGAAATATTAAAAGGGATAAAACCATGATCATCTAAAAACAAGTCCATTAATACAAATGAGAGTTAGGAATAATGTACAACCAAATAAATACCCTAAGCATGTTCTTTTCCAAATAAAATTTCATTGAATCTATAATATAGAAACACAAGCAATAATTCATAGTAACATTAGAAGGGGTAAAACCATGATCATCTAAAAACATGTCCATTAATCCAAATGAGAGTCAAGATTAATGTACAACCAAAATAGGTGTGGATGATCTCGAAATTGGAAAATGTCACTTGGTAGTGAGTGAGATTGGTGCCTACATACAATAAGAAATATTAAATTTAGGGATTGGGAACATATAAAATTTTAAGCCAAGTGAAATAGATTAAAGTTTTCAACATGATAAAATGATCGTATCACAAAAAATTATATGAAAATAAATATCTCAAGGGAATTATATTGGGTGAATTATTTCTTAGGATAAAGCAGTGAAGGGTCTTTGCAAAAAAGGTCGAAGGTCACTTCTCATCGAGGAAAGGTCTTGGACTAAAATATTTAATGGTAAGTCTATAGGGTAAAGGTCCATTCCAAAATGGTTGAAGGGTACTTTTAGAAGGTTTAAAGGGCAGTTTTTATCAAGAAAATGGCCTAGGATAAAAGTCCTAAAGGGTAAGTCTTCGGGGCAAAGGGCCATTCCAAAAATGTTGAAGGGTAAACATGGAGGGAAAAGGGAAACATTTCAAAAAGTTAAAATTTAAATTATATATATATATTATCCTTTACTAAAACTCCCAAAGGGTAAGTTGCACAAAGCTTGAAGGGTATGTGCCCTCAGGGTCATTGTTTTGGAAAAATTACATTGGCAAGTTTACTGTAAGGAATTTTTTTGAGATTTTTAAGTCAGAAAAAATGTTCAATGACAAAATTATGAAGGGTAATTTTGAAATGGAAAAGTAATAAAAGTTTGAAGGGTCTTTCCAAAAAATCCATTAGGGTACTTTCAAAAATCCTAAATGGTACTTAAAAAAACCCCAAAGAGTACTCATTGAATCTTATGAGGTATATAATTTTGATGGTTTCAAATTGAATCTTGAAATTAAGACACCTTTACCTTTTGATAATATAGATAAGACCTAATACACATGAATCAATGTATTGTTAACTACCTTCTTTAATTAAAACACCTATTTACTCATTGAATCCTTTATAGACCACAATAATGATGGGTAAATTCCACCTCGAGGTATTTTACTAAGATACTCATTCAAGAAACTTGTAATACCTTAATGATTGAGTTGAAATTATCTCTTTGAGGGTAACATGAAGGTGTCTTAATGGGTGACTTGAAATTATGTCCTTAGAAATTTTTACTTCAAGAAGCTTCCAAAATAGGGGGAAGGGTAGAGCAAAAAATAAAGTCCCCATGGTCTCAAGATTTACCTTTGAAGATGGAATCTACATGGACAAGTGTTTTCAAAACCAATTTTTTTTGTGAGTAGGTGTTGCACACACATAGACAAACACACTCAAGCAGTCTCAAAATGTTTGATATAGGAAAACTCAAAGATCTAGGCCAAAGGTTGTTCCTAGAAGATACCTTGAAGAATGAATCCACTCTTGTGCCTATTTTAAAGGTATCTCATTTAATCCCTTATAGATATCTATGGATCATAATCCATGTTTTGAATTTTTAGGTTAGTTAGGATTTTTGTCATCAACATGCTCAATGAATTTTGGTGGGTGGTGTATCAACCTCATCTTTCTTGGGTTCCCCTTCATTTTATAGCTAAGTCTCAATCCCTTCTGTGATCCTCAGGAAAGAAGGGAGTTCTTATTTAAATTAAAGGCATGCCATTAGACAAGGGAAGTAGGCCCCATTTATAACAATAATTGTAGAGTTAGTTTAGAAGGAGAAATGCATCACCAAAACACTTATTCTAAGCATCATGGGAATCCCAGAGGTTATTTCATAGATCATAATTTCATCCCACATTTGTAAAGTTTTTCATATGAAATTGTTCATCAAGAATGAAATTTTTATTCATCAACAATATCCACTAGGATGTTCCTTCATGGGTAACTTGAAGGTGTCTCCTAGGAGATACCTTGAAGATATTACAAACCTTAATAAAAATGGACAAGTTCAATCTAGAGGTATAAATAGGATATTCCTTCAAGGGCCATGTAATACCTTCATGGCTACCTTGAAGGTATCTACTAAGAGATACCTTCAAGATATAAAAGGACCATCAAGGTAAAGGAAACTTTTAGAGGTAAAACAAGGTAATTATTTGAATCTAAAACTATTAATGTAATAGAAATTTTGTTTAAACTGGATTGAGGTGGAAAAATAATGTGTGTAAAAGGACCTGAAATGCATTGTCTCCCAATTATTAGAAGTCCCTTTAAGTTATCAAGTTATCAACTAGTAGTTATTTCAAGGTGAAGGAAAGTTATACTAAAAGATACATCCAAGGTGAAGGAAAGTGATTTTGAGGTGTCCACTAGGAGATTCCTTCAAGGGCCTTGAAGTACACTTGTAATATCATCATGGTTAACTTGAAAATATATCCTATGAGATGTGTTGTAAGAAAACTTCACTCTTGTGCATGATTTAAAGGTATCTCCTAGGAGATACCTTGAAGGTACCTATTGATGGGTATTTTGACACATATTAGAAACATACTTCCCCTCATCTTTCTCCTTTGAAACAAATGTTTGTGGATTCCTTTGCCCATTAGATTATATTGGCTTGTGCACATAATTTAATCTTATTTTGGTCATACCTTATTATTTTAAGTTCAAGTTAATGTATATATTATGATATTGTAGTTTAGAATTAGCATTTGTTAATATACATTTAATCACTGCTCATATAGAAAAAAATTCATGAACCAATGCAATATGCACTTTCATTTCATAAAATATCAATATTTAAATCATTTTAATTACTTTATAGAATGTCTTCGAGTGAAAAATGAATTCTTACACTTAAAATGTAGAATAAGGCCTCACTCAAAGAGATTTTGGATAAAAGGTATAAAAAGGCCTCAATCCAAGAGAATTTGGATAGAGTAACATTTAAACTAAAAAAACTAAAATTAAATCTGCACAACATCTTATATTTTATGGTGGTGACAAAATTTCTCTTGTTGATTAGTATTTTGAATTATTTAGTCTACCAAACATGCATGCAGATATATACCTATTTAGCACTACATCAGGAAAATAATATTCTTCAATTGGAATAATAATTTCATGTGATAAAGATGAAATTAAAGATTCCCTTTAATTCCAATTGGAATTTATGAAATGGATAAGAGGGAATTCTTCATCGCGCTACAACTAATTTAAATAAATTTACACCCAGTAAAATAGATTTGACAAAAATTAATTTTTATCCTTCTTATGAAACATTTGGGTTTAATTTGAATAGATATGATAACCTTCAAATGTCTAGGTTGATAGATAGAGATAATTTGGTCATTAGAATATAACATATATTGAAAGAAAAACATGAACAAGGGGAAACAACTTTTTGTACTTGCCATCATGAAAACATGTATTTAAGATACCCTATAGTCATGATAGAAAAAACATTGAAGAAAACAAGATAAGCAAGGGAGAGAAAAATTTATATGTAGATATGAAAGATATTTATATGTATATTTGAAAGAGGCCATATAAGTACTCACACCAATGAAGAAAAATAAGATCAAACAAAATGTTGGAACACTTTTGTTGACATAAACTTTTAATGAGACACATAGTGAATTCTCTACATGGTATATTTCCTCTAGTAATTACACCGTAAACATTCCTATAGGGATATGTGAATTGGGGGACACTAATATCAAAATAAGAAATTTCAATGAAAGAGAACTGAATGATATAATTTATTCATTTGTAAAATATAGTGAGTTTCTAATGAAGGATGTTTTGTTAATTCCTTTTGATCCAATCAAATTTGAATGTATTATTGAATTGAAGGAATTCATAGAAGATATGATAGATAAAAAGACTATAAGGTTCAAAATTGTAGATGGCCAACACACAGTTATAGCATAATAGAAAATTATTTCAAAGGAGGAATACAATTCATGATCATTAATAAATAAATGTTCTGTCATAAGTGTAAGATTTTTGAAAATTTGTACTCCATTCCATATTGTGTAAAAAATATGTACCCAATATAATGAAGCCAATGAAATAATTTTTAAGGCTTCATTCGTAGAAAGAGTTTGATCTGCATGAGACCTTATCAAACTAAGAGGTTGGAAGAATTTTGAAATAATGAAGAAAATGATGGAATAAATACATGAACAAGATAGACACTTGTTTGCATAAATGAACTACTCAACACAACAACTGTAGGAAAGAAAATGCATTCTTTTCATATAAAAACTTGTTTGGGATTGTTTTGATAAGGCCTTTGATTTTTTTTTAAATTCATACTTTACCTAGTTCAGATAGACAATATTTAAATTTCATTGGTAGAATAGTACTTAGAAATATTTAAGGGCTTTCAGACAAATAAAAAGTAGAACTAGTAGATTTATTGTAAAAAGGGTATATTTCCTTCTTAAAAACCTCTAGGTACAACAACATAGATAATTGGTGAAAAAAGGTGAAGTTAGACATAAACATATTATCAAAAATTGCATATTATTTCATAAACCTTGATATAACAATGCCACTAGACCAAATAATCACAACCTGAAGAGGTAATGGAGCATTATATATATTTTTTAAATAGGTTTGATGATTTGTGTGTCCTAAATGAAGGTATTTTAAAAAATAAAAAAATGTTGAGAAGCATTATCTCAAGATTCATTAAGCATATTGAAAATTTATCTGCATAACTATGGAGTTCAACTTCCCAAGATAGATATAAAAAGATTTAGCTACCATTATGGGTCCCCATGTCTTTGGCCATCCATTTTATAAGATTTTAGTGAAAATTTCATTCTTGGTTTGAGCACTAATTCAATAATTATTGATCTTTTGAATCCTACTAATGTTTTTAAAGAAGAACATATTTGCCCTTTTCTTTAGTCATTGACTAAAAAATTTATTGTCGAGGTGTTCAATGTATTCATCATCCACAAACTAGAACATTATTCTACCATTCAGACCTCTCTTGAGAATCTACATGTTGGTGATTTTTGTTACATGCAAGATATGGGTGTCATACTATGAGATCAAAATAGTTATGGATTTGATTAGACACATATTATAGGTATCAATTTTTGTTCGGATCCCACTCATTTTTAGCTACAAAGTTTCATCCTCCATTCATAACAAAGTAGATTAGAGGAAGGTTTTGACATCTACAAAGACATACCAACATTTCAAATGATTGGTTCACAAAAAATAGGAAGACCATTCAAAAATGAATTAGATAACATATTTTGGGAGAAAATTATCTCTACTTTCAATTATTAAGATGCATGTGGCATATTAGGGGTATATACAGGAGTTGGATTAGTGTGTGCTTGTACAAAATTGTGAGGAAATTTATCTTGTATTACAGAAACTAAAGAATAAACAATTTTTAATGTTCAATTTAAAAATTGCTTGACAAATTTAGAGCAACAAATACAAGAGCAACCACTTTGATCAATACCAAGTGTATAAAATTTTTAATTTATTTTATAATCATGATTCATTTTCCAAATATAACATCTTGAAAATATTTTGGTGTGTATTGTTTATTTTTCAAACCTAAAAACTTATAAATATTTTGATGTGTAACACTAATGGAATTGCATATAAGTAAAGAAACAATAATAATAGATGATCATATCAATGAACATGTCACATTGCAAGTTAAAGAAGGTAACATAAGATCATGCATATTTTTTCAATTATATAATATTTTATTTATCAATAATTCATAATACTGATAAAATATTTATTCATCTATTTATGTCTCAATTAAAATAGTTCACAATATAGCTCTATAACTTTTAGTCTCCAACACAACCACCCATGACACAGCTCTACAGGTTGGTGCCTCCATGAAAACAAAACAAGGTAAAACTCTACAACAAGACACATTTTTAAAATACAAATATCAAATCAATTGATGGTGATAATTTTTAGTTACTAAATTATATAATACCTTACAAGGAATACAGAACCAAAGTTTCAACAAAAGAGTGCACCCATACAAACTATAAAAAGGCAAAAAATGGTGAAAAACCCTTTCAATAAATGTATAATTATACAATTTCATACGACTCTAGAATATATTATCTTTATTTATTTAAACACATTATAATTAAATTTTCTTCATGGATAGGAGATTTTAGAAGACAATAAAATATATTAGCTTGGGATTTGGAAGTGTGGATTCATTTTATTATTGTGTAAATTTGAATGTGGTTGTATTTACCCATTACAATGTTGTTTACATGTATAATTTACCCAATTAAAAAAACCACAATATGCGTTATATTATGTCTTCAATACAATAAATTTTGATGTAAAGTTTTTGTGTGTTCTTTATCAATAAAAAACAATTAAGTATATTGTGTTATAAACAATCATATTGCTATTGATTTAAATAGTTTTTAATTGGATGTGTCTTATTATAAGTATATGAAGGGGGTTCAACTATTAAGGTGTATATTCATTTGAATTTAGTGATAGTGAACTATGGCTTAGAAGAGTAAATATAGTATTTTGTTTGTTGTGATGGTTTGCATAAACATATAAATATGTATTGGTCTACATTAGAACAACTGATACTTTCATTATTGTAAGAATATATATGTTGGTTGATCAATGTTAAATTATTATCAATTGCTATGAGAAATGATTTATGTTAAAATGGCACTATTTCAGAATATCATAAAATCAGGGTCAAGTTATAAGGATTTAATATGAACTTTTATATGCATATGTATGTTACAAAATTGGCAATAGATATGGTACATCCATGTATAATGAGTATTATAGTTACAATGTGCCTGAGCATGTACTTATTTTTATGTCTTTATATGAATATTTATAATATTTAAATAAATGCAAAAAAAAAAATGAATCAAATGAAATGCATTATGTTTTTATGTTACAATAAGAAATGCAAATCAAAATCGCATCAACGACTAGTTTAGTAACATGTAAACATTTTATTATAAAAATTTCATTTTATATTTATTATAATATAATATTGTTAATAATTATTCATTTATTTTAAATTTTTTTAGATATTTCAAAGGAAGAGCTAAAACTGATTTCTAAAAAACTATTAATTTTGGGGTTGGATGACTTAATATTATTTGTTGTGCACAAAACAAAAGATATGCAAATGCATGATAAAAAGGAAAAAAGAATATTATAAAATATGTCATTATACATTTTAGATCATTCCAAATAAATTTTTAAGGTGGCACTATATTTTTTTTCTCATGTTGGCATTTGGACAATGATAAAGGAAAATCATTTGAGGATACTCATTCAATCCATGGGTTACACAAGTTTAAATTTCATGTTTGTTTGGGAGAAAATATATTATAATTTATTCAATATAAAAATAAAAAAATTAGATGAATTTATTTTTAAAGGGACCTTTGGAGATGATTTTTTAATTGCCAACACGTTGTTCATTGATTGTAATTTTAAAATTGTGTTATGAATCAAAAATCAAAAATTATTTATGTTACATCAAGTAGATATACTGTAAATGGAAGTTAGAAATATGAAAATGATTAGAATATAAAAATTATGTCATCATCAAATTCTTGGGAGAAAGCAAAAGATCCATGCCAGCAGCTGTGAATCAATGTTTAGAAAGATGTAACTTTACCTGATTCTTTCAAGTGTATTTATTTATTATAAACTATAATTCTAGTAATAAAAATTATCATCAATTTCATACAAATAAATTATAAATTATTTAAAATATGGTTTAACTAATTTCAAAATAATTCATTCTAATTTAGAATTACTTTGATTTGGTTAAGTGAAATTTGATTTATAGTTGGAGATTCCTTGAAATTATTGAATTAGTATATTGACACTTGCTCATGAAGATCTTCCCAATGAACAACAAACAATTGTCAAGATATTTTATTATGTAGATGAACTAGATTCCTTAATATGTTTTCATCCATAATTTAGTTAGTCAAATAATACCACGTGTCCAAGCAATGGAAGCTACTTCAAAAGATTAATGATCGGTATGAAGGCCTAGAAGGGTGCCATAAGTTTAAAACAATCCAATATATTAAAAATGATATGTTCCAAAATGATTTGAAATAATTCAAATTATTTGGAATATATAAAACATATTTATGGAGAAAATATTATCTAATCCATTTTAATGCATATAATTTCAAACTATTTAAAATAACCCAATTTAATCAAAATGATCTATGCTCAAATGGTTTGAAATAATCTAATTTATTTTAAATAAGTAAAATTTATTTTGGAGAAAACCTTCTTCACTCCATTTTATAGGTATAAGTCTAAATTATTCAAAATATCTCTATTTATTCTGATTTACCTATGAATAAAAGCTTTGAAATAGTCCAATTTATTTTGAATATATCAAATATATTTTTGGAGAAAATTCTCTTCACTCCACTTTAGTGGGTATAAGTCCATTCTATTTAAAATAGCCCAATTTATTTGAAATGATATATTCCCAAATAATTTTAAACACTATAATTTATTTATAATATAGGACATTTATTTTGTGGGGAAAATTTTGTCCACATTACTTTAGTGGGTATAAGTCCAAATTATTCAAAATAGTCCAATTCATTCAAAATGATCTATGTCCAAATGGTCTGAAATAGTCCAATTTATTTGGAACATAAGAAAATTATTTTTGGAGAAAATTTTCTCCACTCCACTTTAGTGGTTATAAGTCCAAATTATTTGAAATATTCCTTAAAATGTCTTACCTCATGTATCTTATTTGGTGTTGGCCACTCCATAATGGTTATTATCTTTGTTAGATCTATTAAAATACCATTTGTAGAGATGATATGTCCTAGTTACTACATTTTTTAATAGAAAAAATCACACGTAGATAGATTTATATATAATTTATGCTTTGAAAAACATTACAAAACGAAGTATAGATGCTATAAGTTCCCTTCCTAATCCTTGTTGTAAATGAGGATGTCATCAAGAAAGACTAACACAAATTAACTTAATTAATCTTTGAACACACTATTATAAGATTCATGAATGTCATAGGAGCATTTTTCAATCCAAATGTTAACACTATAAATTTTTAGTGCCCATATCATGTCTTGAATTTGTCTTTGGGATATCCTCTTCATAAATCCTTGATTGGTGATACCCTACTCTAAGATCAATCTTATAAATTATTGTGGCCCCTCAAATTTGATCAAAGAGGTCATTAATGCATGGTAATAGATATATGTTATTTATCTTTCTTTTATTTAACATCATATAGTTAATGTACAAGTGAAGAGTGCCATCTTTCTTCTTAACAAAGATAACTAGAGCACCCCATGGTGATACACTCAATCAAATTAGAACTTTTGATAATAGCTCCTAAATTTGTGATTTTAACTCAACCAATTTAATGGTTATCATTCTTATGGTACCTTGGACTATTATTCTAATCTAGGTATGATATCAATTGATAAATCAAACTTGTGCTTAGGTGGTAATCCTAGTAATTACTTTGGAAACATAGCATAGATGTTTCTTGAAAAAGAATAATCTTTAATAGATGGTTCCTTACATTATTCCATCTCATTTATCTTAATGATAAATGCTTGGTGTCCCTTCGTTTGAGATTTCTTGAGTTAGATGGTAGAAATTTGATTTAACTTCAACTCTTTTCTCTCTCTCATTAGTTGTGTTTGATTTCCAAAATCATCTTAAGACTCAACCTTCTTCATAAAATATTCAACCTTGAATTTATTCTTTTCAAGACAATTCACTCCTAAGATCACATCATGTGATCCCAATAGTGCTACATGGAGATTTATTATAGTAGTGAACTTAGGCAATTTAATTTGTACTTAAACTAGACATTTATCAAATTTAACATTAGATTCATTACCATATTTTACCAATCATGCATTTTCCATAACTCTATCCTTTTTAGTCAATCTGTTGATCACTTTAAGAGTAATAAAACATTTTGTAGCTCTTATATCAATTAAAATAGAAAATGGATGATAAATAAAATCCCTGATAATTCTATGGGTGAAGATTGAAATTTAGCCTATTGATTGTCAACATATACATGAATCCACTACTAAAATTTACCTTGATTAGAATTTGGTCCCTTGTTCTTTGATTTGTCCTGAGGACATTCTAAACAAAATGGTCACCTCTACAAATAAAGCAACCTCCAACTAGTCCTTTCCTCTCAGTTTGTTGGTTTCCCTTCAAACCACCCTTAGAACCATTACCATGCTTCATTTTCCATAAACCACTATTTAACTTAGTGTTCTAATTCATTAAATAACCCTTAGAATATTCACTCTTCTGATTCCATTTATTCTTCTTGAAAGTTGGTTTAGAACTTCCAAATTTCTTTTTGAATTTATCTTTGAGTTGGGAAAGAGATTATAGTTTTTATTTTTGACTGACTGCCTTCTCAAAGACCTAATCCATAGTAGATGGACCATGCACATCTATTTCACTACCTATTTGGGGCTGCAATCCCATGATGGACTTCTTGATTATGAACCTCTCATCTACCTGATACTGATGTACATACTTAAGAAGCTTGGTGAATTACTCCTAGTATTCATTCATTGATAATTCGCCTTGTTTAATATTCTATACTTTCATAGTCTTTTGGTTAAAGTACAACTAAGGAAGACATTGTGACCTAAACAATATCACAAACTATTCCTAGGTGGTGGTGGTTGAGTTGGGATTAATCTTAAGATTCACATTTGCCCACTAAGTCAATGCCTCACTAGTAAGTTGATAAGCTCCCTAGACTACTTTTATGACTTTAAAATAATTCCAAATTTTGAAATACTTATCCATTTATATTATCCATGCTTCAGCTCCGTCACCTAATATAGCTCCATCAAATTTGGGTAGATTCACTTATTTCATGTTATGTGCTAACTCTATAGCTACTTGATCTCTATCATCCTATGGCATCTCCTTATGCCTATGCTCTTGGGTATGGTCTTGATCATTAAGATGTTATTCAAGTTCATCTTGAGAATTCTCCTCTTCATCACCATGCACTTCCTATTCTAGGGTCATGATTTAGTCCCTAGTCTCTTGAATGGTTTTGAAGATTTGGTCCAAATTCTTAGCTTGCTCAGCTAGAAATTGATTTAGATCCACAAGGGGTTTGATATTCAAAGTACCCTCATCTCTTATTATATCACACACCATTATTCTTACTATATCAAGTGAAATATTTTTGCATTAGTAGACATATTAAGTCCTAGTGTTTGAGCCTCATCTATAATACCACAATGTAATAATCCCAAAGGTTTTTACTAGAATATTGTAATATGTTTTTTTAAACACATATTCAACAAATGGATTTCTCTATAGGAAATCCTAACTAGTGATATTTAATAAACTATTTTATTTTAGTTAATGATCAAGGTTTTAGCTAATCCACTTAGCTAAGGATCACCATGAACATAGATACAATTTATGAATAAAAATGACTAATTATAATTATTACATTACACCATAAGTTAAATAGTTCAATTTTAACCATATCTATTACATCATTACATCTTCTAATGTCTAAGCATAATTAAAACATGTTACAGTTTTCAAAAATATAATAATTATATCAATAATGATTAAAACATGATAAAAATATCCTCTGAATAGAGTCTTCATGACTCAAGTATAAATATGTAATCTCAATTTTATTCTCATATATAGTACTCCAGATGACAAGGATAACATCATTTAAGCACTCTTTAACACCAACCATAGACCATAGGGTCCCACACTATCTTCAACAAGGAGATGAACCTCCCTTTATGGATGGGTATAATGATGGTATGGGAATCTAGAGTAACAAACTAAAACCCGTATGTTGAATATATCTAATACATAATGTGTACCATAAATAAATGCATTCTAATATGATATCTCACAATTATGAAAACTATATTAACATATGAAATGACAATGTCTAATCAAAATTACTTTGACTAAAGTTTTTAATAATAAATGATCTCTTATATTTTTTAAATTCATACACACCACTTGAATCAGATTACTCCTTATCTTTTATTATTGGTGCTAATTAAGCTAGTTAAATTCATCCAATACTTAATTAGGTTCATTAATGCAAGATTTGGCAAATAAATAAGTAATATTAAAACTAACAGATTCATTCATAATATTTCAATTTAGCTAATTTAAAATTAAGCTAAGTATATAAAAATCATTTTCATTCATATAATCCATCAAATTAATTGAATTCAATCCAAACATAAAATGTATTCCCAATAATAAACAAAATATAAAAAAATTTCTCAACAATATACCATCTAGGTAATGTTTATCTAGACCGTTAGTTACTTTAATAATAAGCAAATTATAACATTATTTCTCAATGAAATAATATTATAATTATAGCTAATTTAATTATTTATATTTCACATATAACAACTAAAATAAAACATAATTCATTTTATATTTCTTTTATTTTCTATGTTTTAACCAAATACTACAAGCATCAACCACTCATTGTCATTATAATAACATTTATAATAATCATTCATACACCTCATGGTAATAATGCATAATATAATTATGTATGTATATGAATATATTTATACATATATATACATACATATATACATGCATTCATGTATGTATATATGTATGTGTGTGTATACACACACATATACATGCATACATACACACATATGTGTGTGTGTGTGTGTATTTGGTTTAATAATATCTAATTTAATACAATCCCTTACTATATATTTAACCAAATAATATATATATACATATAAATATACATACATACATATATATATACATACATTATATATATATATATATATATATATATATATAATCATTAAATGTCTTAACAATTATGTATATCAACCATTTTGTATGCAGTATACCCTGAAGATGACATCCACTATAGTATTTATTATAGCATTATATATATATATATATATATATATATATATATATATATATATATATATATATATATAATGTATATGTATCCATTTATCAAAAATATTTCTATAACTATATCATAAAATAAATGAGTTCATATACTTATTTTTATGAAACCTATATATTTCATACACACTATCATTTCTTTTCCAAATTCTTTTTTAAACCAAAATAATAATATAATCCAAAACAACATTCACTCATCAACCAATTTTTTACATTCTTTTGAATATACCCAATCGGGTTCATAAATACCAAATCATAATGAACATTCAAACTTTAGTAAATTAACCACAACACATATTACCAAATAACTATCAATTAAACAATTTTCACCCTAGTACCAATCCCTTTATTGTTTGAGCTAAGGTTATTCACAAATCAATATCTATACAAATACATAGTACTTAATCATATATTTCATATTGACTATGTACATAGTTTAAAACACAAATATCCATATCAATTTTTATTAAAATCAAGTATAAACTTATATAAATCCAAGTGTGAATCTATAGTCATCTTGTCCTAATCCCATCTCCATACATAATAGAGTTAAACTGAAAAGATTCCCAATTTATATGTACATAACCATATATGCATATAAAAGGATTTAAAACCCGGTATATGTTTTATAATTGTGCATTATTTGTATCTATTTGACTCTAAATAACATAGTTCAAATCCCAACCTTAAATTTGTTTAAATTGATAATATCAAAATTGTTATTTATTATCACCTAAAATTCTTGATGGTTTGAATAAATTTATAAACAATAGTTTAAACCTATTCAATCAATTCTAAAACCTTACAATAAAGATGTATACATTTATATCTCTCTCATCAATGTTTGTGTGTGTGTGTGTGTGTGTGTGTGTGTGTTTTGGTTTTTATAAATATCCCTAGGTTTTTATCCATATTTTTCACCTATATATCATTTGATCCACTATTATATAGTAATTTTCACTATTTTTACCAAGTATCAAAAAATAAATATATAAAGCATTGAACCCAACACTATTTAATTTTGTAACCCATATTTAAAATACCAAAATGGATACACACACACACACACACACACACACACCCACACACACACACACACACACACACACACACACACACACACAGAGATCTAAATAGCTCAAATTTGAGGCACTTTGTATATATCTAGCCATAATTTCTTCCCAATATGAATATTTTTTAGAAATTTTAGAGGATTCTATGATTTAACAAAAAACCCAATAGTCATAGTATTTTTATATCTCTTTCCCAAAAATCCTTAATTTAATCCAAGTCATTTGTGGGGTTCTATAGAGGCTGAGCCTTCCACATGGCTCCACAAACCACCCATCTAATTATAGAATTCAAATAAGAAAACCCAGTAACTTAAGTTTAAAACTCATTCATAAAATACATAGGAATTTAATTACTGAACGAACCTAGTAAAAACATGTATGCCAATTAAATCTAAACAAATATCCTTATACTCACACTTTTTCACCATCTTCTTTTCCTTTCATTCCCTTTTCTTTATCTATTGTCCCTTCCTATTCATATCCCCATTCTCTTTTTTATCCCTTAGTCCATCTATCTCCTTTCAACATCTACTACCACCTCAACTAATTAATAAATGCATGCCAAAAATGGTTCAATAGAACTTATTCATTATTCCATCCACCACCATGAAATTTCTTAGTAAAACTCAATGATTATCCCAATTGATGCTTAAATCAAAGTCAACAAGGTGTTAACAACCCTAATAACTTGAATCTTCCTTTCTAGTGATTAAAATAATCATAATATAATCCATAAAATAATTACATGCCAATGACTTAAGTTGCTACCTTTCCATTAACAATTTAAATAAGCAATAATAAAATATTTATACCATGTCATGCACGTTCATAGATTTAGTCAACTCATCATTCCATGTTAAGTCAACCATTAAACTAAATTATAATTAAATAGACACCAATGTATTCAAATACCATAGTCTATGTTACTATGTCTACCACAAAACATTTGGAAACACACAAATTTTAATGCATTCAATATTTTATAAAGGCATAAATCAATGTTATTTATCTTTTAATATTATAATATAATATCATAATAATAATAATCTTTAATTATTATTACCTATATCATTTAGATAGATAATAATGGAATCCATCTAAATATTTTTAATGCCTACATGATATCAAAATATTGCACTACATAGTCATTTCAAAACTATGCAATGTGATAAGCATAACATAAATAATTTCAATCAATCAACCAAATAGTTACATCAAACATGATAAACTGTGCATGATCATTAAATTAGTTAATGTACCTAATCAACATGATCATAAATAGTAACTATATTTAATGGAATCATAAAATAACACAACATTCATTTGATGTAAAACTAAGCATGTTTTAACTATCCATGAAATTATCAAATACAAATATGGTGTGTGCAATAAATTTTATGGATCATTCTCTATCATCCCCCATCATCTCCATCTAACCACCCTCTCTGATGATACTCTCCCTCTATCACAAATTTGAGGGAAAAATCTATCTTGAATACACCTCATGACAATGAAGGTAGTTAGCCTGAAACATCATCATACCCATAAAATAATGATATACAAATAATCAAACATGATCATAAAATACAAAACATAATAGTAACACTAAATCATAGCATTTAATCATGAAAATTTACCATCACAAACTATTCCATAAATTAGCATATGTCATCAAATTAAATCAAATATTAGTTAACCACCATAATCAGAATATTATTTAGCTTAAACATATTATTTAGCTTAGATAGAAATCAGAATGTGACATCCTATGACCTCCTCCTCTAATCAGTTACATCATTCAACATTTTGGTAGATTCCTTTTAAGCATATTTTTCCATCAACATTGAAGACAAAATATCTTATGCTAAAATTTCCAAGCTCAAGTAATGGTCTAATGATCCAATTAGTTATTATATACTATGGTATAAAACCATGATATATAATATGACCAATCGTATGGTATAAAACTGGTTACAAGACATATTTAAGTAATTTTCTCTTTCAAAATTGCATGATTCAATAGCATTCAAGACACTAAAGTCTTTTAATGAGCCATGCCATATAATGAGAGAGTGAGAAGTCAAACTCATAGCTTTAAAAAAATAAAGTATGCAATTAATACTCCAAGTAATTCACTAAGAAAATTTTAAAAAATATAAGATAAAGATTAAATATAATTATAACAAGAATAGGCAAAGACAAAATTTAATGTAATATCACATACTATAAATTACCTTCAATTATAAACTCCACAAAAGAGTATTTTTTTAATATTACCATCACCTCTTCATGTGCTTCTATGAAATATATATGAGTTAAACCTCATATATATTTTTCCACCATAATATATTGATACAAATAGACCCACACCTAAAAATTATTATATTAATGCATGCCATGATTACCATAAATCTCTTGGACATTTTGAAAACATATGTTCAAACTTAAGGCATAATATAAAATATCTTATTGATCAAAATATTATTAAGTTAAGCGAACTTGTAGAGGATGTTATACCAATAAAAAATGAAAATTACAAATTTAGTATTTTCAATTATTTATTTCCCAAACATGAGGAAACAAAGACCAAAGATACTTTAAAATTACATCATGTATATAATGTGCATCCTCCATCGGTGACATATGATTACCCAATAATGATTATTGGTACACTTAAATTCTTCTTACCAAATTTTTTTTTATTATATTTAATGATGGAAATAGTTTTTATGATGTTTTAAATATCCACACACTATTCATACAAGCTTACATCAATAATAAACTCATGCATAATTTCATGGCTAAAAATAGGTTAAGGGAAAATGTGTGTACAATTAAACTTCTCATTATACTTAGATACACATAAAAATATTTACATGATACTACATGAGTGGTAAAGGGATTTTATGGAAGCACATAAAATAACCTTCAGTGCATCATGCTACCTCTTTAGGTATATATGCTATAGTTACTAAAATATTTATAATATTACAAAGAATGTGGGTCATTTCCATGTTTTTAGGGTGTCCTTAGATAAATAATCTCCATGAATTACCATATATAGTGCATCAATTTATCAAATATGTACATTTGAATAAGGTAGTTATAGTTTTTGGAATTTTATATGAGTACCCTCTTTATCCAATGATATCTCCTCCTCCACCCCCACTACCATCACAATTGGTCCTTACACTTATTTA